>CM035358.1:1734535-2025811 GCA_020137815.1 Hormiphora californensis
AGTTACAATATCTGTCCCTGCCAACCCTGATGGGTGTATTAGGATACTAGATGAACAGAAGGAGTTACTACATAGCGATGACGTCAGATCTGTGAGTTGTTATAACATTTGCAATGAACAACCTCGGATATATGTTAAGGTCGCAGAGCTGTCCTGTCTGGTCCTGTGCTGTGATCGAGCGAAATAGGTCACACAGTGCTCGACCTCAACATTTCCGAGATTCCTCATAACATTTGAGACTTCATAGTCGGTAAATTTTGATGTTTTGATTACTTGACGTGTATGTGTTGTCCTCTTGCAGGTTTTATATGTTACTAAAAGTGCAGCTTTACCCAACTGTTTTGCCTTTACAAGTGGTAAAAAAGATAGAGGAATGTTTTACTGTCATGCCTTCAAATGTAAAGACAAAGAAGTGGTAAGAAGACTGCCTTTGTTTTGTTCAATTAGAACTCTCTTTAAACCTCTCCACCCACATCTTTCAAATAGTCATTTAGTTTACCATTAGCCGATATTTGTGTCTTTGTATGTTTTTATCTTGTATTTTCAGTGTATGAGAGTACTACATACAATGGCTACTACTTTTAACCGTGGATTTACCAAGGTAAGTTATCAATAAGATGATTCTGAGAGATAGTAGCTGGTTACATTTGATACTATAATTTGGGAAGGGAGGAAGATTTAATATACTTTGATGGTGTGTACAATGTACTTTGTACATGTTGTTGTTTCAACGCCGTGTTGAACTAGGAAATATGTGACCATGTTTGTTCGTGGTGGGTTTCAATGTGTATCACAATGATGAGATTGCAAGTTCAAAACCTGATGGAAAAGCTAGTTAGAAATCTAAATGATATCGAAAATGTGGTGGTAATGAAAGGTTGCAGGTTAAAGCAGCGAGTTGGTAGTGCAGTGAGCTCCAATCATACTCTCCATGAATCTCCATGGCGTGCTGCATGTCTGTTCGGTCAAGTAATTATCATTTATAAACATCGTTTACAGTACACTGGATCGCTCTGTGTTTCGTTTAAAATTGTTCTGTATTTCGTTCTCTAGGCTGTCTCAGCAGTTTACACTTTACGTTTGGATGGTTAGGATCGATAGCTTGAAGTGATTTTAATTTTTGAGGGGTGTCCCCTTCGAAGGACTTCCCACTTCCTCACTCCCCCTTTACAGCAGGGAGACATGCAGGGCACACAACCAATGGAATTTGAGTTTGAACTCTCCCTGGAGGTTATGGAAGAGGGTAGTGACGGGAACCTGACCCTAGCTGCACAAGACAAGGTAATGAAGACTTGATGGAGATTTGTTGCAGGAAATACCATAAACAATAAACATTTACTTTTTTTCTTTCTTTTTTTCGTGTCTTCTCCGTATAAACATTTACTTAATTTTACACTTTTTCTACTTGGATAGAATGAGAGGCACACTGCTGCAGCTCTCCTGTGTAAAAAAGCTCTCCTGTACCTACACATTGCATGCACTTATGCGAATTAGACACATAATTGGCAGTGAAAGTCTCCCCTGTGTGCTACCCGTCTCTTGAATAATCATAAGTGTGAGAAACTCACACCATTCAGTGAACTACAGAGAAATACATTTGACCCCCCCCCCACGTTATACTACCCCACCACCCCCTTTTTTCACAGGAAGTTTACAAGTTGAGAACAGGACGGCGGCATCATTTTATCGTGACAGTTCGACAGACCAACTCTTCTACCCTAATTCTGGAAAGATGTTGTGGATTGTTCCTCTCTCCCACCCACCACACAGATCCTGAGTGTTATGTTCTCTTGGACATGCCTATAGGTAGGCGTGGTTTTCTGGCACAAATATTGTTAATTTTGTTAATTATCCGTTAATTAACCCCTGCCCCTCCCGCGGTTATTTAGAGATGGAGATGGGTAGCGCAGCAGCAGGGCCACTATATGTGATACGAGGAGTGTGGGATCCCAATACACAACCTTGCAGATGGATATCCACTGATTGTAAGTTGGAGCTTCCAGATCTTCCCATTATATTTCTGTGCTCTCTCTATATTTCACTATCCCTCATCTAGCCCTCCCCTGAGTCTGTGTGTGACCCTACTCCTCTTTCTCTTGACGTAATTCTCCCACTTCCAAACCTGCACACATAGGAACACGCTTTCTATGGCATCTGTTCTCTCTCACTGTTGGCCCTCTTCTGCCCTCACACTGTACACTTCAGTAGACAAACACTCTGTTTTTTTCTTGCAACTTTCTGCTATTTATTAATTGCCATACTTCCTTGCAAGTCCATTTAGCAATCTATTTCTTGTGTTCACATTTTGTTCACTCCGTTCCGTGTTTTCTAATTTTGTTGTGTTTCTTTTCACGGCGGAGCCTGATTGCTAGCCTCCAATTGTGTTTTCTCTCTTGTTGCTCAGGTAAATTTCTAGAGAGACCTCAGAAATTAAAATGAATCTGAGAACTTTGCATTCTTTCTCTCGGCTACTTCGCTCTACTACTAGCTCATTTTCCACTCACTCTTTGGCCCTAAACTTGAGAAGTACACACCGTTGTACTCAGTATTTCTCTCTCCACCCTCCTCCTTCGTTGTTGGTGCAAACGACTGTCCTATTAACATCGTGTACCACAACACCTACCATCCACTGGGGGCACTGAGAGGTGCACTGTTATACTGCAACATATATTGTGTTATAGAGATGTCTCTCTCTCTCTCTCTCTCTCTCTCTCTCTCTCTCTCTCTCTCTCTCTCTCTCTCTCTCTCTCTCTCTATCTCTCTCTCTCTCTCTCTCTCTCTCTCTCTCTCTCTCTCTCTCTCTCTCTCTCTCTTTCTTACTCTCTTTCTCTCTCTATATCCCGGTAGCTGCGTCTCACTGGTCCTCTTTGACACTTGCATATTTATTCTGTCTAGCCAGTGTCGACCAAAACTAAATTCTTCTCCTTTTTAGGTTTGAATCAGGTATCCTTATCAGTCGATGTAGTAGCCTCCGGGGTATTCGATCCTATACGCTTCGAACGGAAAACACAGGTATTACTTTTGATGCCAGGTTCTATGTTACTAATTTCTAATCCTTTGTCATTATATAATTGGTTTCATTGTTGAATCCCACCATCATTAGGTCAAGTTGTATCCTTCTACCGAGAGATTCTTTCTGCCATCCAGATACTACAATACCCAGACATTTACTGTCTCTTTAAAACCGGTACGTTCATTGGATGACGTAATAAGGGAATTTATTATTGTTTGTTTATCAAAGCCCCAAAAAATTACAACCACTCAAACACGACAAGTTGCAGTTTCCTGCTTGGAAACCACTTTACACTTCACTTTTCACACATTAGTACATTTGTTGTTGGCTGCTTCTCTCTGCACATTTCTGCTTGATATTGTTTTGTGCAGTTTATTAGAAGTGAGAATTTGTATTGATTTGTTGAAGTCTAATTAACATATCCCTGGCCTACTAAAATATCTTTCTATTGTAGAACAGTGAAGATAAACACAGGAGGTTTGCTCTTGATTCGGTTACGGAAAAAGAGATGATGTCATCACCAGGCCGTCTCCGGTCTCTCTTTTCGGGGATCGGGTTCGGAGATGATTACAGTGATAGTTCAACTGAGAGTGATGGTAAGGGACAAACAGACAAACAGACAGACAGACAAACAGACAAAGAAACAGATAATTTGGGTGTTGGTAAGATTATATTATTAATAATACAATTTATATTCACTGTGGTTAGAATAATTGGAAAAACAGGACACGATGTGTATATTTCATTCCAATTATATTTATTATTTCAGTCCAATTAATCCAACATCATGTAACAGTCTCCCTCCATCCAGATGAAGAACCCCTGATTTCTGGTCTTGATGAGGGTATTGAAGAGACCCCGGAGGACACGTTGAAACAGTGGCGGACCCTCCTCGACACCTGGACGGACTATTCCACCCGACCCCCGGAACTAGTGAAACTCGCCCGAAAGGTACACATACATTGCTGCTGTGGTCACCTGGAGGCGGTGTGTTTTGAAAATGTGATTTGCACTTGACGGAACGCGCGAATTACATGGACACGCTTGTGTTGAAAGGACATGGTTCTTCGCGCGCCGGTTGGCACCAATTCCCGTTTTAGCTGCCGTAGCAGCACAGCACCGGCACTTCAGAGGTACTACCAGGCCCTTATGGTTTAAGGTCTTTCTGTCACGGTTGTACCGGGATTGTAGTCACGTGACATGGCTTTATTCCTGATACTTCACCGCAAATTGTATTGAACCGCAATTCACTTATTACCTATTATTTAATCTTGCAATTGTATAGATTTCAATTCTGAACAGTTCCAATTAACTGATTTTCACCACAGGGAATTCCCAACAAACTTCGTGGAGAGGTCTGGTTACGGTTGGGAGGTCTGACAAGACAGGACATAGAGGATAAATACAGTCACTTGTATGATGAGAGTTTATTGAATGAGTGTCCCCATGAGCAGGTAGTGTGACCCTCTTTTTTCCTGTCTTTACCCCCTCCCTCTTATTAATATATTTTATCTCTTTCTCTTTATCTCTATTCAACTCTCTCTCTCCACAGGTTATATTATGGGACCTCAACAGGACCTTTCCGGGCAATGAATTCTTCCAAGAGGGAAAGGATGGACAGAGGCGACTATATCATGTGTGCAAGAGCTATGCAGGCTCCGACCAAGAGGTGACTATACTTGGGGAATTACTCTGGTCTGATTTGTTGGTTATGCAGTGTTTTTCTGGGGTCTTTATTGTATTTTATTTGGTGAAACAATTTAATTGATTATTTTCTTCTTCACTTCAGGTTGGTTACTGCCAAGGTTTATCCTTCATCGTTGCTGTGTTACTCCTACATTTGGAGGAGGAGGATGCTTTCGCTCTTTTTTCTGTTGTTATGAAGGAGTACCAGTTTAGAAACATGTTCAAAAAAGGTTTATTTTTGCACAAATAATATCACCTTTTCGGAGCTACGGCGTCATAAATTATGGACCGCCCTGTATTATTATCTTGCTAATATCTTCATTCTCACTATGAAAAGTACTCTCATCTCTCGCCAGGTTTCCAGATGTTGCAATTGAAATTCTTTGTCCTGGAGCGCCTAATTGAGGACCAACTACCTGACCTGTGGAACCACTTCCAGGTAGATTATCCCAGGACCTTACCAGAGACAGTCTCAACAAGTCCCGATATTTATTCTCCCTCACTCCCAATATTTTATATCTTCCTCACTCCCTCCTTCCTGAGAATAACATTTTCAGGACCATGAGCTGAGCACACAAATGTACGCCAGTCAGTGGTTTCTAACCCTGTTCAGCGCTAAGTTCCCCCTTGGTCTGGTCTACAGAATAGTGGACATGTTCCTAACCGAGGGACCCGATACTCTCTTTAAGATTGCCATGTCACTTTTGAAACTTTCTAAAAAGGAGCTTTTGTCACATGATTTCGAAGGTAAATTGATGGTATTTGCTATACCTAACCCTCAGAGTGCGGTGTGAGCTACAAAATTGAATATAATGAGGTAATGTTTATTTTGAAGCCCATAGCACTGGCATCATCTCCGAAATAGGACGTTATATCACCCTCTCTATTTCTAGGTATGCTCAAGTACTTCAGGGTGTCTCTACCGAAGCGGTTTATGAACAAAAAACAGGGACACAAACTCCTCTCTACGGCTGCTGGGATCAAGATCAAACCGGGAAAAGTAGCTATTTGGGAGGTACGTCACTTGAGATGATACTAAATAAAACAACTGTTTGGTTGTTCCAACCCTGCTTTGTGAGAGAGGGTCTAGCAAGGCTAGTGTGGCATTTGGATATACTGTGTGTTTTTAAATGACTGAGACTGTTCAAATCGACATAGCGTCAAAAGTTGTGAATGTTTTGCTCTGAAATTTTAGGACAAGGTAGATGGCTACCTGCCATTTATTGTACTTGAATTTCAGCAAAATCGGTCGTTCCTGAATGAACCTGTAGCCCAAAAACCTCCTCTAACTTTGAGCGCTCAGATCTCTGCAACCTGATGAGGTAGAGAGCTCAAACTTTTACAATATGTTCATTAGACATTTTACAAACTTTTGGCTGCTTGGTTTGGCGATATATTTTTTAGTTCCTTCGCAGGAACACGGCAAACTGGTGTAACTCGGCCTAATTGGGAGCATTTTTGCCCTCAGGTATCACGTATCACGTGTCTTACTGGGGGTAATCAGCCCCCAGCCATGTGTTACACCGATTGTGTAATTGGTGCTGAGCATGGAAAAGTGAGGCGCTTCGTCAGCAGACGTGATCATAGTGTCTGAAATCGTTGACAAGGTCACGTGACTAGCTGTGGTGCTGAGTGTGGTAGAGCGTGACGCTTCGTCATGACAAGAGAGAGAGAGAGAGAGAGAGAGAGAGAGAGAGAGAGAGAGAGAGAGAGAGAGAGAGAGAGAGAGAGAGAGAGAGAGAGAGAGAGAGAGAGAGAGAGAGAGAGAGAGAGAGAGAGAGAGAGAGAGAGAGAAAGAGAGAAAGAGATCGCGAGAGAAAGGAAGAGAGTCACATCTTCTTCGTCATGACGAGAGTTATACTCAGCAGATAGAGAGAGCGAATTGGTGAAACTATCGACGTTGTTTTATGTCGAGATGTTCCACAGCTAATCACGTGACCTTGTAACAAGAAAGAGAGAGACAGCAGGATGTATAGGAAGAGAATTAGAAACATTTGTCTGGATTTCAGCTTGTCAACGATTTCAGACACTATGATCACGTCTGCTGACGAAGCACCACGCTTAACCGCACTCAGCACCAATTACACAATCGGTGTAACACATTGCTTGGGGCTGATTACCCCCAGTAAGACACGTGATACGTGATACCTGAGGGCAAAAATGCTCCCAATTAGGCCGAGTTACACCACTTTGCCGTGTTCCTGCGAAGGAACTAAAAAAGATATCGCCAAACCAAGCAGCCAAAAGTTTGTAAAATGTCTAATGAACATAATGTGAAAGTTTGAGCTCTCTACCTCATCAGGTTGCAGAGATCTGAGCGCTCAAAGTTAGAGGAGATTTTTGGGCTACAGGTTCATTCAGGAATGACCGATTTTGCTGAAATTCAAGTACAATAAATGGCAGGTAGCCATCTACCTTGCCCCAAAATTTCAGAGCAAAATATTCACAACTTTTGACGCTATGTCGATTTGAACAGTCTCAGTCATTTAAAAACACACAGTATATGAATACTCGGAGTTTTATGATAGGGTAGGAGTATCACACTCCTAGTCTCTCCTGCCCCTTATAACACTCCTAACCTCTTCTAACCTCTTCTAACCTCTTCTAACCTCTCCTAACCTCTTCTAACCTCCAGTCTCTCCTGCCCCTTATAACTAACCTCTTCTAACCTCTTCTAACCTCCAGTCTCTCCTGCCCCTTATAACTAACCTCTTCTAACCTCCAGGCGGAGTTCCACAAACAACAAGACGAGAAACGAAGTCTCCAAGATCCCCTCCGTCGCTTGGAACACGAACTAAAACAGTCGATTGAGGCTAACCACAGACTAGAACAGGAGAACGATATGTTGGTCCAGCACCTGACACAAAGCCAAGTGGGCATGAGACATCAACTGGATGACCTTGAAAAACGAAACTTGGTAAGGAGTGGGGTAACTTTATACAAAATGAAAAAAGTTAGATAGTTTTACTGAAGATGATCCCCGCAAGTACCTCTCATGAATTGAAGTGCTAACAGATCTTTCATTCTCCTCTCCTAGGAGCTGAAACGAGACCTATCCAAGATGACAACGTCGTACGAGGAGACAACTGAGTGTAACAAGGCACTGAGTGCTGAGATCCTCCGAACTAAGAACCTCTACCATAATTCCATAATGGAGGGGGATGATGAGAGAGCCCGGCATAAACTGACCATACAGGTTAGACTTGTGGACGGGGCTCTCAGACTAGTGTGCTGACTACAGTTTCGCAGTTTTTGGGCTAGGCAGGTAGTGATAACATTTCCCTGTCCCTCAGGAGTACCACACCATGTGCAGATCAATAGAGGAGAGGCATGAGAAGGAGAAACAGGAACTAAATCAGGAAGTTATTGAGATCAAAGCTAAGGTCTGTATTATACAAAATGAAACAAGCGGTTTCAGAGAACTACAAGTCCATTAAGGGTACGCTAACCAAAAATTTTTTTCGAGTGCAGGGAAATCTCTCACCGTAGGGTTGTAGGCCATGACAAGGAGACCTCAAATATGCAATTTGAGCTCTCAAGTCGAATTCATATTTTTGCTACAGCTATTTAAAAAATGTCCTGTAAATACGTTTTTGGCATCTCAAAAATTTTTTTTAAAAGATAGGAGCATGAAAATTTGGGGATTTGAAGAGGACATGAAGGGGAATAACCACAAAAAATTTTTTTGCAATCCGAGCTGATTTCCGGTCCTGAGATGGATTTCTTTTTTTTAAATAGCTGTAGCAAAAATATGAATTCGACTTGAGAGCTCAAATTGCATATTTAAGGTCTCCTTGGCATGGCCTACAACCCTACGGTGAGAGATTTCCCTGCACTCGAAAAAAATTTTTGGTTAGCGTACCCTTAAGGTCTGTATTATAGTCTCTACTGTCGAGTGAATACCTTCCAAGATGGGGCCATTCCACCTAACCGCTATTTTCATGTCTTGTTCAGCTTGCAGTCCCCACCTAACTGCTATTTTCATGTCTTGTTCAGCTTGCAGTCCCCACCTAACCGCTATTTTCCTGTTTATAGGTTGGAGGTAAAGATATTGATATACCATCAGAACAGCGCCTTCGAGAACTAGAGATGGAGCTTGCAAAGACGAAACTATGTCTGGTAAGATTGAAGTTGTTTATAGACATCAATTGATCACAGTAGAATTATAGTACTGCTAGCAGCACATTCCCCTTCATTTAGGTTGAAGCGAACTGCAAGGCACAGGAGTACGAGCATGATTGTAGCAACCTGAGAGAGAAGTTGAAAAACATCGACAATTCGGGGGTCCTTACCCAGTTGAAGGCCCGGCTCAATAGATGATGGGAGAAAGAGAGGAAGACTGAGACACTTTGTATTAGGACAAGAGAAAAAGAATTGAAGCCCAGCACCAGAGAGAACTACGAATGTAAAATATATAATTTGGGGTATAATGTTGATTCCCTATAATTGATTATTTTGGTGGTTGATTACACCACTCAAAAGAACTATTTAGAGAGCTGTGCTCCGTTTTGAATTATGGATTCTGTAGTGTTTGTCAGTTTTATCTCGTAGAGCTAATTATTATATGCTTTTTTGTCAATAAATTCTGATTTATTGCCTGGCAACGAGTTATTTTGCTCCTTTTTGATGAATAATGCTGCTCGTCCTTTGGTGTCTGGTTTGTACATATTTTGGTTTCAGTAAATACATACACATTTCATACGTTTGAAGTCGAAAGATAGTTCGTTTTTCTTTTGAGGATCAAAATGGGCTGGTGGCGTCAGACAAGTGTTCGGGATGTAACGCGCGAAGTTTTTCGAAAACAATGCGCGCGACATAATGTTTGCTTCAATTTCTGCTGAGCGCCGCGCAGATGAATGATCCGAATTGCAAATTTTATTTTTGTTTTGGTTTCCTTTCTGTTCAAAACGACGTTTCTAAGCATTTCCCCCTCGTAGGATGTGACCAAGACGATCATGGCAGGAGATTTTAACTTCGTGGCTTATTTGACGCTTTTTCTACAGCTCTCTAGTTCAACGCCGTCATTCCCCGTCCTCCCATCGCAGTTTCGAACTCAAATTCTTGGACAGTTCCATCTTTCAGACTCTTCAACGGGATCTTTCACACTTGAACAAAGTTTCCTAAGGTCTCCCAACGATGGATCAACGATATCAAAGTGTCTATTCACAGCAGAGCAATATTATAAGGGGACAATCATTAACAGTGCGAAAAATAAAACGCTAGAGTTCAATTTTTCTACTTGTTACCTTAAATCTCGTAATAAAGACATTGGATACCAGAGTTATGGAATATCAGAAAGAGATAACCTGGGTTTTCAGCTAGTCGATGTTTTGCAGCTTTTTCAGGTATTTTCAGTACAAATCACAATATCGTACAATGTGTAAACTGTATAATTTGTATCATGTTCTAAGTGAATTTGTTGATACAGGTATTACGAGTTGAGTGTGATCTTTTATATCTTAAAATTTCCCAAAACCTGCTAATTTACAGAACACGAGTGAAGTATCAGCTGTTAATATTACTGAGGAGGGGACAGTGTACTCGCATGAACCGAGTGAAGCAGTTCCCTTTACAATCAGTGCACTCGTTCTAACAGAGCGTAAGTTTAATGACAAATTAAATAAGTGCAGTATCCTAATACAACATTTTGTTTCTAGTTGCTAAACTAGAAAAAGTGATAATAGAAGGAGATAATTGGAATGTTACTTTACTGTACGATCAGCTCCTGCCGCTCACTGACACTTTTTATGCAAGTTCAAACTTTTTGAATATTTCAAATTATACCTGTTTCTGACAACCTAAAATCAGTTTCTCTGCTAGCTGTGAATGTCCGGTGCACTTCAACACCTTTGTATTACTAGGACTTGTAATTAGAACAAACCCTGCTTTTTGAAATGTCTATTGTGTATTGGACAGACCATCACCGCTGTTCCTGGTTACTACTACCTGGCGCCAATTTGTTCCAATTATTTTGGTTTTTAGAATCTCAATGTTATTTACCCCAAACAGGTATCCACACCACCCCACGGAGTGTTATGTCGGAGTCAGGGTGAAAAGAAATCCATCCCTCCCGTAGATCCGTTTACATCATTTGAAGTTAGGATTATTTCACAGTATTACACCAGTCACAACTCTGCTGAGGCCATACAGGTACCCAGCAGGAACCGACCGACACAAGTAAACAACCAATCAGAACTCGTTATTTAGGTCACGTGACTGGTTATCAGCCAATCAGGGACCAGTATTTCCTGATTCGGTCGGTTCCTGGTACCCAGGATCTCTGATGATCTCAGCCTAACCATTTTACATTTGTGGTGAGACAGGGCCGAACATTTGGTCCTAAAATTGGCAAATAAAGATATTTTTATTACCCCCCATGTTACATCCCACCCCTGTGTTACAGATAATGGATGATAGGATTGAGAACCTGACAAGTTTAGGATTTATAGCTGATACAGACCAACCTACCCACTACACCAATGTAGTACACAACTCACACACGGGTAACGGGTGGATTATAAACAGGGAGACTGAGGTGTGTCAACAGTCCTCTCTCCTGCCTACAGGATCAAATTCCCTAATTCTACCACCGCTAATGAGGTAGGTATAATATACATACATTGTATACAAGAAAAAAGAAAGAGTTTAACCAATCTCAGATACATTCCATAATATTTCAAATATCACCCGGAATTGAATAACAGAACAATGCCTTTGTTTGGGCTTGATAAACTCTGTCACGAAGGGATATATTCAGATCTCTTACACACTTGTTTCTAACATGTTTCTAACATGTATCTGGTTTCTATTCCCAGTTATTTGTGAAGAAAGTACTGAAGAGACTTCACTTTTACAATAGGAACTACCTGGCTCTTTTCTGGCAGGTAATTGAACATTGCACAAGTAATATTAGTCAACTATTCTCTTGTAGTATCAGCTTAATATGATGTTTATTACTCTAGGTGGGCTAATTGAAACAACATGTGAGTCCTGTCGGCATATTAGACTCGGTGATATTGATATTCTCGTTAACTTAAGTGCATCTCGAAACACTAGATTCCTCACTACGATGAGACAGTTGAAATTCAACTAATCCTGCATTTTCGGAACGTGTTCGTCTCAACACTGCGCGCCGCAGACTGTACCAAACCCGGACCCCGGTCGAACAAGCTAACAATAGTGCAATTACATGCGCGCGATGTACTATATCGCATGGAAGTTCACTATTGTTAGCTCGCTCACCCGGGCTAGCTCGAGCACCCGCGACGCGCAATGCCGAGACGAACACGCTCCGAAAAGAGAGCATAACTATAATATCTTAGCATGTATTACTGACACACCCCACCCATTACAGGTGTGGGCTCTGTTGAGGGAGGGAGGTTATAGTTGGCAATACCAGGGAACCAGACTAATTAACTCAATCCACGTGGAAGTATGGAGCTACCCTGTCCAGTCAAGTTGGATCGCCGAGGTCGCCTTCACTGTGTGAGTACATAGTTATGGTGTAGTTGTAAGAAATAGTTGCTGTGTGAGTTATACAGGGTGGCCCATAATTTGTTGGGGCGGGGCGAGCCGCTGTAGTAGTTATATATAGAGAGAGATGCTGTGTGAAACCATTTGTTCGAGTTTCGATGAGTTTTTTGTATCGAAAATTGATCAAATAATATTCAGCCGTATGTATGTCAGAGCATTGTCATACTCAGTTCTTTCTTGTGTTGGGAGATATTATATATTATTGGCTGAGATTGGACAGCTAATTATATACACAGTGAAACCATATATTAGTTACTAGACACATCTGAATTAGTTCCCTAACTGGGTATAAACGATATACACACACAAAGCTCTTCAATAAGCTGGTTCGTGAGACATGCTGTTCATATTGATAGTACTCTAATGAACCTTGCATTTTGCCAATTTAATAATATTTCTTTGGTAATCCCCGACTCGATATGTTCACGATTCCAAAAAAAGTTTATTTCAGTATTTCAATAAAATCTTACCACACAGGGAGAAACTGCCGCTAAGAGAGAACGGTTATACCAACACCCTTAGAAGTATACCTGTGAACATTGATCTGTACAGAGTCCATGCTCGATCTAACTCTGCTCCTGCACTCTCCTTCCCCATCAACAACTTTCAAATAGACTCTAGTTCAGGTGAGATAGTAGTTAGTACAACCTGACTTCCAATCTATCATGTCTCGTTTCTTAGAAAGATTCCTAGTAACGATTTTGTAGCGTTCTTGTTCCCCTAGCAACGATTATCCTCCCTAGCAATGGTTGCCATGGCATTCGATACGTCATCGTGTTACAGTAACAATGAATTTACTGTTGCTCAGTTTACCCTTGATATCAACTACACTGTGGTGTACAAGTACGGTGTGGGCAACGTTAAACAGGTGAAAATGTAACTCGCTACTCTGTCTTTGGGAAGTTTGAAATGAAAGGAAGGATATATCATGGTTAAATGTTGCTGCCAAATAAATCATTTCTTTTTGAAAGTTGGGCCAGGGTCCTTTAACCTTCTGTTTTCATCTTGTAATTCCAAATCTACCAATTCTACAGGCGGTAATACAGTCTCTGGTACGATGGCTAAACATTGAAAGAGACCAAATATCTGGTGTTAGGTTATCCCCAGTTCCTGGACGGACCTTTGTGACCCTTACAGTGTACCATGGCCTTCATAAGAAAGAGGAGCCTAGTGGTAAGATGAAGATTAATAAATTGGGAGTCATCCCCCAATTTTTCCTTCTCTAAGTTGAACTAAAACCAGCATGAAAGGGAGAAGTGTTTTATCTTGTTTTTTCTTCTTTCGTTTATAATAGCCCCTGACTTGCTTTGTTCGGGGGGGGGGGGGGGGGGTTATCATGGTGACAAATGGTGACTCATCTGACCATTTAGGGTATGTCACCATCACCATTTGTCACCATATGTCACCATTTTTCTCCATTTGTCACCATTTTTCTCCATTTGTCACCATTTTTTTGACGAAATATGCGGATTTCGGCAGAATTTTTTCAAAAATTTGATAAAATTTATTAATTTCCTTAGACCGATATATTTGTTCATAAGTTGTTAACATGGCCATTCCTGATCGGCTAGTAGTGTTTTGGACCGCTAAAAACTTCCCAAAAGTCACGTTGAGGGTGTACCTCCCTCGCACAATACATAAAAGCGCAATTAACCGCCTGTGACCCCTCAATTACATCCAATCGACTTGAAACTTGGTAGAAGTGTCCCCCCCAGTGTCCCATAACAGCATATTATGTCCCATAACATCATATTATGCCTGTAGGAAGCTCCAGAGAGAATGGTGACAAATGGTGACTCATCTCAAAATTTTGGTCATGTCATCATCACCATTTGTCACCATATGTCACCATTTGTCACCATTTGTCACCATGATTACCCCCCCCCCCCCCCTTTGTTCAAACTCTTTTTATTTTATTTTATAAAAACGTGCGGGGCTCTCGAATTGCAGTCTAGCTTGGCAACCCCTGATTATACCCCCACCCCGCCCCCTGATTTTAACCTCTTCATTTCTGCAGTAGTTGAGGGAAAGCTAAGATCAGCAGTTAATGACCCCTTGTATACAACTTTCACAAACCCGTACTCAGATCATGTCCAACTGGCATACTCTGTCCCTGGATCTCTTATCATTAACTACCAGGTAACATAATGTTTTCATAAGTTTAGAGGGAAATATGAACTTTGGTCGGATTTTTAATACTTTTCTTGGTTTGCAAGATAGTCTCAACTAGTGAATTGATACTGTACTTCCACTTACACCCTTCCACATCTCCTCTTCAGAACAAGTCACCCTCTCACGAGTGGAGCGTGTCGATAACAGCAGCAGTCAGTGCATCCCTGGCTACCCTATTCCTGGGACTGATAGTAGGGGCCCTGATCTACCGGGTTTGGAATCTCAGGTAACGAGTAATTGATCGTATCCAGAGAGTCGGAACACTCAAATGCATAACATGCTTACTACCAATCGGGATCTATTATGTAACTTAGTGAGTTAGAGCATGCCAAGTACGATACATGGATTGCTCCCCCAATCTATTGTTCCCCTCAGATCAAGTAGAACGGTCCTAACTCTCGGAGGAGGAGAGGGAAGGAGGTGCAGCCCGAATTACAAGAAGTTCTCGAACGAAGAGGACACTGTTAACATCGGCAGCAGTATTTGATGGAAATATTATATTTAATTTGATATGTGTACCAAGACTGGAAGACTTGTGTGTGTTGATTTTATTGTTACTTTATTATTTGCAGCCGCTCAACTCCTTTACCATACCCCAAATAAAGTATTTTGAATTTGATCCATTTCTTTAGCTGGTACTGATCAGGAAAACTATTTTGAGTTGTTGGATTCCATAGACCCTCGGGGCTCAGGGCAAAGGGGACAAGTTATGTGAGAGGCATTGAAAAGGAAATATACTCTCTCCTATCGACCTCTCACTATGCCATGAGTGTGTTCGACCTGATTTGTCGAGCAATATCTGCCATTCACATCCGGCTCCCAGAGACAGGGAGAACAGGAAAACGGTGGGTGGAACAGTACACAGATCTGCCATCTCCCCCTTGTTGTTCTCCTACTTGTTGGACAGAGATTCACATAGACGTGACACGCGGTGGTGTAGGGGTATGGTTGTTGGCGCGATCAATACGCGCGCATGGCAATTTCTGATTTGCCGCATACGGCGTCTAGACGGCGTCGCAACGCCGTCTAGACGGCGTCTAGACGGTATACCGTCTGGACGGGTTTCGGTGAAATCAGCTAAAAACGGTACCGAAATTGCTTGAGACGGGTTATAGACGGTATCAGACGGTCTCTAGACGGGTTATAGACGGTATCAGACGGTGTTGCGACGGTATCAGACGGTCTCTAGACGGTGTCTAGACGGTACCGTCCCGGCGTCTGGACGGCGTCTGGACGGTGTCTAGACGGTATCCGTCCGAAATTGAGACGGCACGTCTGAAAATTGTATCAGACGTTGAGACGGACTTTTAGAACTCCGTCTGTATTTCAGACGGAGTTTTAAAAGTACGTCTCAACGCAGTCTAAAGGAAAATCGATGAAAGTACCGTCTAGACAACGTCTCAACTGAAACCGGTCAACATACCGTCTAAACAACGTCTAGACAACGTCTAAACAGAATCTCGCGATTCAGTTTCAAATACCGTCTAGACAACTTCTCCAGCAATTTCGATAAGAATACCGTCTAAACAACGTCTAGACAACGTCTCAAATAATGATGTCTAGACTCGACCGTTTTCGAAGACCATTCTGGATTACCCATGCCAGTTGGAATTAGTGGTAGATGTGTGCCTATTGAATGAAAATTACACATGTGTTTATTTGAAGTTGGGTACGAAAATTACCGGGAGGATAACCCCTTTTCCGTCCCCGAGCATCGCGGTACGACTGTGCTGGTTAAACACATGTGTAATTTTCATTCAATAGGCACACATCTACCACTAATTCCAACTGGCATGGGTAATCCAGAATGGTCTTCGAAAACGGTCGAGTCTAGACATCATTATTTGAGACGTTGTCTAGACGTTGTTTAGACGGTATTCTTATCGAAATTGCTGGAGAAGTTGTCTAGACGGTATTTGAAACTGAATCGCGAGATTCTGTTTAGACGTTGTCTAGACGTTGTTTAGACGGTATGTTGACCGGTTTCAGTTGAGACGTTGTCTAGACGGTACTTTCATCGATTTTCCTTTAGACTGCGTTGAGACGTACTTTTAAAACTCCGTCTGAAATACAGACGGAGTTCTAAAAGTCCGTCTCAACGTCTGATACAATTTTCAGACGTGCCGTCTCAATTTCGGACGGATACCGTCTAGACACCGTCCAGACGCCGTCCAGACGCCGGGACGGTACCGTCTAGACACCGTCTAGAGACCGTCTGATACCGTCGCAACACCGTCTGATACCGTCTATAACCCGTCTAGAGACCGTCTGATACCGTCTATAACCCGTCTCAAGCAATTTCGGTACCGTTTTTAGCTGATTTCACCGAAACCCGTCCAGACGGTATACCGTCTAGACGCCGTCTAGACGGCGTTGCGACGCCGTCTAGACGCCGTATGCGGCAAATCAGAAATTGCCCGCGCGCATCCCAGTCAGGCAAAATGTGATGAATTGCCTGGGAAGTCGCTTTGGATGAAGTCAGTCTCACCGGCTACCGAATTCGGAGTTGGTGCCAAATTCCCTGAACAGTCACAGCTTATCAGTTAAACTCGGAGTTTCTGTATTTCAAGTACTGAATCAGATACAACAACACAAAGAAAAAAACCTGCCCTTGCATATCAACATAGTCTTTTATCCAGTCAATCAGTTTCTATCGTCTCACTGGGACATTACGGCCATGATTTTCTACTGGAACTTAGAGCGTTCCATCATTTTATTCCGGGTTGAACGTTTTGGGGGTTGTTGGGATGGTATATCACAGTAGGAAGACACTCATGGCACCGAGAATAAAGAATACCATAGAGATAATCCCGATAACTACCACAACCCAGGTTCTACTCCACCAACTGCTGTAGTATGGCGTCATCGTCATGACGTCACGTAACTGGGGGAGAGAGCTGTTAGAAGTGAGCTGTAACAGTGGGTCCATTATTACACAGCTTTCACAGGCCGGGTACATGGGGTGACAAGTTGTAGGGCGGGTACATGCGAGATCTGATTGAGGTACGGGAATACTTAAAAACTTCGTTCTTACCCGTGCATATTTGTCGAGTAAAGGTGTCCTAT
Source organism: Hormiphora californensis (assembly GCA_020137815.1). NCBI lineage: Eukaryota > Metazoa > Ctenophora > Tentaculata > Cydippida > Pleurobrachiidae > Hormiphora > Hormiphora californensis. The sequence continues at coordinate 1,752,006 of CM035358.1, forward strand.
CTTCTTCCCTTAGTGACTGACTTAACTGCAATGCTATCCTCTATCCATTGGTCAACCTGGTGGAATGGAAGTTGAGTCCATGAGGCTAGTTGGCTATGAGGTATTTTAGGAAAGATTGGACCAAGGAAACTGGCTAGAAAGAATAAAATGTCATGATATGTTTTTAGGGGCCCGTTTTTAGTCTGAAAGATCAATGTAGTATGTGAGAGAGAGCTTAATAGTTACCTCCCCAAAGACCCGTCTACATTTTCTCCTGCTTTGCACTTGGAGTAGGGTGGGAATAAACATTATCAGAACAAACGCAATCAAACCTGAGGGGGAATATCATTCATAATAATGTAAAGGGCACACCGCACTAAATTTAATATTAGGAACCAAACGTCACAAGTTAGCACATTACACAACCTTGCCTTACACTACCCTCTCTCAACATGGTTAGAACGTGTTGTGTTGGGTGAGACAGGGTCGAGAAAGGCAGGGATACAACACACAACCACTTACCGGCATATTTAGAGAGGGTTTTGAGGTTTGAAATGAAAAGTCCACAAATAATGGGAAGAATGGAGATGACTGCTCCTACTAATTTCACTTTAGTTCGATACCTTGGGTCCGTACTGAGGTCCCGGCCTGAATATATATTAATATGTTAATCATTTTAGCTAGACTAACCCATTTTCGTCCGGACTAACTGTATGGGGGTGGGAACTCGAGATATAAAGTCGGAATTTTTGAAGTTGTCAGCCCCCCCCCCCTGGGTGGCACACGACATTTTATTTCCAGGAACTTTCTCACTTTGACCCACCTTATCTCTAAGAAACTTCCCACTTTGACCCACCTTATCTCTAAGAAACTTCCCACTTTGACCCACCTTATCTCTAAGAAACTTCCCACTTTGACCCACCTTATCTCTAAGAAACTTTCCACTTTGACCCACCTTATCTCTAAGAAACTTCCCACTTTGACCCACCTTATCTCTAAGAAACTTCCCACTTTGACCCACCTTATCTCTAAGAAACTTCCCACTTTGACCCACCTTATCTCTAAGAAACTTTCCACTTTGACCCACCTTATCTCTAAGAAACTTCCCACTTTGACCCACCTTATCTCTAAGAAACTTCCCGCTTTGACCCACCTTATCTCTAAGAAACTTCCCACTTTGACCCACCTTATCTCTAAGACACTTCCCGCTTTGACCCACCTTATCTCTAAGAAACTTCCCGCTTTGACCCACCTTATCTCTAAGAAACTTCCCGCTTTGACCCACCTTATCTCTAAGAAACTTCCCGCTTTGACCCACCTTATCTCTAAGAAACTTCCCGCTTTGACCCACCTTATCTCTAAGAAACGTCCCGCTTTGACCCACCTTATCTCTAAGAAAATTCCTGCTTTGACCCACCTTATCTCTAAGAAACTTTCTCACTTTGCTCCACCTAATCTCTAAGAAACTTTCCTACTTTAACCCACCTAATCTCTAAGAAACTTTCCCACTTTGACCCATCTAATCTCTAAGAAACTTTCCCACTTTAACCCACCTAATCTCTAAGATCCCTAATCTCTAAGAAACTTTCCCACTTTAACCCACCCGATCTCTAAGAATTTTTCCAACTTTTATCCACCTAATCTCAAAATCGAGAAAGGGGGGAGTACCCACTACCCATACCCGGGCGGTATGCGGTTTGCTCAGCGTGTAACCCAAAAAACTCAGTTCTTTCAACCTACCGGTGATAAGAATGAAGATGTTGGTTGCTAGGGTGATAGCACAGAGAGGGTATGCACTACATACCACCACACTGGGAGTCATCATGATCAGGTAGGATACTGTCCTAACCAGGAGGGGGTTACCAGGCAAAGCAGTCCTAGACTGAAGTACAGACACATGTTAGAACGAGCTAGAAACGTTAGTAATAGGGGAATGGGGAATAGAAATAAAACGTTGTATCACATGTGGAAGATCAAGAATAAAGTGTCCCATTTTGTTTTTTTTGAAACATAAATAAAGTGTCTCATTTTGAGACATAATGCTCACCCAAACTAGGGATGCTACTGGTGTGATGTGTTCTCTGAATCGCAGGGCAACCACCACACTAAACGTCAGGTATACAACACCTGAAACATACTCAACTAAACATGATCATTATTTTCCTACTTTTATCTCCCACATTTGGTTTACAACACCTGAAATATAGGCGGTTGAATTATGGTATTAGAAAGGGTCAATTAGTGGCGCAAGTGGTTTTTTTTTTTTTTTTTTTTGGATCATCCCCGTGCTAACATTTGTCACTCCCTGTTACACACCATGTATCCTGGCCATATGTGCCACGGTTTGACAGATGTTATTTTCACAGCCACCTGTTTGACCCCGGTAGTGAGGGCCGGAATACTGCCTTTAGGTACCCAATCACTGGTACTCTGCCTAATCATGCTGGCCATTACCTGTCTGGCGGTGCCGACCCGCTTTGAGTGTCAAAACCCAGGCCTGGCTCCGCCCTACAGGCAGTTACAGTATAAAATCAACCAGGCTTGTGGGCATAGCGTTTGACGGTACAACCTTAATGCACTTTGCAGCACAGATGTGTATAGTTTGGGGAATGAAGCGGGCAAGGGCAATGTTCGTGATGCTTCGTTATCGGTCATGAGTGTCAAGGAGTGAGCGCCGTATGCTGTTCATGATTGTATTTTGTGTTCATGCATCGTGGTATTAGGCTCAGGGGATAGGGAAAGAAAAAACACAGAGAAAGAGAGAGATAAAGAGAGGAGAAAGAGAGAGAGAAAGAGAGGGAGCTGGCTCCTATAAACGTACTTTACGTACTGTTGATAGCGAGAGAGAGAGAGAGAGAAGAGAGAGAGAGAGAGAGAGAGAGAGAGAGAGAGAGAGAGATATAGAGAGAGAGAGAGATAAATAGAAGAAGGGTTAACAGAGCCGACCAATGAAAACTGGAGACCTACAGCGGACAACCTTACCATCCCCCACCCAACCCAACAGAACACCCCAACCCCAAGGAGTAGCCTAATTAGGCAGAAGTAGCCCCCAAAGCCCTCCATTCCTCCAACCGATCTAAAGAGGCCAGGAAGGAATCATTGGTCGACTCTGCACACAAGGAAAGCAAGACTTGGTTAACAAGCATATGACATGTATGCAGGTGCGTGATGAAAACAAGTTTGTACTTATGAGGTGACTGCATGGTATGATAACTTTTTATGGATGGACCATACTACAGGATATCGTCTCCCATAATATGGCCCACCCGAGAAAGATAATAACTCCAATTAACCCCATCCCACACACCAGATATCCCCCCCCCCCCCCCCGTTGTGATCGTGAGATAGGCGTGAGATGAGAGAGAGACAGACAGTGAGAGAGACAGAGAGACATCAGACAGACGAGGGAACCCCGCTCCAGGAAGGTGACGAAATAGAAGCCGGGTCCAGAGTGAAGAACCCAATTAGACCTCCAGTAATTAGTTTAGTGCCAACAGCGATGATTATCTCCACATTCCAGGAAGACCTCCATTAAGAAATTACGGGATGACATCCAAAACCCCCTTGGAGAATGGAGAAAAAGGTGATGAAAAGGGATCGGCAGGAGAGATAAAGATGAGAGAGACCGGCGATAGAGAAGGAGACCAACGAACTAGAAGATATGAAATAGAAGACAACCACGAGATCCAGAGTGACGAAACTGCTACTGGTCCCAACTAGACAGAGAACCCCTGATCCGAAGAAGAACCGTAACTGGAAAAGACCTATCTAATCCAAGACAAGACGAAAACTCCGGGAGCCGAGAGAAAAAAAAGGCAGCGGAGAAGAAGCTGTCGCCACTGGCCCCAAGAAGGCAACTAGAAACAGAAATAGTGCCCACTGTGCGTGAACTGCACAGGAGATGAGCATTGGGAACGAGGAAGCACCTGGAAAATGGGTGGTTGATTGTGATAAATACAACAGATCTATATTGTGATCCTGCAACATGTTTGGGTTAGGTGGAGAGTGAGAGATCTTTACCTCTTTCTCGCACGGGAGAGATGCCCTGTGAATGAAACCCGTATTCGGATCGGTGTTAGTGAGTAAGGTGGGACTAACCCAGATCCCCCTCCCCCACACCAAGAGCCCCCTTGCCCAGCCCCTGTCCCTTAGCCAAGCCTCTCTAACTGCCAACCTACTGGCCCACACGAGGCCCCAGTCCCCACGGAAACACAACTGCGGGAAACCCACACGGCACACTAAGCCTACACTAGCCCAATACAACCGGAGGGTACGCAGACCTGACTAGGAACGGGAAACAAGAAAGGGAGGGACTAAGGAGAGGCCAGAGGAGCAGAACCAAAGAGCACAGCTAGGACCAAGTGCCTAAATACAAGAACTGAACAACTATATAAAAAATAACTCCAAAAAAATACGTGCGGGAGCACGAACACAGAGACAGGCGACACACCCTAATGCCAAATACTCCCCTACCCCGGCACGTGAAACACGGTCAACAATGATACCCGAACTGACAGGACAGAAGACACCCTAGAACTGTGAACAGGCAACTATGAACTATGAAATTGACAACAATAATTACTGAAACATACATAACAATACAATGAATAAATGAATAACAGAATGAACGATCTTATCTGATAGAAGATTGTAGGTAAGCGTTGTAGTTGACTGGTCCTTTGTTGTTATTGCTGGTAGTAGTTGAAGCTAGCTGGACTTGGTTCACCGTGGTAGACAAAGTGGTGAAATTCGAGAAGGCCGGGAGAGGGGGAGAGATCACCCGCACAAGAGAGAGCAAAACACGAAGTGCGCAAGTGGTTCTACCGCGTTGAAAGGACAAGATACTGCTAATGTGTATGGGTGGGAAAGGTGCATGTCTATCCCCTTATCACGACACTGCACCGGTACTGCAGAAGCAATATTATTATCTTGTCGACACACAGAGTCAAGTTTCTGTATCACGTTCAACAACCCCGGCCCCCTACAAAACTTGGCGACATAGTATTGCAGCAGGGGTTCCCAAAATACCTGACCTACTTCATTCTACTGATTACGTACAGGCGAAACAGAGGGCTCCCCCGAACAGCTTGTGTAATTTCTTCTTGTTGCTAGCGGGCTGTGCTATCATCGGTATACCCTCATGCAGTACCTGGGCATACACTACAATCGGTACCATGGCCAGGAAATCTGGAGGGAGGGGTTCTCAGTTAAAAACCCTAGCGAATCATGCGACTTTAAAATCATCAGAATAAATTAGATTCTGATAGATTATCTTAGAATGGATGAATCACCCCTTAGCTTGGTTACGAAGTCACCCCTATTATTGCATATAGGGGTGACAATACCGCCTACCTAAAAATGAAAATTTACAGGACCTTCTCATGAAAAGTTATCGAAAACTTGTCTAAAACGTATCTAAAACGTATGGTACTAGTTTGTATAGTAACCAGGACCTGAATTCTACAGAAAGTAACGACCGGTAGCGATTCCACCACATGTTTAACAACAGAGGTGTGTCGCATAACTCCTTATATGGGCATAAAATTCCAATCTTGTGGAATTTATTCTGACTCGACTATAGCTTAGTTATCAATGAATCCACCTCTAATACCTTTGGAATGGCATTTTGCACATTTCTGAAGCTTTTTGTAGCCGAATTCCAGCATCTTCATAGTTTTCCAAAAACAAAAACAGTGTTAATGGCCAAAATATCGAAAAATTCCGGTATGTAATGGTAGCTCAGACAATTTCCTCGGTATGTTCAAAAAATTAGAACTTTCTGTTTTGTAGTTTGGACACAGGAATTTTTTTCCCGCCGTACAAGCGATATTATTACCCCTCCGTGAGCTAGCGCAGAGGGGGAATTTCATTACCAACCCCTTAGCTTACTTTTAAAGTCGAAGGTAAAGAAGTTAGAAGGATGAGGGCCTGTGTCATCGTGTGCAACATGATCAGTTGCAATTCCGTAAACACAGTGAATTATAGCTACCAGAATTGTGAACTGGAGGAAGGAGTTTTAGAATTAGTCATTTGCACTATTCCAGCTGTTTTTTGAAGGGGGTCGTATAACTAGGAAATGAACAGATTTCGCATTAATTTGATAATTACGAGTTCCCCGCCCAGATCATCATACCTGCATTGTAAAACTGAGGGTAATCTGGAAGGGCTTCATAGTCTGCATGTTCATCAGGCACATTGGTAGAACTATACACGCGAATATACCTATTGAAAATCTGAAAAGGGAAAGAGATAGGTAATGAGAAACGTTGATTGATATCACGCCGCACGGTAATTGAAGTCTGAACCAATATCTGAACCAATTGCTAGGTGATCTAAAAAACGTAATCAGGGCTTTGTCAACCTGAGCAGAACGGTGAACTGTGACACTCTTATAATACCTGTACGAGTTGAGACAATCTCCCTCGGGTAGGAGGCGGTTAAAATCAGTCAGATTACAGGATCCCAGGACAGGGATTGAGTTGTTATAGGGGATGACCAGGGCCCACGTTGAACCGAATATGGTAGAATACGCAGTCAGGGTCACCAAGAGATACACCTAGGGTTGGATAGGGGCTAGGATTGATAGTTAGGTTAGGTCATGCTTGGCGGTGTGTGGAAGTTAGGGGGAGAGATGGACTAGTGAGAGAGAGAGAGAGAGAGAGAGAGAGAGAGAGAGAGAGAGAGAGAGAGAGAGAGAGAGAGAGAGAGAGAGAGAGAGAGAGAGAGAGCAATCTTTCAACTGCAACCTTAATTTTGTTTCCCTTGACAGGCGATATAATTTGACAATTGTTTGTTGAGTATTACAAGAGAGGAAAGGAGGATTTAAACAACCAGCGATACACATTTTACTCACAATGATTGCGACAGCAGTAAATATCCTGCCTGGTATTCCGAAGAATATTTCCATTAACTCTGTGAACTCAAACTTTCGAGTTCCGGTGATTTCGTATTTGGGGGTAATAAGGTTAGTCCTACTGTTCACCGGCTGCCTGGAAATTGAGTTAGGATATAGGGAGGGATTTGCAAGATTTAGAAAGACAGATCTCTACCCCAACATAAGTTTGCCATGATTTTGCTTCTACTGTTTAATATGAACGTTCATATGAACTTTTATATGAATGATACAGATACGAACCTTCTTCCAATAATAGATACATCTTGAAATGTCAGATCAGGAATCTCTGATTCTCGTATCACTGTATCTAACGCCTGAAAACATTAATTATGGCATATTCATGGCGAATTTCACAGCGTATCTAAAAATATAATGATGAAATAGATATTATATGTTGACACAGATGAAAGATATCAGGTAATATACCCCTAATATACCCAGGAGTGCATTGTTATGTTCTAACTCTCCTTTTCATTTGTAGTACACGGAACGAGGGTCGAGCAAGACAAGGAGTACAGTAGAGATGACGAGTGCATTCTTCTGATATATCCTCATCTTCCATGTAGACATACATACTGGTATATTGACAGGTAAGGAGGGGCTACAGCTCACTGTAAAATAGGGACCAACTTACTCGAGACACCGATTGATTTCCTCAGTTACCCCAATTATTGGGGCAATACGGAAACGTTTACTATAGTTCTGTGGTTGGTGTGGTACGAGATACGTCTAATGATCAATATCCTGGACTCAACAGCAGTTCCACGTGTCATCTTTTAATAGGTGCAGTTCTTATTAATCACGTGATGAAGTTCCACAAGTCAGAAGTAGCTATTGGTCCACATTCTTACTGGTCACGTAATGAAATATAGCTGCCGTAGTGATGTGGGCTCCCCATTCCCCCGCCTCCATGCCATTGGTCCACATTCTGAAGGATCCTCAGTGGTCACGTGTTAAATAGTATTATAGCTGCTCTGGGCTTCCGGACTACTAGTTTCTCCTCTGGATTTGCCTTTGTTTTCCTCGCTTTATCCCAGTTTCTTCATTTTGTACGCCAAATCAGTTGGTGAATCCACCACCAGTCACTTCTGGAATTCACTTTTAATTTCGTTTTTATGTAATTATGTCGTGATCACATTATTGTGTGCTTATTTTCTAACGTGTGTTTCTTTTATTATCAAGGCTATGTCATACTACAAGGAACTGAGGACGGTGTGGGAGTTGGACTGCCCCTACGAACGAATGGTCGTATGGGGCCTTCGTTTTTATTTGGTAGTGGGGCAGTGTGGGGTTCCGGTGATTGGTGAAACCCGTGACTGTAACTCGTTGTGAGTTGCAGTTCCTCTTCATCGTATTATATCATACTTCACTATCTTTTGTTAGACGCCGATCGACATGGCTCAAATGAACTGAGTGGACTCGCCACATGTTTCTATCATAATATATGGTCGGGAGAAAACTCTCTTTAACCGAGCAATAGTATCGCCACAGCTACTCGAACACATTGCTCGGAAATGTATAGCGAAGGCATCCGACCAATATGTACGTCGAGTCAAGACAATTTTCAAAAACTTTTGGTATCGGAAGTCCTGGCACAAGACCGCTCCCGATGGTCTAAACTTCTCGACTTCTGCGGTGAGCTTCGGACGGTGTGGGAGCTGGACTGTCCCCATGAGCGAATGGTCGCATGGAATCTTCGTTTTGATTTGGTAGTGGGGCAGTGTGGGGTGCCTATTAACCCCTTTACTGTAAGTCGTTGTGATTTACAGTTTCTCTTCGATGAGCTGGCGCCATTGATATGTCATCACCGGCTCATCGAAGTGCTGTCGTGCCCATCAAATGAGCACCCTCGGGGGAGCACTGTCTCTGTGGTTGGTGGCGAGCGGCGGTTTGTGCTCCGGACTGGGTCAGGCCCGATTCAACCGCTCCCTAGAATTAGCAATTCTCTAATGGACGCCAGGCAAGAGATGATTCGGCAGGTCCTCTGGGACTCTACTTTGACCTTGGTGGTTGAACGTTTGGGCTGGCCTGTCGACGCTACAGCCATTACATTTTGTATGGTCGAGGCCCTACTGGTTGAGCATGCTGGCCTGATTTGTTCCCACCGCCTTCGGAATTTGTTAGAGTGTCAGGGGGCTGGTCACCCTACCCCCTTGTGGTCTGTGATCCCTTCTAAAAACGGGGTGCCGGTGGTTTATTGCGCCTGCTCCCTCTTTAGTTGGGCGATCAACAGGCCGGTCGCCATGGAGGAGTGTCATGGGCTTCTTCCCTTGACACACCTTCAGTGCGCTGTATGTGAGGACACCCCGGGAGATATACCATGGATTTCCTATTACGCTGACTGTGTTGGGTGTTCTCTGTGCGAGCGGCCGGGGACGCCTGTTGATCGGTGATTTCATGTAGGTGGACTTTATGCTTTTATGCTCTTTGTCTTTAATTGTGGCTCTAATTACTTACAGTTTCTCTTCGATGAGCTGGCGCCATTGATATGTCATCACCGGCTTATCGAAGTACTGTCGTGCCCATTAAATGAGCACCCTCGGTTTCAGGGAGAGCACTGCCTCTGTGGTTGGTGGAGGATGGTGGTTTGTGCTCCGAACTGGGTCAGGGCCGATTCAACCGCTCCCTGGCCCTTCCAGTTCACCCGCTGCAGCCTCCACCGCTGCAGGGCGGAGAGTGGTTTAATTTCGGCTACTGCACAATTTTGGAGTAAGTTTCTCACTAGTAATGAGCATTTGGTGGGTGGTATTTTCAAGCATCCTTGTCTAATACAGTCGAACACTTGTTTCAGGTTGAGGAGCATCTGATCTGTGGAGTCAGTGCCTATGTCATCAAGATGCACCTGAATATTGTTCGGTAAATGCTGGAATATCATCGTTAATGCTTAGCAGAAGTAACTGGGTGTATTTTTAAGTCCAAAGCCGAGGCGATTCTGTTCGAAGAGACCTACTCCACGTTCCATGCTGTTTTGTGTGTGTCTGACTCTTTTATGCGAATACTCATGTAACCTTTTGTTAGATCGAGGGATGATTGGATGAATAGTATTCCAATTCCCTCCTACATGAGCAACAACTATAATATAATGTTCTTCGGTACTGTTTACCGTGGAAAACTCTGGACAGTCTGGGAGTTGGACTGTCCTCCCACCGAGCGAAATTCTAAACAACTTTCTAATACATGTATATAATGTACTCGAAAAAGACTGAATTTTGTTTAACAATAAATACAATCTGTAAACTAATTCAATTAGTTTTACAAATATCGTTCGTGTTACACAGATTATCTTTGTTTACCTCGTCTTACGACCGAACTCAAAAACTAACTTCGCCACCCCTTTACCCCCCTTCACCAATCACCACTATAGTCTATACACTTCAACGAGTCTGACCAGGTACGAACTACTAAATGGTCACATTGTCGACAATCACAAACACACAGCAAGTGTGTGTAATTTCAGATGAAAGGTAACCATGGTAACAGTGTGTGTAATTCCATGGTAACCACTTTGCATACCTGAGCACGGGAGCATACTTCAAGAGTCCAGTTAGATGTAATAATAAGGGTAAGGGTAACGATAATCAGAGTTAGAGCTCCATAGAAAATACCGCCGTGATAGAACACATAGGGCATGGAGAAAAACCCGGCACCTGGAAAAGTATATGATGATTAGAATTAATATAGATTACAGAGGAATTATAACTTCGCTACACCTACCCCCTACTGCAAAGTGCAAACTTAGCACAATTTGGGTACGAGGCCCCCCTTGGTCCCTTTTCCCTACCTCTCGCAATTTTGTGTGCAACCATGTCTTCCGAGAGAGGGCACACCGCGCGTACTGTACATTGTACAGGGTGTTCATTTTGGATCTTTACAAGCGTTGGGCTTCACGCAGAGGAAAGTTGACAAGATCAGGTAATGAAACTTCATACTTGGACTATTCTATACCCTCATTCAAGATTCCTGTGGGTTTTGGAACTCCGGGACCCTGAGAAGTGTGTTTTTTGCATCAAAACTACCAGGAGGAATTTTTTGCTGTTGCTAAGACTTTGCTAAAATGTTTTTAGGTATTTTCTATGTCAATCCCAAAGTTTCATGGTGATTGAATGTGTTTTTTGGTCTCCAAATTTTGAAAAAAGTGGCTGAAAAGACTCTAAAACGTCGATTTTTGTAGTTTATTAGCCGTTTTGAGCCTTTCCAGCCAGTTTATTCGGAATTTGGTGTCCGAAAAACCCCAGGAATCTTGAATGAGGATAGTCCAAGAATAGTCTGAGTGAAGCCCAGCATCTTCAAGTGTGTTTCAACCATTAACGGTCCGGTATCATTTTAGATCATTTTTCCCTGCCCTTCGGTATTCACCCGGATGCCTTTGTGGTGTAAATGCAACTTTCCTGAGCCGAGCCTGGATACCGTTCCCGGGCATACACGGCAGGGAGATTCAGCGTTATGTTATAAAATAATGCAAATAATCGTGTTCAAGATGGCTCCCATGTCCTCATGCATTATTGACTCAACAACGGAGAGAGCTCTGATCTGTCTCTGACTTAGATAATGCCTTGCTAAATATAGGTGATCACATGCCCACTTATTGTATGTGGTCTTCTAAGAGAGAGAAACAGAGAGAGAGAGAAAGAGAGAGAGAGAGAGAGAGAAAGAGAGAGAGAGAGAGAGAGAGAAAGAGAGAGAGAGAGAGAGGGAGAGAGAGAGAGAGAGAGAGAGAGAGAGAGAGAGAGAGAGAGAGAGAGAGAGAGAGAGAGAGAGAGAGAGAGAGAGAGAGAGAGAGAGAGAGAGAGAGAGAGAGAGAGAGAGATCAAAGCTCTCTCGACTCTTCCTCCCCGCTTTATTATGGCCTGTTGCAATATATTGGAGTTAATACGTTTTATTGAAACTGAAGGAAATGATACTACTTTGGGTTCCTTTCCTTGTTGTTTCACTTTATCAACTTGGTGACGCAGGTAAATTATCGGGGGGGGGGGGGGGGGTGCTGAAGTTTTTGAAGTCGACTTCAAAAACTGAAAAGGGTGGGAAAATTCAAAAACTTCAAAAACTTCAAAAACCTATAAACCAGGAAATGATCGAAATTTCGGTTTGATTTGGTTCAATTAGGTCGTTTTTTGATGATTTGCGACCATATTCAAATCGACTTTACTCAAAAACGGTGAACATTTGTTCAAAACGGTCACATATCCCTGGTAAGTGACCTGGATTAGAATTTAGACCCCAAATATCCTATTGTGTGCTCACAAAGTCATTTTTGCAGTATGATTTGAGTTTTGAAATTTTCAGGAAACTTTTTTTCTATAAAAATCCATCCAAGTAATCAAAGTGTTTAGAATCATTCTGAAAAAAAAATTTGGAATTTTTTGAAGTCAACTTTTGAAGTCAACCTTTGAAGTCAATTTTACCGTAAAATTTGTGTTTCATGATATGCACTGGTATGTATTAACATGTTAAACATGTTTATGCCCTGTAAAAAGCTCAGAAAATTGTTTTAAAGGCGCCAATAATAAATTATCGATACTTTTGAAGTTTTTGAAGTCGACTTCAAAAACTTCAAAAACTAAAATGGGTAGGAAACTTCAACTTCAGCCCCCCCCCCCCCCAATTATCATTGACACTCGGAACCAACTTAAATAAGTAAACCCTGCTCTATCCCCTATCCTGCTCTCCCTCTCTCTCCCTCTCATTTCAGTTCAATTCGAAGTACAGCCTACCTCGGTGACCCTCAGCTCAACCTTATATAGCTACGTGGGTGGAAACCTGATAGACGGTGACCACACTACTTATGCGGAAGCTCTAACCACTGCTGGCACCTATGCCAAACTTAAATTTGGGCGACCTCTATTACCCATTCAAACCATTTCTTTGGTCATGTTTAACAGGGAATGTAAACCAAAGCTATCGGATGATGTTATCGCTATTATTATGGCTTTCATGGAAGGTGCTGTGATCAAGATAGTCGGTCAAGATAGGTCAACATTATGTGGCACGGTAAAACTCAACTATACCGATCTATCACCAGCCGGGCAGACGTATCATTGGAGTTGTAGGGCCTGGGGTACGGGAGTTAGGATTGATGCGGCAGATGGGATGACGATCTGGACTGATCAGAAATACAGACATTACCACATTATACTTGCTGAGGCCTGGGTGACCGTCGAAAACCGAAGTAAGAATCACCAACTTATTGAGACTCTCATATATCACACCGACATACTGACCATTAACCAACAACATGCCCTCAACCCCGCATATATCATGTAAAATTAACCCAGATATATCTCAAAAGCTGCAATGTAACAAACGCACTATGTTAGTTGATACAACCCCCCATGTTACACAATGTTACACATGAGCTACCCCCCTATGTTACAATGTGACATACCGATAATAAAGTTGAGTGCCATGATAAAGGCAGGTAACATTCCAATCTCAATGGGAGCATCCTCTGCAGGTTCACTGTTGATTGATCCTGGTCTCCGTAACAACGCGTCCTCTTCCATTCTCTCTGATGTTATGAGCTAAACATGGTGGAGATGGTGTTAAGAACATCACAGTTCAGAACTGTACTACACGTACTGTAGAAGAAACTACTACTGCACTGACATCTGGGGCCTGGGCTATATCACAACCTTGACTTGTTCGACCCTCTCTCAAAGAGGGTTAGAACATAACAAAGCATAACCACTACTTCCACAACTGCAGCAGTGTAAAACACGGCTTGGAACAAAACAAACACGTTGTTGCCAGATGTTTGCAATTTAGCTGAGAAAATAGCTCTGCAAAGAAGAGGTACGCTAGGGTTAGGTGCCGATAGAAAGTGTGAAAAGTAGGGTAAAAACCTATTTTGGCAAAAACGGCATTTATCACTGATTTGTTGCATAGCCTCATATAGCTGCTGCAGCTAGAAATAATATCAACAAACACAGCTAAATTTACAGTTTATAGGAAGTAGAGGGGGCAGCATGGGGATAGAGATGGGTTCATTATGTCAGCTGATCCCTTCTCCCTGAGTTGTAAGACATCACACTGACAGTGGGTTCATGATGAAGGTACCTAATAAAAGGTTGAATTGGAGAGATACACAACACAGTGGGAATGGAAGAATGAGAGACAGAAAATGAAGAGAATACACTGGGAGAGTTGAGTGAGAAACCGGAATTAAATACAAGTACAAGCTAGTTTACACTTCCCGTGCCCCCACGAATACAGTCTTATAGGAAGAGTGAGAGAAAGGAGGAGGGAAAGAGAGAAGACAAAATGAGACATATGGTGGTAGATGAAGATTTATCGGCAAATGAACACAGCTGTTACTTTTTTACAATACATACGGACAAAATGGCTGAATAGCGAATATATACGGGAAATATGCGGGGAATAAATACACATTTATTCAATATTTACACATTTCTAATTCTAATTTAGGGAATGATAACATTAAAAAACTCGAAGATAAACTAATCATGTGGTCTGACTGTTGTTATAAAATAACGAAAAGATGGTAGTGGGAGAACCACCCTCTATCATGACCAAGCATAATTTATGAAGCAGCAGTGGACAAACAAAGAACACAAATAGGGCTCAATATGTACATGTTACTGAGATGAGAGAGGACGAGAGAGAGAGAGAGAGAGAGAGAGAGAGATACAAGAGCTAAACATAATGATAAATTATCCAAGGGGACGACTGCTTGTCGTGATAAGCCAGCGCCCTCCCCTCTTATCACATGGTGGATTCTGCTGTAACACGACTACATCTATGCGTCACAAGACTGAGGGTGAGACAGGAAATATTTATCACAGACACAGAAATTACAAAAACCACCACGGCCTTCGTGGGGGAGAAAGGGATGTGAATTGTGAAACATGATCCAGGACAATTAAACTTCCTAGTTACATCCGTAATAGAGTGATCTATGGGAAACATAAACCCAGCTCATAACAAAAAAAGATCATCATCATATGTGTCGAGAGAGCAGACTCGAAGATGCAAAATATCCGGAAGTTTCGCGCCATGATCACGATTTGCCGAGTTTCGCGCGGTGATGAACCATGAGAGGCGATTGGGAGTCATCCGCGCGTTACATGACCGTCTGTGTAACATCAAGTTGAAATCCGCGAAAAGTGGGGACCAAAAACGAGCGGACTTGGATACATATACAACGATTGGACTCGGAGTGGCCTCTTTGGGCTGCCTTGCCGCGCTAGTCAGACCCTACTTCACTTGATGACGTAATTCTTTATCATCTAAAAAGACAAGTCCTTGTAGCACACCTGGGCAATGAGTAGATAGATATTATAAGCATGCACCTTGCACCACCTGCCTCCTATCTTTAGTGCACCTGGTTAGATAAGATTCGCCTTGCAGCCCCTTGTCGACGTAGCCCTTTGTGAGAATAAAACTAGAGAGCATCAAAACAACACGGAGAGAAAACATCTGCACCCTTAACAATAGTTGGTAGGATCACACGTGGCCAATCAATTGCAATTAGAGACCCCCAGCGAAGCCCCCTGAGGCTGAACAAAGGGCCAGCGTGGCCAATAAACGGGGGGACGTGCCTTAAAGCAGAGCCATTTCCAACAATTCTACCTTAGCTCCTGTATCTCGACCTTCTGTAAACCACAGTCGCAGCAACTACACAACATCAACTCCAACGCCACAAAAACTACATCTCGCCGGCAGCTACAACCTCCTCTGTAACCTTTTTCCAACAGCATCACCAACCAGCATCACCAACCCACAAAGTAAGTGCCAATGGACAAGGAGGAAATCATGTTCGTCCCTCCGCCTAAACCCAAAAGATGGTGCAAGAGCAAAGAATCCAGGTCACTCACACATATAGGACCCTAACAGCCTCAGAGAGGGAACACATAGCCACTATAGCAACCCTAGAAGCGGCGAAGCTGTCTCTAATCGAGGCGGGTAACTGGGTGAAACGCACTAATAGTGGAGGGTTTGCTACCCGAGACGCACTAATAGTGGAGGGTTTGCTACCCGGGACGCTCCAAGTCCTGAAGTTTCAACTGCATGAACTTCGTCAGAGGAGGGTTTACAATCTGATCTTTTGAAGGTTACAGAATGGGCCAAGATAAACAATATGGTGCTACATGATCAGAAATTTCAACTCCTGAGTTACAGACTGAACAAGTCGGCAATCTACAAGGAATTCCCTTTTTCAGTTGACATATGTTCGTATACCACAAAATCTGGAGTACAACTGTTTCCTGAAGCTGATGTCCGTGACTTGGGTGTCCAGATGTCCTCGGATGGTTCTTGGTCTAAGCACATTGCCATTTCTTGAATATCGAGTTCCCGAAGAATAAATGTGTCGATTACTGTGTCCCGCTAAAACGAGTGTCCGTAAGGAACGTTTCATTCACTGAGTACCTAGACGAGCAGCCCAACAGTTCACTAAGACTAAAAGGCCGCGGCCACAGCCCACAGTCCACACACCTGGGGGTACGAACGAAAAATCTAATGAAGCTGCTCGAATACATGGGCTCAGGGTAGTCGCCAGCTGTATGAACAGCCTCAAGGAGATGCTAACTGTAACATGTGGCAGTGCACTGCACACTGCCAAAAATGAAAAAAGTACCCTGCACTAAAACGGCTCTAACCGCCAAACCACTCAACCGTTTAGCTAATTCAAAGTTAATCTGATAGGAAATGTCAAGCCCTAACCCCAACCCCAATCCCAGCCCTATAACCCTAAAAACAGAGAGTGCTGACACTCCAAACACCGAGACTTTAACGCTGCCAGAAAGGTTGGCAAACGCGGGATAAGGCAGCGCTTTTCAACCAGAAAGGCTCCGCGCCAATTTTTTTGACAGACACGATCCAGGCCGACCGCGACGCGACGACGCGAGTTTATGAAAATTTATGCGCTGCATGTCGCGAATTTAAAGTGCGATTTTTAATAATGCGAACCGGGGGCGCGCATTAATAATAACATAATTCCATTTGCGCGTGCTAAATCCGGTTCCTGATAAGCTAGCGACTTTTTCTTGGTGCCATTGGAAAGATAAAAATTTCATCTTTCCAACGCAACCAGGATCAAGTCTCTATCTCATCAGGAACCGGAGATATGACCAATTAACCAATTGTGTGCGCGGCGGCCTGTCGCTTAAATAAAAAATTCGACTATACGCGGCGATATTTTGTGCAAAGCGATTAATTTTGAACGCGCATTCGCTTCAGCGCGCGCAGCACGCTTTGCTTTGGCAGAAAAAAGTTCGTTCACAAACTTCAGAAATTTGAGAACAACTCAGTGCACTGAAAAGCGTTGAAAAGCGCTGCCTTATCCCGCGCCAGCAGCATTTGCCAACTCTCCAGAGCACACTTGTCTGAAAAACACTGCTTTATCTCGCGCTGCTGCTGTAGCATATGCCAACGCATTCGTTAGAGGTGGCAAAACCGGATGCCTGGGACTCCCGCCGTGGGAGCAGGGAGAGGATTTGGCATTTGCTTGGAGCAGAGCCCCCTGAAAGTCGGATAGGGGGCTAAGATTTTGTCGAAATTAGCTGAAGACTTCGTCTTTTTCGCCCAAAATTTTCTGAGCAGCCCGGATCGGGCTACACGTTTCAAACTTTTCAACACTACTTTAAACAAATTAATTTGAGGCGCGCGCCCGTGCGTTTTCGAATATCCCTCTGTAGGCTCTAGCCATGCCAGATATGACAAATATGGCTACACCTACTGATGACAAAAGTGATGGCAATGCCCTTGCCGTTGGAAATCTTGTAAACGCAGCAGATCCCCTTACCAAAAAGATCCTGTCTGCCTACCGCCATGATGTGGATTACACCAAGAATCTAGACATCATCCGCACATTCAACTGTGCTCACCTGGAAGCCGCTGCATCGTTTTTCGGTGCATCCCCCGGCTCACATGCAGATAAAACTAAGCGGTACCAGAACCGCACTACACTAGCCGACTACATCATCATTCAGCTGGAAAGTCATTTTCCTTGTGACTGTGAGGGCTGTGGCGAAGGGTATGCAGTTAAACCAGGTGAATCTCCAGGAGATGTACCTGCCAGAATTTTACGTGACTGCCGATCATCGCTGTCATACCCCCTATCCATCTTATGGGCCAAATCGTTTGATTCTGGCATTGTACCACCCTGTCTGAAACTTCAGTACATTGCACCCCTCTACAAAAAGGGTCCTAAAATGAAAGCTGAAAATTACCGCCCGATCTCCCTCACCAGTCACATTGCCAAGACATTTGAACGGGTTGTAAGATCTCAAATGGTGTCATACTTTGAATCAGAGAACTTGTTTAACGAGTCTCAGCATGGGTTTAGAAGCAAGAGGAGCTGCTTATCCCAACTCACTCGTCACATTGACAATATTCTGAACAATCTCAACGACCTTCTTGAAGTGGATGTAATCTACTTGGACTTCGAGAAGGCGTTTGATAAAGTTGACATCGGTATACTTCTCGAAAAGCTGCAGAGATATGGAGTTAAGGGCAAACTCCTTGAATGGATCCGCAGCTTCCTACTAGACCGGAAACAAACGGTCTTAGTCGACGGCGTAGCGTCTTCTTTTGCAGAAGTCAGAAGTGGGGTCCCACAAGGGACTGTTCTCGGTCCACTTTTATTTCTGATTTATGTAATTGACCTGGAATCCGTAATCAAACACGGTTCTTCTTTGTCGTTCGCTGATGACACTAAAATCTTCTCTGCTATCCGTACTATGGTTGACAAATTGAACCTACAGGAGGATCTGAACAGTGTGATAACCTGGGCTGACGCTAACAATATGTCCTTGCACCAGTCAAAGTTCGAGGTCATGAATTTCACCCTGAATCACACCAGTTCGTTTAGAGAAGTACCGTTCAGTGCTGAGAACTATTCCTATCAACTGTCTGATGGGAGGTTCATCGATCCAACAGACACTGTCCGAGACTTAGGTGTTCTACTCTCGAGTGATGGTCAATGGTCGGCCCAAATATCTCGAGTTGTTACCACGGCTAGTCGGGTTGCTGGATGGACGTTAAGTGCATTTAGATCCAGAACTCGCCGCACCATGATGACTCTTTACAAGTCACTGGTGCGTCCCCATCTTGACTACTGTTGCACACTGTGGTCACCTTCCAAAAATGGGGATATCAGTCGTGTTGAGGATATTCAACGATCGTACACCCGTAAGATCGTTGGTCTCAAGGGGCTGAACTACTGGCAACGTCTTCAAACCCTGGGACTTTTGTCGCTTCAGCGCCGACGAGAGAGGTACACTATGATTCTTGTGTGGAAAGTGTACAACAATGAGATACCCAACAGTACTGACATGTGTTTCGTCGACAGTCACCGCTCTGGCCCTAGAGCTGTCGTCCCTCGATACTCGTACGAGGCTCAACGATCTATCTTGTCGCTATATGAACAATCATTTGCGGTACTGGGGGCAAGGTTGTGGAACACTTTGCCTCGATCTGTAAAGGAGGCCCCAACTCTTTATCAGTTCAAATCTCAGCTAGGTAGTTTCCTCTCTACCATTCCGGATACACCCCCCATCAGCGGTTATCCTGCTCAAGCAAACAGCAACTCAATACTAGAGTGGTGTCCATGATGCGTGTTAGTGTGTTATGTGTCGCTGTTGCTGTGAGTGTACTGAGTATTGACTCTTTTTAGGAGGTTTATCTTTTTAAATATCCTGTGTGTTACGCAAATTTATGAATTTGATAATTTGATTTTAAGACCAGATCCATTTAAATGAACAATGCTAACTCTCGTACGCAGCAATCTCTAATTCCTGCCTCATGATGAAGACTTCAAATTTGGAGGACAATATTGACAGTGGCAAGTTATTGTAACCAGAATTAATAAATAAACAAATGAAATTTGGAGGTTAGGAAGACTTTCGAAGTTTTGGTAGTTGAGATCCTGTAAAACCTTGTTTTACTTGAAAAACTAGAGGTTAGGAAGACCGAAGAAATTGACATGTTCTTGATTCTTTTTCTTCCAAACCTCCGATTTATCAAATCTTATCAGGGAGTGGAGGCTGGAGCAGGGAGCTATGACATCAAGATGTCACGTTGTGACTAATGTCCACTACTCTTTCACAAGCACACTAATTATAATTCGATATCCGGTCACTCTACCGTACAGTTTCAAACTTTTCAACACTACTTTAAACAAATTAATTTGAGCCAAATGTCTGCCTGACCACCCCGGAAGACGATGCCGGAAATGTCAAACGAGATACTAGCGAAACAGAAAGCAGTGCTGTCGGAGCTATGTGATGACCCCGACTGTAGTGACGAGGTGAAACGGATCGTGAAGGCCTACAGTCCTACAGCTAAAAGGTACCAGACCAATCTCAAGGCACTTGATCGTTTTACGGACATTGTTTTGGAGGAGGCTGCGCTTTTCTTTGGGGGGAAACCCCGTACTGATGACGGAAAGGAAAAACGGTACCGGGACAAAGCCAGTCTCATCGACTGGTTGATAATGGCTATTGAAAGTCTATTTCCGCAATTTTGTGAGGCATGCGAGAAAGACTATGTGATCAAAAGGTGTGAGAAATCCAGGTTCAATTGTGGAAGTTGTGGGGCAGGGAGCCATAATTGCACCCTAATCCAGGAGCAACCGCTGTGCTCTATTCCAGGTTTCAAGTGGATTTGTCACATGTGTTGCAAGAAACACACACTGGAAAAGTTTGTGGGTTCCAGTGGGGAGTTTGCAAGCCCTCCCAAGAGTGCAGTAAGTGAGGCTTCGGATGACGCCCTAAGGAGGAGGTTCAGCTTCATGTCAGAGGTTGGAGACACCAAACCAGAACACCAGCAGAAGCCACCCGGTCAGAAATTCAACAGTGTGGAGGAGGCTGACGAGGGCAAGAAGAAAGACGATGATAAGCCGATCCCGGTGTGCCAACACTACCTACAAAATCGGTGCAAGTACGGCCGCTACGGAACGAAGAAGATCGACGGAGTTTCATGCCAGAAGTCACATCCCCCAATGTGCCGGAGATACTGCGCCCATGGGTCCATGAAGAAATACGGCTGTCAGCTGGGGAAAGAGTGTCGATACTACCATCCACCTATCTGCCGCTCTTCCCAGTTCAGGCACGAATGCCTCAAGAAGGACTGTCGTTTTCAGCATCTCAAGAACACCCGACGAGTTGCAGTGGACGAGACTCTCAATCTCAATCGGAACGGAACCCTGTCTTTTGGTGTCGGAAGGGCTGAGACGAACTATGCTAGGGATACGGAGATACCACGATCCCAAAATCCGAGTGGTAGCTCCAATGACACCCGTGAACCACCCCGATTTGATGAGGATTCTTTTTTAGAGAGACTGTTCGGGAGAATGGAAGTGAGAATGAAACAGATGCTAGACAAGAGGTTCGAGAGTATAGAGACGATACGCCCGACTCTAAGTCAATGGAGAGATCGTTAGGGACTGTTTCTACTACGAGTAACATATTACTGCTTAATGCAAGGAGTCTAAGTCCGGCAGGTGATACGTGCTGGAAACTCGGTCTTATTAGAGATTATATAAGAAATGAGAAAACTCCTACAGTAGCCATTGCAGTTACTGAAACCTGGTTTAAAGGGTATCACTCAGATGCCCAGGTTGAGATACCGGGATATAATGTTTTTAGGAGTGACAGAGTGAGTAGAGTCGGTGGAGGCTGTGCTCTGTATGTTCACTCGTCGCTGGCTGTTTCTGATAGTACATGTTTTGCTAGTGCGTTTAACAATATGAAAGCTGTCTATGTTGGCCAGGTTAACACCATATTTGCTGCTGTTTATCGTTCAGAGTCGAGTGTTTTGGACTTTCAGAGACTAATGAACACCTTACAGACATTTATCGATAAGTACAGTGAGAGCGGGTTACCAGAAGTGGTATTATCGGGTGATTTTAATCTCCCACTCTTTAATTGGGTTGACGGGTCATCAGTCCCAGTTGATCAGCCTAACTACAATGTTGTATCGGACTTTATGGACACTAATTTTCTATCCCAGGTTGTAGAGGGCCCTACCAGGGGCAACAATACGTTAGATCTCGTGTTCACCAACAGACCGGACTACTTCAGCGATATTTCCATTACAGATGAGGGTGTATCAGATCATCTGTGGGTATCATGTCACCTCACCTTCAACCCTCTCGGTCCAGTAAGTCTATTTCTGCCTGGCAAACTGGAAGGTTATCGGCAACTGGATCTCCATTCAGCGGACTTTGTGAGTATTGATGCTGACCTTGCAGCTACTGATTGGGACAAACTGCTTGTTGAGTGTGAGGATCTGGGTGATGAGGATGGCTCATTGTTTGTGGAAGCTGTTCGAGATAGAGTGTTCAAGGTGGTTAAGTCACATTGCCGAGTGAAGAAAATGCGAAAGGACTTTGTAGACAAGGAGCTCAGGCATTTGACTAGCAGGAGGCGTAAACTTGATAAACGTAAGAACGATTCAGTAAAGTGGAAATCGGTGATGGATTGTTTAATTGGGAAAATCAAATCCCATCTGATATCAAGGGACAAGAAAGTGGAGAGGAAGGCTGTGGGTGCTATCAAGGTAAACCCCAAGTACTTTTATACTCACGTTAAAAAGAACTCCAAGGTTAAATCATCAGTTGCCCCCCTTGAGCGTGCGGATGGTTCCTTAACTGTGGACCCCCTGGAGAAGGCTAACCTACTACAACACCAGTTTGCTAGCGTCTTCAGCAATCCGGCGGCTATTGATCCCTCTGTGGCAGCGGGTAACATTGAGGATCAGTGCGTGGATCCTGGGCAGGCAGCTGTGGGATATGTGAGGTACCCATGTTACCCCAGTGCCTCTACCTTCCTTATGATTCTTAGAGTCCCCTTTGCAACATCTATCTCTGGGGCAATATTATGGTAGCGACTGGTAGTTTGTGTTCTCAGGAAAGAACAAGTGTGAAGAAGCCAGGTAGCGAAGTCGCACTGGTTTAGTTAGTCTGGCTTGTAACTATTCCACCTGTCAAGTAGAGAGAACCCTACTATTAGTTTATTTGAGTAAACCGTTACTGTTGAGTTTCGGAGACGCAGAGACGCATGGTAGAGCCTGGCCCGAGATAGGAAAAATGAGCTGGTCTAGCCTGCCGGTCGTTGACAGTTAGCGGCAGCTGTCGGCACGGCAGAGCCGGAAAACTTTGGACCAGGTGAAGCACGGTTCCAAGCTTGGTAGACTAGACAGTCACGTGGTGTTGTAAATATTAACCTCCGGAGTATATAAAGAGCGAGCAAATATGGTAAAAGTGTGGCTTGTGGCTTGTGGCTTGTGAGTGGGACGCCCCTAGTATCTCTTTTGTGTTGTATCCGATTCTCCGTACGTTGATATTCACACCGTGGTGAACCTTGTTGTTTTACTGTCTATGTGCATGTGCCCTAAAACAACCCCTTCATCTGGCAGAACACCCTACACCTACAGCCCGCGAACCCACAACCTGAGCTCCTACTAGGGCACCCCCCTGTCACAGTCTCACTCCCAAGAAGTACACAATCGCTCAACTGGTGACCTTGATGGGACCCCACAAAACTGCTGATGATGTGCCTCTTCCGGCCCCCGAGAATCTGAGAACCCGGCCAAGACAAGACCATGAGGAGGATGATGATGTTGAACATGCCCTGATGTTGTTCCAAGAGGAGGACGAGGCGAAAGATCAAGAATGTAACATCAACCTGCTAAGTGGAGATGTAGCTGACCAAGGAGTGGTGACTACTGACTGGTGAGAGAAAGAGCGGACACTCCATTAGCTGTTCCAGAGCCGCGGTATAACATCAGGCCCCGACACCAGCAAGAGAGGCGATAGCTTTGGGGGTGCGTGAGGGTTATAACAAATCCAACTCCAATTAACTGCAGAACGATTGGTGTTGGAAATTGAGCCCCTAGCAAGGAGGATTTGGTGTCTTATATGACGTCTTGCTTAGGAGATTACCTTGGTTACTGGAGAGACTCGAGGCGACCGGAGGTTGAAGCCGTTCTTCATTCTAAACGGGCATGTGCACGGGAGGAATGATTGAATTTGGACCGGACACCTACATCGATCCAGATGTGCCGTCGGACAATGATGATGGGCATGTGCCCAAGGGGGATAGTATTCAGGGCGGAGGCATCTTACTGGAAACTGAGGAAGGAATCTCTCCTCAAGATTGATAACACCTAATTCACCAACGAGCTAAGTCAAGCCTTGTCTGACTCTATTGAACAATTATTCTTTATGGGTTGCAAAGCAAATGTGAAAATGGGATGTGTGTAGGGTTTTGGAATATATGAGGCATAAACTCTGGCCACTGGCACGTTATTTCAGATACCTTTCTCCCAGCGCGCCGCTGGGAGAAGGTAGCTGTAGTTTATCCGCCAGTGGCGGATAAACTGGTTTAAATCACGACGACGATCCCGAGGCGGAGCCGAGGGAGAGGCGGAGGGGTTTAAACCAATAACGTGCCATTGGTCAGAGTTTATGGGTTATATACCCTGCTTTAGTTGTTTGTTTCAAGTATTACACACTAACAAGAGAGAAAACACTAATCAAAACACACAAAGAGAACTGAGAAACAGTCAAAAACATCTCTCAATTGAGTGTATATTGTTTGGTAACAGTTACTAAGGAGAGAGAGAAAGAAATAACAAGATATAATGGGGCATGCCAGACATAACACAGAGGAATTGAGATAGTGAAACAAAAGGGGAGATAAAGAGAGAGTAATTGGCGGAATGTGTTGTTTCTTTCTCTCCAATTTAGTGTGTAACTCTTCCAAACAGTGTTCCCTCTGTATTTCAGTAAGAACTGATCATTTACACACACTTTGAATGTAACATAGGAGTTAAAAATAAATAACCTGCCAGTGGGAAATAATCTGCCGCTGGACTGGCTGGTTATCGAGAGCGCGCTAGTGGGACTGGCGCATTATTTAAGTTAGCAGGGTATATATTAATATGAAACCTTGTAACGGACCGTGCTTCTACCAATTAGGCGTGGTGTAGCGACACCTGGGTGTTGAGTAGGAGAGACTTGAGCGGTCTCTGCGTCTCCCATGCTTTGTAATTTTAGGGACCGACTAAGCACTCTTTACAGTATGACGAACTGACCTATTTAGATGCGGTTTATGAAAAACAACTCCTCCCTGACTTTTCTGTGTGTGTCTGAGCATTTGATTGCTCGGATATGTTTTCTTTATCGTTGTTCTTCATTTGTACAGGAACCGCTATAGACGACAGTTTCGATATAAAGTGTGTTTTAAGGCCCCATATATTACACAGTAGGTATATAGTCAATCAGTAGTCGAGATTCGTTAGATGCAGAGTTGAGATTGAGACCAAGAGATCTGAGCTGAGAGAGTGAGTATGACACATGATCTACTGGGTGGCGTGTGGTAGCATTGCCCGAGTTTGTTCGTTTGGAAGTTGTGAGATTGCTAGCTTGTTGACAACCCGAAGTGATCATCTTCTGAGGGCACTGCTCCACGGCATTCTTGGAGACCTTGTATAGGTTAGAGTTTGAGTCACAGTCACTGTAGAAAAGAGAGAGAGTTAGGAGAGCTTTTAGACAATAGAGAGAGTAAGAGATAGAGAGTTGAACGCATCATTAAGAGAGAAATGAACAGTGAATAGTGATAAAGTGGAAAGCATGTTGAGAGAAACCGTGTTAGTACATGAGACGTCATGTTTATTGTTTAGGCGTGAGACGTCATGAGGACTCAAGAGAGCAACTTGTGTTCAGGTAGAATTGCTCCTATCTAGGACACAATGTCTGTCATTTTAAAGCTCGTTTCGCTTTTGAGACTCATTACCTTAATTGCGAAGCCAAGACCCAGCGTAATGAACTGTATGCTTGTAGAGCTAAGAAATGGCGGCTTGAGTCAGACCTTTCGGAGAGATTGAGCGTTGGGAGATAGAGCTAGTCGTTTAAGACCGATTTTGTATTCGGTGATATCAGTGATCTGCATCTGTACTTGTGGAGCCAGTGATTCGTGCTGCAATGCAATTGGTTTATAGCGAGCCCTAGCCGAGTCTATCAAACTCAAGTCTTCGAAAGGTTAGAGTTTAGAGAGATTTAAATTGGTGAGTTAGAGGTTCAGAGAATAGAAGAGACTAGAAGAAACTAGAAGAGAATAGAGAGCTACTGAGTGAGTTGAGTCATCGAGGATATGGGTTATTATCTATTTAGTATCTAGGAGAATTGAGATCTGCTGAGTAAGAGTTAGGCCAACTAACAGCACTGGTGTGATTTTCTGGTACGGTCTGATCTAAGCAGTCTCACTACGTGTTTGTTGTTGGTCAGAGATATTGGCACTCGAGTTTGTGATTGAATCGACGCGACTGACGCTCTTCGGTCATAGATTGGAGTGTCAGTAGGGTTGCCCGTATGATTTTGACTAGAATTGATGCGACTGACGCTCGTCTATCCGGGATCATGCGGAGCAAAGAGAGAGTGGGAACGAGTAGTAGAGTTTTAGGAAGCAAGACTGACTGAGTAGTTATATATTGAGCTTTTATATAGTCTTAGATTAGTTTTAGAGTCTGAGTAGAGTCTGAGTAATTTGAACGAGCTGAGAGGTTCCTTGGGCCAACTGCTGGTCATGAACTCCGACATGCACCTCATACCAGTTGGCAGATGTGCTTGTGCGTGAGATCTTGAGCATGCAGTGAGTGAGTGAGTGAGTGAGTGAGTGAGTGAGTGAGTGAGTGAGTGAGTGAGTGAGTGAGTGAGTGAGTGAGTGAGTGAGTGAGTGAGTGAGTGAGTGAGTGAGTGAGTGAGTAGTCGAGTTCTCTATAGTTCTTTAGGTGTTCTGAGGTGGCTTTGATTTGCCTAGGTCAGTATGCACCTGTTATGACGTGGGTATTGGTCCTGGGGACTTCGAAACCGCTAAAAGACGATATATTACTATTTATGAGTAGAGTTAGTTAATGAGTCAGTCTTGGGAGTAGAGCTAATATTAATTAGGAGTTACTTAATTTTGTCACCCGAAGTAAGGGGTCACTCTTAGTCTTGTAGGAGAGGGTGAATGTGGGATATGTGAGGTACCCATGTTACCCCAGTGCCTCTACCTTCCTTATGATTCTTAGAGTCCCCTTTGCAACATCTATCTCTGGGGCAATATTATGGTAGCGACTGGTAGTTTGTGTTCTCAGGAAAGAACAAGTGTGAAGAAGCCAGGTAGCGAAGTCGCACTGGTTTAGTTAGTCTGGCTTGTAACTATTCCACCTGTCAAGTAGAGAGAACCCTACTATTAGTTTATTTGAGTAAACCGTTACTGTTGAGTTTCGGAGACGCAGAGACGCATGGTAGAGCCTGGCCCGAGATAGGAAAAATGAGCTGGTCTAGCCTGCCGGTCGTTGACAGTTAGCGGCAGCTGTCGGCACGGCAGAGCCGGAAAACTTTGGACCAGGTGAAGCACGGTTCCAAGCTTGGTAGACTAGACAGTCACGTGGTGTTGTAAATATTAACCTCAGGAGTATATAAAGAGCGAGCAAATATGGTAAAAGTGTGGCTTGTGAGTGGGACGCCCCTAGTATCTCTTTTGTGTTGTATCCGATTCTCCGTACGTTGATATTCACACCGTGGTGAACCTTGTTGTTTTACTGTCTATGTGCATGTGCACTGATATCTATCACTCCAAAGTCCAAGTTCACCTCGTCCGGCGGTTGTTTTAAGGGCATGTGCCCTAAAACAACCCCTTCATCTGGCAGAACACCCTACACCTACAGCCCGCGAACCCACAACCTGAGCTCCTACTAGGGCACCCCCCTGTCACAGTCTCACTCCCAAGAAGTACACAATCGCTCACAGCAGTGTGTGATGGTGGATGGGGTTAGGTCACCATGGGTGGAGGTGCTCAGCGGGGTGGCGCAGGGTAGTGTCCTGGGCCCTCTCCTCTTCCTTATTTATATACTGGACCTGGAATCTGTACTGGATGGTAGTATGTGTCTCACCTTTGCGGATGATACCAAGTTAATGAAAGCCATAACAGATATTGTTGATCAGGAGGGTTTACAATCTGATCTTTTGAAGGTTACAGAATGGGCCAAGATAAACAATATGGTGCTACATGATCAGAAATTTCAACTCCTGAGTTACAGACTGAACAAGTCGGCAATCTACAAGGAATTCCCTTTTTCAGTTGACATATGTTCGTATACCACAAAATCTGGAGTACAACTGTTTCCTGAATTAAAGAGAAACAACGATTTTGCAGTACTAATATTCAATTAAGAACAGGAGCTTTCGACTGATCTATGTCAGACGTCTTCAGCTATAACAACAATGAAAATGAAAGTGTTTATGTAGTGGAGAAGAGGATATGGGATCCGGGGAGGGGAGGAGAGAGGAAGGGATGAGATCCGAGAAGGAAGATGCGATCCGAGAGGAGGGGATGGGGGAGGTGATCCAAGGGAAGGGAGAAGAGGTGATCCGAGCTGAAGAGAATTAGGAAACAGGTTTGGGAGATCTAGGTTTGATGGAGATGCCAGCAGGACGGGGTTTGAAGGAGTTAGCAATTCTGGGGAGAAGGTGAGTCCATTGGAGGTTGACAGTAGGAACTTTATCTGTTCGGTTATAATACATGTGATTTGGGTAAATAATCAGGTCAACCAGGAATTTTGGGGGGGACGGCTAATTCCTTCACTAATAGTTAGTCTAAGAGGTCCTTATGCACCAAAAAAAAGTTTTAAATCTGAAGTGGTGGGGAAGACCCCTATAATTGGCCTTAATTGGCACTAACTGGATATTCACGTAACTTGGCTTAGAAATGGAGTAGAGACAAAAATAAGGACACTAAAATGTGTAGAATCATCACATTATAGGGGGTAGAGACCATTACTGAGTCGATATCTCCAATACTAATTGAGATAATTGAGTTAATTGGATAATTCATGCCGCGCATGGTTGCCGAATACAAATCCTCTTAGAATAGGAGTAGAAATGAAAATAGGGACACTAAACTGTGCAGCGTCCTCGCATTAGTGGGGGTAGACACCCATGAAAAGTTCCTATCTCAATTGGTTAATTGGATAATTGGATAATTAGATATGCGCATAGCCGTATTAGCCTATTAGATATATTCAGCAGACCATATACGATACCCTGAGACTCTAAGAGCCTCCTACATACCCCTAGTACCCTCCTAAATACCCCTCAGACCCCATGCTAGATTCCTATTACACTCTATTAGATGCCCCTCGAAGCTTCCTAGATAGCCCTTACAGCTCATTTGGTAACCCTTTTACCTTCCTATATACCCCTCAGACCCAGCTAGATGCTTTTTAGATCTTCCTAGATACCCCTAAAACTCTCCAAGATACACATTAGACTATACTAGATACCTCTTAGACCCCGTTAGATACCCCTAAAATCCTTCTAGATACCCCTCAGATCTTCATATGTATAGTATCTATTAGATACCCCTAGTACCTTCCTGGGCACCCCTCAGATCTCAGACCATATAAGATACCAATCAAGCATCATTAGATACCCCTCACAGCTCTCTAGATACCTTCACAGCTCCTTAGATAGCCATTTTACCCCTCTAGATACCCATTAGACCCTGCTAGATACATATCAGATCTTGCTAGATACCCCTGAACGCCCCAAAGATACCCCCAGAAGCTACTAGAAACCCCCTTAGACCCCATTAGATAGATATCTGTCAGACCCTTCTAGATACCCCTCCAGCTCCTTAGATAAGCCTATTACCATCCTAGACATCCCTCCGACCCTGGGATTGATAGATACCCATTACACCCCTCAAAAGCTTCCTAGATACACCTCACAGCTTATTAGACACCCTAATAGACTCCTAGACACCCCCATACCCCTGAAACCAGCCATTAGATAGCGCTCTGAGGTCTGAGGGGTGTCTAAGAAGCTCTGAGGGGTATCTAGAAGGAACTGAGGGGTATCTGATAGTGCCTAAGGGGTATATTAGTAGAGTCGGAGAGGTATCTTGGAGGGTTTTAGAGGTATCTAGCAGGGTCTGCGTTGTGTGGCTCACACCCTTTGGGAGGGTTCAGTAGATCAAAGTCTGAGGGGTGTCTAGGAGGCTAATAGGATTCATAGGAGCTGTGAGGGGTATGAATATGAAGCTTTGAGGCTTGAGGGGCATCTAAAAGGGTGTGATGGGTATCTAGTAGACCCAGGGTCAGGTATGAAGCTCTGAAGGGTATCTAGAAGGGTCTGACGGGTATCCGACTCTACTATATACCCCTTAGACACAATCAGATACCCCTCAGACCCCAGAGGGCTATCTAGTGGACGGTTTCAGGGGCGTGGGTGTGTCTGGGAGTTTATTAGGGCATCTAAAAAGTTGTGAGGGGTATCTAGGAAGCTCTTGAGGGGATTGAGGGGTATTTAATAGGGTGTAATGGGTATCTAAGAAGCCCAGGGTCTGACGGGTGTCTTGGATGGTAATAGGCTTATCGAAGGAGCTAGAGGGGTATCTAGAAGGGTCTGACAGATATCTATCTAATGGGGTCTAAGGGGGTATGAATCTAATAGATTCTGGGGGTATCTATCAAGATCTGATATGTATCTAGCAGGGTCTTATGGGTATCTAGAGGGGTAAAATGGCTATCTAAGGAGCTGTGAAGGTATCTAGGGAGCTGTGAGGGGTACTTAATGATGCTTGATTGGTATCTTATATGGTCTGAGATCTGAGGGGTGCCCAGGAAGGTACTAGGGGTATCTATGAAGATCTGAGGGGTATCTAGAAGGATTTTAGGGGTATCTAACGGGGTCCAAGGGGTATCTAGTAGAGTCTAATGTATATCTTGGAGAGTTGTAGGGCCCTATAGGGGTATCTAGGAAGATCTAAAAAGCATCTAGCTGGGTCTGAGGGGTGTATAGGAAGGTAAAAGGGTTACCCAATGAGCTGTAAGGGCTATCTAGGAAGCTTCGAGGGGCATCTAATAGAGTGTAATAGGAATCTAGCATGGGGTATTTAGGAGGGTACTAGGGGTATGTAGGAGGCTCTTAGAGTCTCAGGGTATCGTATATGGTCTGCTGAATATATCTAATAGGCTAATACGGCTATGCGCATATCTAATTATCCAATTATCCAATTAACCAATTGAGATAGGAACTTTTCATGGGTGTCTACCCCCACTAATGCGAGGACGCTGCACAGTTTAGTGTCCCTATTTTCATTTCTACTCCTATTCTAAGAGGATTTGTATTCGGCAACCATGCACGGCATGAATTATCCAATTAACTCAATTATCTCAATTAGTATTGGAGATATCGACTCAGTAATGGTCTCTACCCCCTATAATGTGATGATTCTACACATTTTAGTGTCCTTATTTTTGTCTCTACTCCATTTCTAAGCCAAGTTACGTGAATATCCAGTTAGTGCCAATTAAGGCCAATTATAGGGGTCTTCCCCACCACTTCAGATTTAAAACTTTTTTTTGGTGCATAAGGACCTCTTAGACTAACTATTAGTGAAGGAATTAGCCGTCCCCCCCAAAATTCCTGGTCCTTACCCTAATCACATGCATTATTAATCGCCGGATGAAGAGTGTGAATAGCCGCTTGTTCCAGTAGATTTAGACTGAGGCAGGAGGAAGAAGAGGAGAGGATAGAGGTAGAATTCCAGTCCAGTTTCCTGAAGCTGATGTCCGTGACTTGGGTGTCCAGATGTCCTCGGATGGTTCTTGGTCTAAGCACATTGCCACCATTGTGAGGAGAGCCTCTCCTATCTGGGTGGATTTTCAGTGTTTTTCGAGATCGTTCACCAGAGGTAATGTTGCAACTCTTCAAATCACTGGTCAGACCAATTTTGGAGTATTGTTGTCTGGTCTGGGATCCGTCAAAGTCTGGGGACATCAAGTCAATTGAGAACGTCCAACGGTGTTTTACTAGAAGACTTGATGGAATGCAGAATCTCGACTATTGGGAGAGATTAAAAGTTCTCAACCTGATGTCTCTTCAACGTAGGAGACAACGTTACATATTGATACATGTGTGGAAGACGATCCATGGGTTTGTTCCGAATTCTGCAAATCTTGTGTTCCAACACAGTGCAAGGCTGGGTATGAGGTTAGTCCCACCAGTGTTTCCTTATCGGGCTGAGACCTGGAGAGCGAATCAGTACCATTCTTCCTTCGGACCGAGAGCTGCTCACCTGTGGAACAGGTTGCCAGCGGCCGTTAACTCTTGCGGAAGCTTAGGTCAATTCAAATCATCCCTGGGCAATTACTTGACAGGCTTTTATGACCGTCCCCCTGTCAGAGGCTATCCATCACTTCCCAATGATATTTCCCCTCAATGTGCTGTAAATGTCTGAGAGTGGCTGAGAGGTGATACGTGTTTAATTTATTTAGGTGGACCCACTAAGGGAAGGCCTGTTGTGTACACTAAAACTTTTATTGTAAACTTGTAAACTTGTAAACTGTAACTTTGTTAAACTAAATTAATAAAACATTTTAATTATTACCCATTTTAACTTTCATAGCTCAGACCATGAACCGACCACATAGTCGCCGATCGGACGGGTCTGAGGCCGAGCAGGAGCGACTTCAGGAATGTAACGAACTCAGTAAGTCAACTTAGCTCTCAGAATACCCCATACCCCCATGACCCCTCCCAATTGACATCTTAGCTGATCACTTTTACACACGAAAAATTATTTGCGGCAGACTTTTATTTTTCAGACTTTTGAACAATTTTGAACAATCAAAGAAATTGACATCAATAATAAACAGTGATAAATCTCGCTTGCAATCTCGCTTGCATTAATCGAATCGAATTTGAAAATATTTAGTGTATGAAACAAACGTATTGTGCATCTCTCCAGTCTCCTGCTAGAATTCAACAAATTGCAAGTTATTCAATTCATCCAACTATGTAATACTTTACAAACATTTACAAACGTCTTTTGGTGAACCTGGGCATGCTCCTTACATAATCTCTTCTCTCTGATTCACTGGTAAAAACATGGCTGAAGTTGAAGCAGGAGGGGTTTTATGAACTTTATTTCGTTGGCGGCGAACTGTCCTTTCGATTAACTCCCGGGCAGGAAGGTAATTAGCTAATAAAACTTCAGAAAGTCCACGTGCGGTTTGACGGACGATATCTTTTACTGAGGCGTCAGAAACTTCGGCAGTATCTTTCAACCTGGGGCGGGGATAGAAAAATATTAGTATTTACTAATCCATATAACATACTTTACTAAAACTAAAATTGTAGATCAAATATGTGTTACTATGATAATGTTTAGCTATTACCACAAAGCTTTGTAAACAAGACTTACTTAGAATAGAACTGGCGAGCTTCAACATCGTAGGAGTCGGGTAGATGAGTGTGTAGAGGCTGTGTACAGAGTAGCTCCTGCCCTTGCTCGTCCCTGGATCGCAGCCTTGCCTTGCAACCATCATTTTTCTTGCTACAGTACCAGTAGGTAACCTTGAGTTTAGACTTTAGTTCTCTAGTGGTCTCTTTGATAAAAAATAAAGCCTTCAACTGCAAGTTGCACTCCGCCTCGGGTTCCTCGTAAAACGGTTACAGTGGATCCATTAGGTGGAGCAAACAAGTCCTCTGAAAAATAAACGCGTGTTAATATTGTAGACATCTCAGGTTACGATTCGTAGCTAGAAGTGTTTAAAGCATGGACTAATAAGTGTAATTACCTGATTCATTAATAGTAGGAAACGATTCGATATAACTATCGGACAATGGTGGCGGGGGTACAATTTGGGCGTCTGTAATGATGTCATTCAGTGTAGGTGGCGCTGGCAAATTAACAAAAGTCATGATGAAAAATGATAATGGTTTTTCATACAATTTCGTCACACTTAAGTATACCCTTCTATTACATTCCATCATGCGACCCGATTTCACTGAGACAGGGTCGAATGTCTTCATAATATTGACGTGACAAGCTGTTGACCATTGAACATGATCATGATAATAAACTGATCAGTGATCAGCTAAGAGGTCTATCAGGGTGGTATTCGGTTTGTAC
This sequence comes from Hormiphora californensis, assembly GCA_020137815.1. NCBI lineage: Eukaryota > Metazoa > Ctenophora > Tentaculata > Cydippida > Pleurobrachiidae > Hormiphora > Hormiphora californensis. Next base: position 1,785,804 of record CM035358.1, read on the forward strand.
ACTGATCAGTGATCAGCTAAGAGGTTTGCATTGTACACTGATCAGTGATCAGATTCTGTGATCTGATCTGGTCAGTGAACAGGTCATAGCACCTTTAGTTATTGGTCGCTTTACTGATTGTCCCTGATCGTATATTAGTATTCAGGTATACAGGCAATCAACGTAGTGGACAGTGGTATTCAATTATCTCTCTCTTTCCCTCTCTCACTTTCCTGCCTTCCTGGTCGCCCTCTCTTTCTCTGTTTCTCTCTTTCCCTTTCTCTCGCTCTCTTGGTCTCGCTCTCTCTCTCGCTCTATGAAGTTTTAAGTGACTAAAGATCGAGTACGTTTCAGAAATGGAGCTGACGAAACTACAACAGCAGTACAGGATCATGGCAAGCGGCACCAAAGCCTACTGCGAGGAAGCACAAAACGCTATCAGAAAACATAAGTTAGTGGAGAAAAGATAGTGTTGTAACTGTCCTATTTCTTTTTCTCACGTAGACTAATAATCAGTTGACAAGTTCTCATGTATCTGACTTAGTATTTGCTGCACTAACACTCAAACTAGAGTCTATTTTTAATAGGGGGAGCATCGAACAGCTGGAGAGCGAAGAAGCAGAACTTCTAAAAGAGCTAAATCTTGCTCGATCAAACCAGAATAAACTCAAGGACAAGGGTACAGTTGACAAGTTGAAAGGCCTGAAAGACAGAGAAGGTAAGATATCCCGTCACTTGTCGTGAAGTAAACCCCTGCTGGACCCCTCCTGAAGATGTATCATCTAATTGAAAATCATTTACCGAACTTTTTCCCAGAGGAGGCGATGGCGAAGATTGAGGAAGAAAGGGAGAAAATCAAGAACTTTGATTTACAGATAAGGAAAATGGAGAAGGCCAAGAGGGATCAGCATAAGAATATGGGAGGGTAAGTGTGCATTTTGTATTTGAAACTATGTGGTAATTTTCACTCGCAACCTAATTTCCACGAGAAAGGTATTCTTCGGGCTAGAAACAACTTTGGCTAATATAGTAGTACTATTCAAATCATGAAGAATGGTGCTGGTCTGAGACTCAAGAGACATCTCCTTCTCTTGCTAATTCATTGTTTTATCTCTCTAATTTACCCCCCTTTTCGAATAGTGCATCACAGTCTCCCTTTCCCCCTTTACAATAACGTGTAAAACAGCGACCAAACTTGATATAGACGCCAATATCTCAGCAACCATTCTACATACAGGAGTTTGCAAATATTTGTGAGAAGCTCCTTCGTCTGGTCTTGAATATGAACTAAAATTTACAAGTCTTTGTACTAAGATGGTGCTTCCATGACCAATTATATGAGCAGCAAACTAAAAATTATCCAGTATACCAGTGACATTCTACACCATTTCAACACCTTTCCTACAGTAGGGCAAAGGATCTCTCTTCTCTCTCTTTCCCCCAGGGGGGATGGTCGTGGGAAAAGTTGATGCACTGTTTTGAGTGATCCCAGGAAAGAAAGGCACTAATTAACCAACTGAGAATGTCATTCAAGATAAAACTATGCAGGAGTGATTCATAAGACCCATTTCTACTATTTTAGATGATAATAGGACATAATTAATTTTTTATGCTAGCCCGAAGAATACCTTTAATATTAATACAAAACGCGGAGTTTTTACGTCAGCCGACCCGAAACCGGATTAAATTTTGCCACCCGCTGGTCTCAGGGCCTCCAAATATGTCAAAATATGTCTGAATTGTCATTTGGGGTCATTTAGACCTTTTAATTACATGTAATTACCCTTTAATTACATGTAATTACATTTTAATTACATGTAAATACTTCCAATTACATTCCAATTACTTCAGCACCTCGAGAGCTTTCGAACGCACCCTATAACACCTTTCTACTCCTTCTAATTGCCGAGTTCTGTATACCCCTTATTTTGACTGTTTTTCGCGTCCTACCCCTTATGGGTTTGGGTACGGCCATCGCCGCACCCCCTATACGTCGCGGGACCTCGAGACCTTTCCAACGAGCCATAGAACACCTCTCTACTACTTCAGGGGGCTTCAAAACTTTCACTCTAAAAATATCTATGGTTTATGGTTTATGGTTTATGGTTTACCTCGACCAAAACGCGGAGTTTTTACGTCAGCCGACCCGAAACCGGATTAAATTTGCCCACTCGCTGGTCTCAGGGCCTCCAAATATATGTCAAAATATGTCTGAATTGCCATTTGGGGTCATTTAGACCTTTTAATTACATGCAATTACCCTTTAATTACATGTAATTACATTTTAATTACATGTAATTACTTCCAATTACATTCCAATTACTTCAGCACCTCGAGAGCTTTCGAACGCACCCTAGAACACCTTTCTACTCCTTCTAATTGCCGAGTTCTGTATACCCCTTATTTTGACTGTTTTTCGCGTCCTACCCCTTATAAGTTTGGGTATGGCCATCGCCACACCCCCTATACGTCGCGGGACCTCGAGACCTTTCCAACGAGCCATAGAACACCTCTCTACTACTTCAGGGGGCTTCAAAACTTTCACTCTAAAAATATCTATGGTTTATGGTTTTATGGTTTACGGTTTATGGTTTTTTTTCATCTGGTATTAAGGGCCTGTCGGCTCGGCCCCGTTGTTTTAGTTTTAGGGGGGGGGGGGTGTTTTAGGGGGGGATGGGTTGAGTTTGGGTTATATTCGGGTCGGGGGGGCCTTGCCAGGCCCCGAATGGTTTATTTTTCATCTGGTATTAAGGGCCTGTCGGCTCGGCCCCGTTGTTTTAGTTTTAGGGGGGATGTTTTAGGGGGGATGGATTGAGTTTGGGTTATATTCGGGTCGGGGGGCCTTGCCAGGCCCCGAATGGTTATGGTTTTTTTTCATCTGGTATTAAGGGCCTGTCGGCTCGGCCCCGTTGTTTTACTGTTTTAGTTTTAGGGGGGATGTTTTAGGGGGGATGGGTTGAGTTTGGATTAGATTCGGGTCGGGGGGCCTTGCCAGGCCCCGAATAATGAATGGGTATTTCTATACCTAACTGACTCTCCCAACCAGAGTTCATATGAGTCAGCAAGTGCAGGTAGCGACCAAAAAACAGGTTGCTGTCCTCGAGAACAGGCTGGATCAGGCTCTGAAGAGGTTCAACACAATTCTAGCAGATAACAAAAAGAAAAGGGAACTCATTGATCATTTGAGGCAGGAGAAGGTTATCTTTGAGAATCTGTTCAAGAAACTGGAGAAGGTTAGTGTTGCTATTTTGACAACGAATTGAAATAGTACGATAAAATTCCCTCTTTCCTAGATCTAGGGTTTTAGTTAGGGGCATGGGGCTTGAGAATGGGAAAAAAAATGGTACCAGCCAATTTCTTCACCAATGTGTCCCAAATGGTCCCCAGAAACACCAAAAAGTTTTGTCCGGCTCGGGATGAAGGGCAGAGGGTCCATTTCCTGGTTTATATGCATGCGCATCAAGTACTGTGAGGGGGGAATTAAAAATCTTAAAAATTGGAGTTTTGGTCCCGGAAAAAGGGTCTACTCCGACCGGAAACATCGTGTTAGTGGGGGTAGAGCATGTCAAATTTATCATTAAACCATTCGCTAATGAGATAATTACATAATTAGTATACTAATTATCGAAAAATCGTAAAAATTGGAGTTTTGGACCCGAAAATGACTCATCCCGACCGGAAACCGCGTGTTAGTGGCGGTAGAGCAGGTCAAAATTACCCTCAAACCATTTGCTGATGAGATAATTACATAATTAGTCGACTAATTCTCGAAAATCGTAAAAATTGGAGTTTTGGACCCGGAAAATGAGCGTACCTGATACCCCTCAGACCCTACTAGATACTCCTCTGACCCTCCCAGGAACCCCTCTGACCCTCCCAGATAACCCTCTGATCCTCCCAGATACCCCTCTGACCCTCCCAGATAGCCCTCTGACCCTCCCAGATAGCCCTCTGACCCTACTAGACACCCAAAGACCCTCCCAGATAGCCCTGTGACCCTCGCAGATACCCCTCTGATCCTCCCAGAAAGCCCTCGGACCCTCCCAGATACCCCTAAGACCCTCCCAGATACCCCCTGATCCTACTAGATAGCCTTAGACCCTCCCAGATAGCCCGCTGACCCTCCCAGATACCCCACTGACCCTACTAAATACCCATCTGACCGTCCATATATACCCCTCTGACCCTCTGACCCAACCTGATACCCCTCTGACCCTACCTGATACCCCTCTGACCTTATTAGATATCCTCTGACCCTCCCAGATAACCCTCTGACCCTCCCAGATAACCCTCTGACCTTCCCAGATACCCCTCTGACCCTCCCAGATAGCCCTCTGACCCTCCCAGATACCCCACTGACCCTACTAGATACCCATCTGACCGTCCCATATACCCCTCTGACCCTCCTAGATAGCCCTCTGACCCTCCTATGATACCCCTCTGACCCTCCTAGATATCCCTCTGACCCTATTGAATACCCTAAGACCCTCCCAGATACCCCTCTGACCCTCGCAGATAGCCCTCTGACCCTACTAGATACCCTAAGACCCTCCCAGATAGCCCTCTGACCCTCGCAGATACCCCTCTGATCCTCCCAGATAGCCTCTGACCCTCCAGATACCCTTCTGACCATCCCAGATACACCCTGGGAGGGTCAGAGGGTTATCTGGGAGGGTCAGAGGATATCTAATAGGGTCAGAGGGGTATCAGGTAGGGTCAGAGGGCTATCTAGGAGGGTCAGAGGGGTATATGGGACGGTCAGATGGCTATCTGGGAGGGTCAGAGGGGTATCTGGGAAGGTCAGAGGATTATCTGGGAGGGTCAGAGGGTTATCTGGGAGGGTCAGAGGATGTCTAATAGGGTCAGAGGGGTATCAGGTAGGGTCAGAGGATATCTAATAGGGTCAGAGAGGTATCTGGGAGGGTCAGAGAGCTATCTAGGAGGGTCAGAGGGGTATATATGGGACGGTCAGATGGGTATCTAGTAGGGTCAGTGGGGTATTTGGGAGGGTCAGCGGGCTATCTGGGAGGGTCTTAGGGTATCTAATAGGGTCAGAAGGGTACCTGGGAGGATCAGAGGGCTTTCTGGGAGGATCAGAGGGTATCTGCGAGGGTCACAGGGCTATCTGGGAGGGTCTTTGGGTGTCTAGTTGGATCAGGGGGTATCTGGGAGGGTCAGAGGGGTATCTGGGAGGATCAGAGGGTTATCTGGGAGGGTCAGAGAGGTATCTGGGAGGGTCAGAGAGCTATCTAGGAGGGTCAGAGGGGTATATATGGGACGGTCAGATGGGTATCTAGTAGGGTCAGTGGGGTATTTGGGAGGGTCAGCGGGCTATCTGGGAGGGTCTTAGGGTATCTAATAGGGTCAGAAGGGTACCTGGGAGGATCAGAGGGCTTTCTGGGAGGATCAGAGGGTATCTGCGAGGGTCACAGGGCTATCTGGGAGGGTCTTTGGGTGTCTAGTTGGATCAGGGGGTATCTGGGAGGGTCAGAGGGGTATCTGGGAGGATCAGAGGGTTATCTGGGGGGGTCAGAGGGGTACCTGGGAGGGTCAGAGGAGTATCTAGTAGGGTCTGAGGTGTATCAGGTACGCTCATTTCGGGGTCCAAAACTCAAATTTTTACTTTTTTTCAAGAATTAGTCGACTAATTATGTAATTATCTCATCAGCAAATGGTTTGAGGGTAATTTTGACCTGCTCTACCCCTACTAACACGCGGTTTCCGGTCGGGGTGAGTCATTTTCGGGTCCAAAACTCCAATTTTTACGATTTTCGATAATTAGTATACTAATTATGTAATTATCTCATTAGCGAATGGTTTTATGATAAATTTGACATGCTCTACCCCCACTAACACGATGTTTCCGGTCGGAGTAGACCCTTTTCCCGGGACCAAAACTCCAATTTTTAAGATTTTTAATTCCCCCCTCACAGTACTTGATGCACATGCATATAAACCCGGAAATGGACCCTCTGCCCTTCATCCCGAGCCGGACAAAACTTTTTGGTGTTTCTGGGGACCATTCGGGACACATTGGTGAAGAAATTGGCTGGTACCATTTTTTTTCCAATTCGGGGTGAAATTTTCCATTCCCGCCCCTAACTATTTAATATAATCGCAAACTCAGAAGTTTTACTTTTCCTATTCTTTCGGCCGCAGCCGATCTGTTGAATATTCTTTTCTCACGGTTTTTCTCTATTTCCTACTATACCTTCTTTTCTCGTTCCAGGAATTGGGAGATACAAAGAAGGAGATCTCAATCATTACTGAGGACAGCACTGCTGCATATGACCAGAGGTTTGTTGACAGAAGAGTCAACTACGAGTAGACTTATACGATAAAATAGCTTTGAACTATAAATTCAGAACTGGCTATCCATCTCACTTTTCGACTGTTTCTGATATATCACAATCTCCAGGGACGAAGCGCAGTTCAAGATGCTCGCTCTGAAGGAGAAATCCGACAAGGAAATGATTCAGTACAATGTTGAGTTGAAGGAGATTAGGAGGATTCTGGAACACGACAGGAAACTCAAGGAATTCATGACAATCAAGGCCCAAGAGAGGGAGATGGATGAAGAGAGCCTGGCGAGAAAGAGGAAGAAGGATGCTGCTGAAAAGGCTGAGAAGGCAGAGGAGGCCATTACGGTTAGTTAATAATTAGGGGATTACTAAACACTGTTTAGTTGTAGGAGGTCTTTCGAAACATGATAAACTTATGCCTTATGGTTTGATTTATTTCAGACCTATGCCCAAGCCTTTGAGAAGATTAGGGAGGTTACTGGCATTCAGGATACTGATAAGCTGGTCAAGAGGTTCATCGAAGGTATGTCACATGCTTGAAAAAAGTTAATTCGTTACTTTTGTTGTCTTGGTTTTTCTACAATCGCCAATAAACAGTGAACATCCCTCCGGCTGATGAAACCCAACTTCAAAGAATCTTCGCAAACTATACCTCTTGAACAATCATTATTCAATAATGGTTGCTTTTTTGTGTCAAAATGGGTGAACTATGAATTGTGCGACAGACAATTGCCACTTCTCCATCACAGCTTTACTTTCAGAATGTTGGAACGCGCGAAACAGAATTGTTGTCTGGGTTGGCGCACTTTACAGGGGTTGCTATAGGAATGTGCGCGCGGGCTAAAAACAGTTGAATACAGCTTGGACGAAGCAACAAAGCAACTGGAAATAAGGTCCCTGGAGCCTGGTCCATTTAATTTTGCTTAACCACCTCTTTATTCTTTCAGTTGAGGACCAGAACTTTGCCCTTTTCAACTACGTTAATGAGCTGAATAACTCTATTGAAACCATTCAGGAGCAGATCAATACCGTAAGTTTTTGTCCGGTGTTTTGGAAGCTTAGAACAAGCGGTTTTAAATTTTAATATAATAAACGGAAACTTACAAAAGTAAGTCATTAATTAATACTATTGGGATTTTTAAACAAATTTGAAGTTAAATACTCGCTTCATAATCTTAGACACGATCTCTCGTTCAGTCTCTCGTTCAGTCACTTAATTAGTCACTTGAGTAATTGTTCATCCTAGTAATTTTGTATCTAGATCCTCCATTTGTAGTTTCCCCTCAATTCCTCTGCCAATGACGGCTGGGGACACCCTGTATCTAGGGTCGGCTGGAATCTCTCTCCCTCGGTTGGGCACCCTACATCACTCTCCCAACCCTCAACATCCCAAGACAGTGGAAGATCATCATCCCTTTCCCAACTTCCCTTTTCACAGACAGTAGCATAAGCCTGGGCAACCACACACTTGGGAGGTAGCTCAGGGATGAACTGACCCTTGCACTCATCATAGACACACCCCTCGATGTAAGGCTCCTTGTCGATCCCACATTGGGCGAGTTTACCGGCGCTAAACAGATTCTCACACTCCCGTCTCACACTACTGTATCTCCTACCACACACATCTCTCACACTCTCAGCAGGTACTCCAACCTCACATCTCCTTCCAATCTTCCAGCTCTCACCAAACACAAATGGATCCCTGGTCATACCAGTTCCTTCTCGTCCTCATGTCAGTTATTCGGTTTACCATCGTTGTTACCGCACATACCGCACGTGCGAGTGCTCATGGGTGTCTGGATGGTTAGACTCACGTACCCATCCCAGTAGAGCACAACACGTTCCTCCATGTCCACTACCAGCTTGCGTCCTGTGTTTTACCCACAACAACATACATCATGAGGGTAGCGCCATCAAATAAGAGAACGAATTCTGAGGATCTGCCTGTGATTCTTATTTCCTCAGTTAGGGTGGTTCTTTGGGACCACCTTTTGTCCGTCAACGTTAACCAACCAGCCTCTCTGGATCTCAACAATGTCTGAAGAGATCGGGGTTTAGTTTATAAATGAGGTCAATAAAAAAGGGGATAAAGACCAGGCCACTACCAATTCACCAGAAACCTTACCTCCAGTAACGATAAGTGTAGCGGACTCCAAACAAGATCCCTCCTTGTTCTCTCCACACGGCCTCATCCTTCCATAGACAAACCAACTTGCCTTCTCGCAGTCCATCGCCAGCACATTATCACACCTACCATTGTAGTCAAATGAACTCTTGTCATAGGTCAAGAAGTGGGGGTCTCCAAACACCTGGAAGGAAGAGAAGGGGGTTAGTAATTCAAGGAATCTGTCAATTATACCAGGTGTAGGAGAATATGAGATAATAATTTGGTGCGTTTTGGAGAATTGTTAATTATGGCCAACTTTACCTAGTGTGGTATGTAACTTCGGAACAACATTTTTAATATCTCCTCTGGCTATAACTGCACATCTCACTTTCTCTCTCTCACACACGTGTATATGTAACTTACAGCACATGTAGATCGGGGGGCTTGAGGTGCTTCAAAGTTGTCTGGGGTGGGTGCAACGGTGGGTGTTGGAGCTATAGTGGGTGCTGTAGTGGGTGCCGGTACTACCTTCACATTCGCGACCAGGTGCCTGGGATATTATTATATGATTATGGGCCAATAATATTTAGGGGAGTGTTTTATCTTTTTTCCTTCTCTGAGTCTCCCTCTATCTATTTCTAATTAGTCTACCCATCACATATAATACGGATAAGAAGGGAATATTGTGAGATAGTGCCGCTGCAGAGAGCTCTGGCAACTGCAAGGTAACGTGCAGAGTAAAGGGCGCTCTGGCAAGCAATAATAATATGCAGTACAGCTGCTGCTCCGGCAAGTTATGTTATAATTTACACGCTACATGTTACACACATGCTAACAAATGTAACATGGGAAACAAACAGACAAGCAGAGAAATAAACAGACAAACAGAGAAACAAACTCACTTGAACTCCATTGACTGTTTGCTGCATTTGATAGGCACACAATAGAACTTAGCAGTGGAGTCAACAGATACAGAGACCTGTCCTGATGTCATACCCACAGCAAATGAGTCCCTTTCGTTGTCCCTAAACCACTGAACTGAACAAAAACGGAAAAGAGGTGGATCTTGCTAGTTGCTTTAAACGGGGGGAGGGTGGGATGTTGTTAATTTGGTAGAATAAAACTAGTGGAAGGAACGAGAGAAATCGTAATGTCCTGCCTCGCTGGAGTGACTTTGGGCACTATTATCATCATGATCATGATTAGGTACAGATTTTTCTCTATCAGTACGACCGGAATGACTAATGTGGCTATACTAGTAAAATGACTATACATACTCTCAGTAATATGAACATCATAATCCACGGGGCATTCAAATTCAAACACCTCCCTATCACTAGTAGTCTCCATTCTAATTGTCTCAGCATCATTCTTTAGGAACACTGGGTCCTGGATGTTTTGCTGACAGGGCTTGTAGTACAGGGCTCGAATATCCGGGATGTTCTTTTCGCATGCTTGTCTGTTCATCTGAGAGGGAGATTGTGCGAATTATGATTTTTCCAAGGATTTATGTTTTGAAAATCCTTATGAACGCATTGATTTAGATTCCCATAGCAGTCTCTTGATACTGTAACAATAGTCACGTGACACTACAATAGCAGTCACGTGACACACTTACAAAGCAGGTGTTGGGCTGGGTTTCACAGTAGTTGTTGCACAGACCCCCGGATGGAAGGTAATTGAACAGTTCGGACATTTCACAGTATTGGGGGCACACACACTTAGTGGTTGAGGTGTAGGGGTCCGCTTCACATATCTGATAGGGAGGTATCATTCTGGAATCTGGGGCAATTGTATCAATAATGGATAGCAGATATAATGTAACTTTGGTCGCTTGACACTGTGTTTGAACTCTTCAAAGTGGATTTGGAATGTACATACCTTGGGTTCAGGGCACTGATTCTCAGGCAGGGCGCACAGGTCCAACAACCTCAGGTACGCCTCAGCTCTATCGCACCCGTAGTAGTTACAAGCCTGACAGGTATACCAGCCCTCATTATCCTCATTCACATTAGTCATTGTCTGGACCACTCCGTTACCTGACATTTTATCCGAGGTCTTGGGTTGTAGCCGCTAAGGGGGAGAGGGAATTATGGGTTAGTTTTAATTCTACGCGGGGATAAGATTCTGCTACGACTGGAGGAAAGGTGTTAGCGCTTGACATATTTCGAGGGCAGTGTTATATAGTCATGAGTTGACATCTAGGTCGCCTGATTTTGACAAGAAGAATGTTGCTAGGAGATGTCCTAGTAGGGCTAGCATTCCAATATACTGTTTAAAGATTCCATATAATTACACTCATATGGCCTACCCCTAGAATTCATCAAATGTTGGCATGTTGCCAATATTCAGCCCGGTAACCAGATGGAAAGTGAGGTACTGGGCCCTCTTATACTTACAGAAATGTCTGGGTAGTAGGTGTTCTCAGTTTTGGTGAGAGTAATTCCCGGAGAGGGATTTCCCTCCGCACTACAACTCATCTGGACAGTTCCTCCCTTTGCCACGGTTACATTGACAGGCGGGGTAGTGATTCTCGTTGATACCTGGAAGAGAGAAGGAGTCGTATTGCAGAATTATAGTCGAAGAGAATTCTGAGAGATGGAATACCGATAATATTTCTAGGATGGGGGGAATATAGGAGAAGGGCCGAGGGGAAGGTGGAGAGAGATGTTCTGAGTTAGATAAGAGACTAGGGAAGCCATGGTAAGTTAGAGGTCTCCCCTTTGATAAACATGGGCTACAGCTTCATTCGGTCTGAATCTGATTATGGTAGGATGCTAATGCATCGATCCTATTTATCGAGAATTAACAAATCTAGTACGTTTGACACTTACTCCGTCTGGTTGTGAATCTTCATCATGATATGCAATGTCAGACTGAAAATGGAACAGGTCAAAAATTAATAACAAACGTCAACTCGACAACTAAGCAGCTCCACTTATTTGGTCTAAATCTAGGCAAAAATCTATAATACCCACGTCAAATGGACTGAATGATGGTTCGATATTCTTCTCAGATCGGTACTGGGTTGTACTGGCTGGTAGAGTCCTCATCTGTCCCTCTGTCGTTAAGTAGTCAGCACTCGTGTACTAGATAGAGGGCAACAGGTAATGCAGGATAAATGGACAAAAAATGTTTAGAGAACAAAGGATATTCAATTCTAGATTCCAGTGAAACTCACCCGAACAGTTTCCAGAGTTGGACTACTCGACACCACATCCTCCTCATCAACAGGCTTATATTGGTCATCCTTCGCCTGGTTTATCCTACCACAATACTCCCGTAACCGCCGATCTACCCCAATGAACTTTGAGCATTCCTCAATATTCTCACAGAGGAACTGGGCTGATCCCCGTGAGCAGGACCACTCATTAGCGACCCCGTACTGGGCTGTTGAGGTGGCGATGAGGAGGAGGAGGAGGAGGGTTGGAAGGAGGGCCTCTCCACGGAGAATCATGGTGAGAGGAGCTATGTTAGGGAACACGTGTGGGGGTTAACAAGGAGTTATGCAGAAGATACAGAAATGATATATGCAAAAAGCAGGATCAAGAACTGTGGTAATTAAGTAGCAGAAATATTAAACGGAATGCGTGTTAGGATCAAATGTGTGTTTCATTCATTCTTTTCCAGTCACCCAATTTATCCTTCGTAAAAAATATTTCAAAGGCGAGACAAGTATGAGTTACAAACGGCAAGTATCAGCAATTTTTCATAGTATCATGAATATGTAAAGAGAGGAAGATAGTGAGTATCGGGGAATGCTGCATTGGAGATGACGGGAAGCACTGGAGAGAATTAGAAGGTTCTTTTGCAGAGAAGGAGAGGGTTTAGTTGAATTATCGGGCATGCAACTGATAAGGGTAATGCATGCTGCTGCTGGCTGCATTTATATTGTACCGGGTTCTGTTATAGGTGTGGGATAGTACTAGAGGGAGAGACCATAGTGGAGAGATAGATAGAAAGAGAACGAGTGGGAAAGAGAAAGAGAGGGAGAGAGGAGACGTTATAGACATGGGAAAATCAACAGATGAGTCATATATTCGGCACGTAGTATGATCTATAGGTAGGTACCTATCGTACAAGGTGTGGTATCTTCACAAAACATGACACAACTAGATGACATTATGTCCGGTATTTCAATTCCGTCATCACTCAAGATCTGTAAAATTCATTGGCTCATTGCACTAGTACTGTAGTGTAATATCTCTCTGCAACTGATTCGGATATATATGATATATCGTACACCCTTCCATCTATTCAATGAACATATTCAGTGAATAAATGAGGTGGATAGGAATTAAATTAACGCCCTGTCGCCCTACCGCCGGCAATAATATGGGTCCTTGAATAACTTGGAATCTTGGAAGCAGAATAAAATTCAACAAGGATAATGCTAATTATAAGACGCTACCTGGGAAACTGCTTTCCGAAGGAGAGGAACTGTTCAAACTGTATTCGAGAACAGTGCAGGCAAGGGGAGGGTACCCCGGTACCAAAAGAAATGTGGGTACTGAATTTCAGGATAGAATTAATGCATTGATAAGACGAGCGCCGTCCATTATATTATATGTCCCTTTGAATTAAGCAAATCAGCCCCACCACCAGTTATCACCCGATACATGCGACAGAGGCAGCTGTGTTACACGTATAATGGTATCAGTTGCGTCTTATAGAACGGAATCGGCAAAGTGATCTAAGGGGGTTGGTTAAAAAAAGTTGTTACAAAATGCGAGAATCCCAATATAGTAGTGCTGCAAAAGCGCTTCGACCAAAGTCTCTTGACGTTGCTTAGCTTGGTTCTCTCTCTCTCTCTCTCTCTCTCTCTCTCTCTCTCTCTCTCTCTCTCTCTCTCTCTCTCTCTCTCTCTCTCCCCCCCATCTCTCTCTCTCTCTCTCACCAGCACCAGGAACTTTCTCACACTCAACGTGCTAACATCAAACCCTTCAATGACACTCCGTACGCAATAGCGTACGGTCCTATTATATTCGTGCTAGGCTACAAAACTAACTCTGGGATTTCTTGAAAATTATATCATCGTGAAATCCCAGTATTTTTCCCAGTCACAGATATTCTTTTCAAAACTGAGTGATTTATCCGCACAATCTCTCCAGGTCAAGGAAGATATTGAGAAGTTCAAGATGGAATCTGTAGACCTTGAAAACGAGAGGAAGAACATCCTATCTGATTTAGAGGGACGTCTGACCTCCACTAATGGTCTCAAGGATGCCTACGATTTGAAGAGGGAGGGAACTTCCAAGACACTGGATCAACTTCAATCAGGTAGGTTGACAAGGGGGTGACAAATAGGTTGTCAGGGGTGATCGCAGGGAATTAGAGAACTACAAAGTAAACTAAAATGAAATGCATTGTTAATTCAAGATCAAAATATATATATTCACTCTTAAAATGCTGCATTCAAAATATAATAAGGTGCAAAGAATTTACACCAAAGGGATAATATATCCCATTCCCCAGCCCCTGGTATAATTTCCAACCATTCCCAGGTATCGACAGTCTATTCAACAAGATCAACTGTGACAAATCTCCCATAGTGGAGATGCTGGGAGACTCTGGAGTCACTGATAACAACATGATGCAGGTATCTTAGAACTCTATCTTTCTATCTTAGAACTCTATCTTTCTATCTTAGAACTACATCTTTCTATCTTAGAACTCTATCTTTCTATCTTAGAACTCTATCTTTCTATCTTAGAACTCTATCTTTCTATCTTAGAACTCTATCTTTCTATCTTAGAACTCTATCTTTCTATCTTAGAACTCTATCTTTCTATCTTAGAACTCTATCTTTCTATCTTAGAACTCTATCTTTCTATCTTTCTATCTTAGAACTCTATCTTTCTATCTTAGAACTCTATCTTTCTATCTTAGAACTCTATCTTTCTATCTTAGAACTTCATCTAAACATCTTTCTACTTCATTGTTTATTATTTCCACTGCAGCTTTATGTACATGATGTGTTTTCAACCTTTCAGCACTAGATTTAGTTTCCAGACTCTGAATATATGTTGAGCAGCAGGGTGTCAACAAGTTAAAATCTTCCCACCAACAAACTACGTCAAATCCTATCCCATAAATATGAGATAAACAACCCCGCCCTCCCAGAACATGTACTTTAGTCTGTTTACTAACACTTCCTCTACCTTTCAGTACCTAGGAATCGTCGAGCAGAGGACTAACGAACTGCTACAGTTGCATGCCTTTGTCCAGGCGAAGGAGGCAGATTCAGCAGATACAGGAGCTGTTCCCCAGCCTCCCTCTCTCCTGGGACAGGGACCCCAACCCCCCGTCACTACCATCAACATCGCCCCATCCCTCAACTGGGTAGGTGTCTAGGAAAGAGTACTGCTGCTGCAGTAGTCCAGACTTTTCTTAAAAACTTTAACATTAGTTGTGTTCAAGAAAGGTTTGGTCGACACAAGGGGTATTAAAAGGGATTCTACAATTTAGGGTTTGGATAGCTCCGAGAGTTACTATTCTAAAACTGTGAAATATACACAGTTAGGGAGATAAATTCGGTAAAATTCGGTTAATTTGTCTGTGAATGTCTCATATCATTTTTTGAAAACAGTTCTGGAAAACCCAGACCCAGGAATATCTGAATATATCAAGTATCGATGACAAATAAAGTCGAATTTTTTAATCAAGGGACAGGGGGCCGCGCGTTCAGAGGGGTCGCGCGGCTTTGTATTTGCGCGTGATAATCGAGATCAAGTTCCTGGCAATCTTAAAACTTGAACCCGGAAGCGTTGGAAAGATAATTTTAAGACCTTTTCAACGCAACCAAGATCGAGTCTTTATCTTATCAGGAACAGAAGATATGAGCGAAAACGTTTAGCACGCGCAAAAAGACTTTTGTAAATGCGCGGCCCCTGTCCCTTGATTAAAAAATTCGACTATACCGATAAATAGGATTTACTTTGACACCTTTTGGACGCACAACAGTATTTAATTCACACCCTAATTTCGGATATGTATGAAATCTAGCCAATCCTTTCCGGTGTTTTTTGGGCAATCGACCAGGGTGAATATTCCCTTATCTTCCCCGAAATCCCAAACTAACTCATAACTTCCCTCCCAGTGTCACTGGATCTCAACACGCCACCAAAGCGCCAACGGACGACTACGAGAGCGAAGGAGAAAGTGCTGATGAGGACGAAATTCGACCACTTACACAAGCAGAGCTCAAGAAGAAGATCATCAAGGGGGTACGTGATTTTAGAAAAGTTAACTAATGGGGCACGGGTTTTTTAAGAAAGACTAAAGAAAGATTTATAACTTTTGTGAATTGTTCGGTAGATTGTCTAGTAGACGGTCGTCGGTCATGTATGAGCTTATAATCATCAGTAAAAATTGAAAAGGCAATAGGTCACAGAAAATTAGAATAAATAGCGACAAGTGGAAATACTATTAAAATTTTACTGATAGCACAAATTGGAAATGGAATGATCTAAGTTGTCAGGAAATTCAAGCAGATTTGAGTTGCGCTACCGATTAAAAAGAGGAAATTGAGAATCGGGGGACTGGAAACTTCAAGAGTGAAAGAATATGTGAACTTAAATGATAACATGATAAATTTAGAGAGAGAGAGAGAGAGAGAGAGAGAGAGAGAGAGAGATCAGAGAGGGAAAGAGAGAAAGAGAGAGATCAGAGAGGGAAAGAGAGAAAGAGAGAGACAGAGAGAGACAGAGAGAGAGAGAGATACTTACTTTTACTTTTGATACTTTTGAAATGTTCCTATCCTCAGAGGGCCATCCTTTCACGGACCGCCTTGTTTATCATTCCGGATCCACAGCACCACTCGTTTAGTGAGTTTCTGTTCTGTGATGAATATCCGGGTGTAGGCGGTAGGTCTGGCACTTCACGAAGGAAGCTATCCAGATTCGCCTTAAATTCACCCTGGCCTGCAAGTTCTCGAAGGTTTTTAGGTAGTGAATTCCACAACCTAGGACCCACTGAGCCAAAAGATGAGCTGTATAGAGAAGAGTTTCTCTTGCTCTTGACCCTTGCAAGATCAGGTATCACCGCCTTCAGCCCATGCCTCGAGGTTCGGTGGAAGGTCACATTGACTTCGTTAGGTACTGCTTCATGGAGAATCTTATGCATGTGGATTATGATGTATCGCTCACGCCTCCGTTGAAGTGACATGAGACCCAGGATTTCCAAGCGTTCCCAGTAATCTCTATCCTTTAGACCTGCTATCTTAGCAGTGAACCTCCTCTGGACGGATTCCAGGAGTTGTATATCTCCCACCATCTGGGGGCACCATAACGGGGAGCAGTATTCCATCGTGCTCCTCACCATACTCTTATAGAGAGTGATCATTAGTTCCTGATCCCTGCTGCTAAACACGCTGAAGACCCACTGTGCCATACGCCTGCCTCTAGTAGCTAACTTGACATAGTGTGGCCTCCAGGAAAGATCTTCAGAGACCGTGATGCCCAAATCTCGGAGTTGGTCTGATGGTGTTAGAAGCCCGCCACTGGTATTGTATTGAACGCCAGTCATAGGTAGGTGATCCAAGAGTGTATTCCGATTATGGCGATGTACCATGAGCTCATATTTATTCTCGTTGAGCACCATGTTATTGTGTACCGCCCACTGTAGCACTCTGTAGAGGTCATTCTGTAGCTTTTCGCAGTCCTCCTTGGTTTCGATCTCCATTCCAACTCGAGAGTCATCTGCGAAGAAGCTCAGAAGAGCATCAATTACCTCGTCTTCCAAATCGTTCAGAAATATCAAAAAGAGTAGGGGCCCGAGAACTGTTCCCTGTGGTACCCCGCTGATTATCACAGCAATTTCCGAATGGCATCCATCCAGCACAACTTTTTGCTTCCGACCCGTCAAGAACGACTCAAGCCAATCCACAATTTGTGGGTGAACCCCATACCTCCTAATTTTAAGCAGGAGGAGCCGTATGTCGACTTTGTCAAACGCACGTGAATAGTCGAGGTACACAGTATCTGTGTCATGTTCATTACACAGAGCCTTCAAAACCCAGTCGAAATGCCCCAACAACTGCGTAAGGGTTGATCTGCCGGCTCTGAAACCGTGTTGGCGTTTAGAAAGGAGTCCGTTACGCTCGAAATAGTTAATCAGGTGAACTCTCACCACCCGCTCAAATATTTTTATCACATGGCTGGTGAGAGTCACTGGTCGATAATTTTTTGAGCTCGACCTGTCCCCCTTTTTAAAGATGGGTACAACATGTCCCAACTTATAAAACTCCGGGACTTTCCTTATATCTAACGATTCCCTCCAAATGAGACCAATGGGTGCCGCGAGAACCTCAGCTGCTTCTTTCAGGATCTTAGCTGGAATCCCATCCGGACCAGGAGACGATGTTACTTCTAGTTCCTTGCATGCTTTAAGGATGTCCTCATCGCTTAGTGTGATACCCAAGTCCTCCAATTTGATGGTTGGAGTCTCAAAGGAGGGATCCCGGATATGTGGGTTATCGGGATCACTAAAGACCCCACAAAACTCCCTCTGGAAGATCTCGGCTATCTCATTGGGGTCAGTTGTGGGAGAGCCGCCATCTTCAGAGATCACCGGGATGCCGGAGCTTCCCTTCGCAAAAGATTTGGCGAAAGAGTAGAAATACCGGGGATCTGACTTTATCTTATCCACTGCACGTTTCTCTCGGTGATCTTTCCTCTTCAAGATTTGGTCCCTCATTTCCAGGCACACCCGGGAGAGCTCATTCGATGCCTCCTCTGCAGCGGCTACTTGGCCCTTCTCTAACAAAGCAGATATTCGGGGACGTAGTTTTCGCTTCCTTCTTCGGAGCTTGTTGAAACCATTTGGCCTTCCTCCAGGAATTTTAACCTTTGGGAAAACACTACAGCAAATCTCGAAGACCTTATCTGTGAAAACTGAGGGGAATGACTCAAAATCACTTTCTTGTCGGAGTAGAGGCCAATTCACCTCTTTGAGCTTCTCACGTAAGAGTTCAAAATTTCCCTCGTGATAGTCAAGAGACCTGAAAGATTCAGGCATGATTCTCCTTCTCTGCTTGGGGCACACCGGATGAAACGTCAGACCGACTGATACCAAATTATGATCTGAGATCTCAGTTGGAACCACTCTTACGTTTTCTACTAGTGCCTCACGGTTAGTCAAGAATAGATCAAGAATATTGTGACCTCTGGTTGGTTTATTCACAATTTGTTCCAGGAAATGTGACCCCATAAAAGCTAACAACTCCTGGGCAGACCTGGTATTTTCGGCGGACCTACCACCAATTGTCAACTTGGTCCATTCAATTACCGGTAAATTAAAATCTCCCATTATAATGAGATCACCGGTGGGCTCTTTCTCAATCTGCTCCTTCAGAAAGTTTAGAGCATTGGAGAAACTCTCAAAAGGGGCATCAGGGGGTCTATAGAGTACTGCGACACTCATGGAGCAGGTTGACATACGGCTAAACACTACTTCACATGTACCGTCATCGAAGCTATCCGACCATTTCACCGGAATACCCTCGTCTACAAACAGAATAGCCCCACCCCCTTGCCTAGATGCCCGATCTGCTCGCAATACCCGGTACCCAGGGATAGACACTTGAGCATCCAGATGAAACTCCTTTAACCATGACTCTGTGATCCCGACAAAAGGTACATTTACACTCTTTTCTTTCAGGGCGAGTATTTCGTGGTATAGAACATCTTTTTTCCATCTGGTGATGCTCCTAGCCCCAGGATTAAAACCGGCAGCGTTTAATAACATGCAGGTTGACTGAACGGGTACGGAGCTGGCCACGGCTGCCACGGGACTTGGAGTTGCTGTCGTGCTGGTGGTGGTGCAGTTAGAGGCGGAGATTTCGGTCTCTTGATTTCCTCTTGGGGCAGCATCTTGTCGTCCAGTCGCCTCTCCATCGAGTCCATCCGTTCTATCAGCCTGGATATTAAGTTCTCGAACTTCTGAAAATCCGTGTTGCTAGAACGTTTGTCATTCCTCTTCTGACCGCTCTTCTGATGCGTCTGTTTTGCCGTGTTCACCTGCTTCTTTTCTGCTGTTTTAGCCTTGCCTCCAGACGCCTTTGCTTTCACAGCGGCTTTCCGTTCCTTGTTAAAGCCGAAGGGATGATACAGTTTACATCTAATGTCAAAACAGCTAGCCTCCGTCTGGATAAAACGACAAATTTTGGGATGCCATAACTCACAGTCTGAGTTTTTACAACCATTCGTGGAGGTTCCAAATTTCAGGAACTGTCTACAGACAGGGGGATGCCTATCTTGACACATTTTGCCGTTAACCAACTTAGTTCCTCTGGTTCCGTGACTACATGACCACTCAGAGAAAGCCTTACACACAGGCCGGGTGTCTCCTTCGCCAGTTTTCTCTGATTTCTCGCTAGTCTCGTCACGCCTCTCGTTGTCCTTCTCAGAAGTCTCATCTCTTCTCTCACCAGAATTCTCGTCTGAAGTCTTATCAAGTCTCTCATCGCCAGAAACATGACCGATCTCAGATTTTTGTGAACTACTAATTCCCTCTGTAATAGCAATAGCCTTGGTTAGCAAATCCTCTACACCAGTAGGTGCAGGTGCTCCGTGTATACTGGCTGACGGGGTGGCACAAGTTGAATTACAAATGGAGTTGTAGAGTGAAGATTTAGGAATAGGATTTACCGAGTTGAAGCACCCCGAGCAAAGCCACACCATATGCGATAAAGACCGAGCAAGATTCATATCTAGAGACTCCCTTTGCTGTTCCAAGATCGCATTTACCTGGTCACAGTTATGGGCACCTCTACCGCACATATGACACTCAAGTAATGGAGTATTTGAGATTTCAATACGGTACATGGCACTGCACTCTGCACAGTTACTGGGTTTAAGCTGATTAAGGCGCCAAACAATAGCCACTGACAAGACTTTGATGTTCGGGAATACCTTCTTGTCTTCAGCATTTAAAATTCCGATAAAAGTAGCAAGAGATTCAAGAGAGAGACGAGAAACTTTGTTGCTCAAACACACAATGTTCGTTGAATCCGCTTTCGCGGGGTCGTAACAATTTAGGGCATTTAAAACGACAGTGTTCCCCGAGGCGTGCTGAAGCAAAGACCCCAGCATAGTCGATCGGCAGTCAGGGAGAGTTTGATATCTTACTATTAGAGAGATTCACAAGCACATAAGGGAGCTCTGACCAAATGTGATGTGATAACTGAAGAGAGAGAGAGAGAGAGAGAGAGAGTGAGAGAGAGAGAGTGAGAGAGAGAGAGTGAGAGAGAAAATGAACATGTCCCCGGTACAGGACAATTTAAATTTCTCCAAGGCTACCTCTGCGAGTTGCAGATATAATAGTTAGTACTGGGGCCAGGGGGACACCCCCAAATATATGCAGCATCATCGGCAACATTCAGGGAGGGGGACCCTAGGCCCTAGGGGTTGTAAATTAATACAGCAAAATGCTAGAACTTTATTATTTTCCAGTTACAATGATCTATGCCGATGAATTATCTTGAGGGGATCTTGAGCTTCAAAATGTGCCTAAAACTAAACTTTGAGAGTGTTTTTGTCTAAAAAAGCATGCTACGAATAAGTAATACATAGCTCAAACATCAATCATGGTTAGATGAAGGGAGCGAGATTGGGGGAGAAGATGAGAGTGTATTATGACCGTGGACGATACATGATTTATCTCTCTCCCTCTATCTTTCTTTCTTTTTCTCTATCTATCTCTGTGTATCTCTGTGTACCTACCTCTATTTCTCCCTCCCTTTCTCTCTTTCTCAATCCCATCATATTATGTAGCATTATTAGTCCGTCTCGACTTATAACCTCTCCAACTCATCGACTCACCAGCTCCTCTTCAGATATCGAAAAGGGAGACCGGTGTGAAGAAAGGAAAGAAGGAGAAGGCTTAGAAACTCCGACACGCCGCTCCAAACAAGATAGAGATGGACTTGTTTGAAAAGTAGACTTTAAGAGATTTTTCTAACCTCGCAGGAGAGAGAGTGTGTACAGTATTGTAACAAAGCTTGTGTCACGTGTCAATAATATGTAAATAACATGTGTGTTACATTGCGATCTCCCCCAAAAGGAACAGTTTTATTAACACCCGTTACATGTTTCCATCATTTTCATCCCCGTGATTCAGCTCTTTCCTTCCTCAAATACCCACTATGACTAAAACCAGATCAGATCTGTATCCTTAACTTTCCCTTCTTTTATAGCGCCATGTCGAACGTGCTCAAGAACCAGACCCAGAGTAAAATGGGTCGGTCAACGTTCAGCAAGAGTCGCGCAGGAGGTAAGCAAAATATGGTAAAATCCTTTTTTTCAGATTCGAGAAATTTTTACTCATTTGACCAAGAAAAAGGGTTATATCTCTCTACTTGACACTTGTATTTGACACCGTACGTCCCCCCTGTTTCAGGTTTTGGAAAGAGCACGATTGGGGGAAAGAGTGTCATGTCATCTAGGACGAATGTATCCTCCAGAAAGAGCGCAGGACTAGAGAAACCAGTACTGAAGGGACCTGCCGAAACGGTTAGTTGCAGTTTGTCGGCGAATTACTATTATCAATTATAGCCATAAAATGAGCAATTTACTCGGAAAATATTGGCGAAGAATATACATTATCACACACAACGTATTAGAAAGCTATTGCGGGTCGTGGGTTCAAACTCAAAGAATTAATGCAGGCCTAGTAAAAAATGAAACTCGATGAGATTTGGAATTGAAATTGCATTATTTGTGTCTCTATTTCATTTGGGACTGATACTAAAAATGTAACATATATATTATGGGTACCCAAAATCATTCCACGGTATGCAGGAGCAGCAGGTCTCCCTGTGTATATTAATTGTCATCGTGACGTCAATCATTCCTTACCCTATGACGTACAGTAGTCACTATGCTCCATACACTGCTAAGCAATCTGCAATAGTAGCGTACTACGGCGACGGGGTGGACCGTAATAATTCCACGATTATCCACTTTGTAAGCTGTTTTCCTAAACATCCCTAAATAAACTCCGAAACACCTATTACTCCCTTTACAAACTCCTAAACACCTTCACAATCCAGCCCCCCCCCCCCCACTTGCACTATTTAACACCTTCACAATCAAGCCCCCCCCCCCCAATTTAACACCTTCACACACCAGGTGTTTGACGAGGATGGTAACGATGTCACCCCAGCACCCCTGATACACCCTGATGGTGCTGGTGGGGTTCCCAAGGGGCCCAGTAAGGGCAGCATCGCTGGGGATGAATCTCAGGTTGGTTGGCAGGCACTGACTGTAACATCTCGCACCCTGCAGTACCTACCTGTACCTATAATTTCATGAGACAAACCAGCTATGACACAATTTGTGATAACTGATGATGTTTATTATAGTTAGTAGTGTTAGGACATGACTCTGCTTCATTCTACCAAGACAGACGTGGTGTGATATCAGCACTCCATGCAGTGCACTGATAGTAGATCTAGTTGTACTTAGTACTGATGTGTTCCAGGAGCCATTGTAGCAGTAAAAGTGTGAGAAGTATTTCATTGCGATCAAAGTGTATGGCTCCACTAGAGTGATCAGGCTCTTCAACCAATATGACTATCTAAAATTCTCAACCTCACATCATTTATCCCAGGGTGGAACGAGTATGTTCCAGCAGAGTGTGTTTATCGGAGGACAGAGTTTCGCAGCACCTTTCTCCCGGACTGGGATGAGCATGAGTATGGGTGGCAGTAGCTATCTGCAGGGTGAGGATGATCTGGGAGAGGATACTACTGGATATGGAGGTAGGTAGAGATAGCATTATATGGAGGTAGGTAGAGATAGGATAGGTTAGCTCACACCGCATTTGTAAGGGTTCGGCCGAGTTCGGTAGATCAAGTGCATACATTGTAATACAAAGTGCCACGGTTAAGATCAATCAAAGATCAAAGATGTTAAGATACAAATTGTATCTATCCTCCTTTTTATCTACCTCACCCTTTCTATCTACCTACTGAACAGTGAACACAGCTGGAATCTTGAACAGACTCATCTTAACAATCTCTAACCCTCTTTTCAGCTGGTATCTCCCACATTCAACGGGAGAGAACCGTCACCCAAGAAGTTCTCACTGAAGATCAATTGGAGGCCCCTGTTAATATAATTCTAAGTGAGACTGATACCATTTTCCTGCTTGATATAAAGGGCACCGCTGTACCATCGGATGCTGGCAATTATGAGTCCATAAAGGCCAGGAATGAACTGTATGAGGATCTGCTGAAGAATCGAGCTGGTAGGTTATAGACAGAGTACACCAGTTATACTGACCGCATAGTGAGATTGCTCATTGCACTATTTGGAAAGATGATTTGTAGTGATCTGATCCGCGCTAGTTCTCAGATGATAATAGTCACCAATCTTGAATCTATTTGACCCAATGAAAACTACTTCGCAGGTAACGATAGTTTCATTCCGCGGGGCATGCAGACCTTCCACCAGCCGACCAAGCAGAAACAGGTTCAGACCCAGCCAGTAGAGGACCGTGATACTGGTATCATGGCGACCACTTGGGATATGTATGACACATACAAGGCCCTGGAAGAATCATCCAAGGCAGAGGGAGATGAAGGTATCTTTTGTGTGCTTTTCTTAGTTTATAGGTCGAACCAGGCAGGGTGTTTTCTTTGCTCTTGTCTAACATTCCAGAGACAGTCGAGTCTTGTTCAGACTTTCTCGCGCGACTTCCAATTTGGGAACAGTAGTACAAAGAGAAGAGACAAAGACGGGAGTCACGTTTAGAATCGAAACTTTTCAACTTTTAGGCTGCTGTGAGCCTACCCGAGTATTGCACGAAAGGTTTTAAAATCAAGAAGCAGTATTACAGTCTCTGGAATCTTTTTGTTTCCACTCACTCCCACACCTACAATTATCTTCTCCTCTCCATTATATTTCCCGCCCAATCTTCCCAAGCCTTCACCTATCCAACTGACCCTCACTCAATATTCACCCAAAATCACTCCCTCACTCCCCTATCAGACCCTCACTCCCCTATCAGACAACGAGGAAGATGATATCCTGGGTGACGTGCCCAAGAAGCCTAAAGGCCCTGCTGTGGCCAGTGTGGCTGGGGGTGATGGACCCGCTGGAGCACCCAGTACTGAAAGTTCTCGATTATCAGTCTCTGTTCTCACGGAGAGTTCCGTGGCATTCGACGACAAGAATCAAGGAGCTGTTGGGGTGAGTTGAATTTTATCTATCTGTGTAAAAGTGCCAGATTTTTGCCTCTCCTTCCTTGCTGTTATGACCGGTTATGAATTTAGGAATACACTTCCGTTATCTTTATTCCCTACCCCGCATGCAGCACTTTGGAATACTTCCAAATTTCAACATTCTCCCCTCTCTCCACAGAACAACCAGAAGAGTCAGGAGAGAGACGAAGAGGAGGAGAAGAGAACAGCAGAGGTGATCCTCAACTCAGGATCTCTTAAAGCCAACATGTGCATCATGGAGAGGGTGGTTACTAGGAACATCTACCAGGCCAAACAGGCCCTGTATCGGGGTATGAAGATATTACCTGATCCTGATCTACCCAATGATATGGTAGGTGGTAGTAGTGCATGACTTGGTACCACTTGTGACCACCTACAGTTGTGCCTTACTTAGTAGGTAGTTAGTATGGGGTACCTTGGATTTGCACTTTGTACGTGACATTGGAATGCTGAAATTCGGCGGGGATACAGTTTTCAATAGTCTCCAAATTTCCAATTTATCTACAGGAGGAAGCAGACTTGTCAGTCCTTGGACCCAACATAGAGCGGCTATGGACGTATGGTGGTAGTTTGACAAAGTCCTATAACATCAGTTGTATGACCTGGAACAAGAAGAATCCTGATATCCTGGCAGTGGGTTATGGAGAATACGGGTTTACCAACCAGAAATCAGGTAACTTGAGAGAGATTTTAGTTTCAACAAATCTGAATCACTCGTTTGCCCCCCGGAACTTCTCTACATCTAAGAAGATAGGACTAAATATTCCAAAATGTAAAATTTAGGAAAGGTGATAAATTTATCAAGGTAGGGCGGCCGCGGCATTCATGTGTGAAATTAGCGGTAACTTCACCCAGTACCCAATGGTACTATAACCCATGGTAACTTCATGCTCCTAGAGGCATAACTGATTTCGTTACTACCGAGATTATCGATTTCTCTCTTTTCAAAATAAGGGAAGTTATTTTATCTCAAACTCTAGAGAACGTACTTCACCAGGTGCCGGCCCGATACTAATATTACTGCCGGTACGGTACCAATAGTTGCCTTTGTCGGAGCTACTACAAGGCACTGTATGAAATGACAAGTGCCAAGAGACCATCCATTATAGTATTATCTCGCTCCAATCCATTACCCCTTCCTTCTATATCCACCAGGAATGGCATGTTGTTGGTCCATCAAGAACCCAGAGTTCCCTGAGCGAGTTTTCAAAGTTAACTCGGGTGTAACAGCCCTGGACTTCTCTAAACAGAACCCCAACCTTCTCGCTGTGGGAATGTACAATGGAACAATCGCTGTGTATAATGTGAGATCGAACGCACAGACCCCCGTAAGTACTGACATGGCAATCTGCGATATTAACGCTGTGTTCTCAGAAGCCATTCGCGAGTTTGTCAGTTCCCATCCAACAACCCCAGAGTTTTAATTTTACTAATTTGTCGTCTCGACGTCTCCCAAGCTAACATGTGTTCCTGCAGATCCTTGATTCCAACGAGACTCCCAGTAACCATCTTGGTCCAGTTTGGGAGATCAAGTGGATTGAGAGGGAGTACCATGCCGGGGAGGAGAGGACCGAGAATATCATTACCACCAGTACTGACGGGAAAGTTACCCAGTGGATGATTAGAAAGGGATTCGAGAGTGTTGGTGAGTTACAGATATGTTATGGGGTGTTGCAGCACTCGTGTTATTCGGGCTAGAAACCTCCCGTTTTTTAGTAAAATCCACTCCAAGCTCTAAATTATTTACCGAGCTATTAGAATTGTCTCTTTATTTTCACCCAGGGGACATCGGAATATTCTTTTTCTACCTTTTCCTCCATCCTTCCCTAGTGTCTGTTTCTAGATCGAACTCGATCTAGCCTGTAATTCCTCTTTCCCTACATCTCCCAAACCTTCTGAAACTGTTTCTATAACACCAACTCCGGGAGCTAACTGTCAGCGCGATGCCTGGCCACTCTCCTAGCTCCGATCACAGGAGCGAAGCATGTGAGAAAGGGTTAGCGCGATGCCTGATAGAAAGCTAACGTTTGTACATTAACTCACCCCTCCACTCCCACTAGATTTGATGAAGTTGAAACGAGTGGGTAAGAAGATGACTGTTCCTGAGCAGGAGCAACAGCAACAAAAGGAGCAGGAACAACAGGGAGGCCAGGACAGTAAATCTCAGCAACAGAAACTCAGAGGAGAAGCCTTCATCTCACGAAATGCAGGTAAAACAATCAGTGTTTTAGAACTGAACTGAACTGAACTGAACTGAACTGAACTGAACTGAACTGAACTGAACTGAACTGAACTGAACTGAACTGAACTGAACTGAACTGAACTGAACTGAACTGAACTGAACTAAACTAAACTATGGGATTCAGTCTGATACTTAAACTTTTAGTCTGAACACAAAGCGTGTCCCTTGATTAACATTCCAAAGCTCCCAATTTCCCATCCTTACCTTAATTCTCCCTGATCAGGTGGTCTCGGGTTTGATTTCTTCCCCACCAACAACAATATCTACCTGGTGGCTACAGAGGAAGGATTTGTTCACAAGTGTAGCTGTAGCTACAACGAACAGTACCTGCAAAGTTACACTGGCCATACTGGTGAGTGGGGAAGTTGGAGAAGGGAGGTCTGAAGTCTGAGTCTAGAGCCTGATGGGCTAGGAGTATTATCGTGTGGTTTGTTTGAAGTACGACACATCTTCCTCTCCAACAGGTCCTGTGTACAAAGTGAAATGGTCTCCATTTGTCCCCGATTGTTTCCTGACCTGTTCCTCCGATTGGACGATCCGTTTATGGCATAGTGACGTCACAAAGCCCATCCTCACCTTTGTCTCCTCTACAAAGTCCGTGAACGACATCTGCTGGAGCAATGTGTGTGCCACTGTGTTCGGGGCAGTCAGTGATAATAGGATTGAGATTTGGGATCTGAGGAGTACTAATTTGGATCCCGTTATTATTTCAAATGTATCTGATCCGGATGTGAGGCTTTCTACATTCCTTTTCACTGATGTAAGTTAGTTACTCAACTAGTTGACAAAGTCCTTGATGTAATGGTCTTGTAACTCGAGACCACCCTCAAAATCGAGAACTAAATTATTTTTTTCGTTACTTTACTTCTGTCATTTTAATTCAATTGCTCATGTTTGACCGACACCCTCTTTCCATTTCAGAATTCCAGCACGCTGCTGGTGGGTGACAGCACAGGTCACGTGACTGTATACCAACTAAGGAACATTGCTGAGCCATCAACCACACACATCATGGCACTCCGTGATATTGTGCTACCCATGCCATCAGGACAGAGTCTGACACACTCAAATGCCAGTATTACCAGGTGAGAATTGCAGTCACTAGATTAGTTGGTTTTGGTCTGAAACTGTCTGGCGCCGCGACCCATCTGAGCGCTGTGCACTGTCGCGCGCTCAGATTAGAGAATCAAATGGGGTATGGGCGCCGCCATACAGTGGCAAACTGAAGTTATAGGGCAACTTATTGAATACAATCCTTTTAGTAACGGTCCTAAACTAAATTGATTATTTAATTAACACAACTTCATTTCAGTAACGGACCGGAACGTTGATGCGTTTGGTGTGGATATAGGATAGCCCCATCAAAACTCCAACCACTACCCAAACCACCTTGGCCTCTTCCTCCGCTCTCTCTGATGATGGTGATGATGATGATGGTGGTTTTGGGTGGTGAAGTAACAGAGACAATGGGGGTGAAGGGATGTGGGCAGCACGGTGTAGTTTGCGTTACAGACATCAAAGGATTGTTTCTATTCCGAATTTCAGATTCAGAAACTTTCTATGAAAATGTTTTTATAAGCAATCACTACGGCACTGTGCTGCCCACAGCCTAGTCCAACCTGTATTCACACGTGTGTATCAAAGATTTTACAAGATAGAAACAGTAGTAGCATGAGTAATCTCTCTCTTTCGGTGTCTATATCATAGTGTGTAATATTGTAAAAAACCTATTTTTTAGTTTTGTTAGATTCTTGTTTTCAATTTGTTTCCAACGGCGCGGATTATATCGGTGACGGAAATCGTCAAACATAACAAGTTCGTCACACATGCCCCGTGGTGTTCATGTGTGTATGTAACGGTACGCAGATAAACATGCTGACGTCACGAGAGGGTCACGTGATCAACTGCATACGTCACGTGACACGCGATGTGTCTGTGTAATGTTGTTGTAACCACAATTCACCACCATAGTGCCTCTACAGCTGTGCCGTGTGTGGTGCTTGTTGGATATCAGTTGCTCTGAGATTAAGTTGTTTTGGGGGGGTGCCGGCCAATAATTAATGAGGATGAGGTCTTGTCCAGCGTTTTTCGAATTAATGAGGCCCCTCAAAAATCCTCAAAAATCCTCAATAATCCTCAATAATCCTCAACAATTATTTTATAGTTTTTACAAAAATTTTGACGATTACGCATATTATTGGGCATACACATTCCTTAATAGGAGTAAAACAGTTAGACAATTTTCCCAGATACCCTGGTGATGGTCCTAAAAACATCCTCAAAAGTCCTCAAAATGAGGCGAAATCGTCAATGTAAATATGGGGTAAATTTGTGCTGCCTGTGCAGTGTGCTGCCTCCACTCTGACGCGTGAGGCCCGGGTTCGATTCCCGACCGGGCCCGGGTGGGGACACTTTTTTTTAAAACTTTTAAAAACTTTATAAACGATTTCTAAAAATTTTCTAGACATTTATCTTACCAGGCAGCAAAATCTTTGATTTTTGGGACAATGTTGACAGCATATTTGACTGAAAATCGTATTTATCTAAAATTTGGAAAATCTGGGCACCGGGGTCTTTTCAAGCATGTGAAGTTAATAACTTTGCTAAAAGAAAGCAGTGCTTCAAGTGTGGGACTGTGGGAAGCCAAAGAGCACAGGCAAGAGCACTTGAATTGATAATCAGTGCATTTTATCATTTAATTTATCTATATTATAAAGCAGAGAACCTTGCAAGACAAAATTTGGGAGAGGGGGTTTTTAGGGCTTGCACGTGGAAAATTGATGTGTTGTTAGGGGTGTTTGGTGGGGGGTTTGGGGAGTTGCCATGATGGTGGGCAAGAGTTTAATACTGCACGTGCATGTTGTTGGGTGTTTTATTGCGTGTTCCTGTCGTGTTTTGTGGTGCTTGGCCATCTACTGCTGCGGCCCCGATGAATGCCACAGCTTTTCTACCAACGTATCCCAGCTTTAATAACTCTACACAGCTCCAGTTCTACGGATCTTTATCACCTGATTCCAGCTTCCATTATATTCACCAGCCCGATATGAGGGGGAGAGAGAGGGAGAGAGAGAGAGAGAGGGGGAGAGATAGAGAGAGAGAGAGAGAGAGAGATAGAGAGAGAGAGATAGAGAAAGAGAGGGGGAGGGAATGATGGGGTTAGAGGGATAAA
The DNA here is from genome assembly GCA_020137815.1 of Hormiphora californensis. Taxonomy (NCBI): domain Eukaryota; kingdom Metazoa; phylum Ctenophora; class Tentaculata; order Cydippida; family Pleurobrachiidae; genus Hormiphora; species Hormiphora californensis. Next base: position 1,815,828 of record CM035358.1, read on the forward strand.
GAGAAAAGGGGATAGATGAAGACTATCCATTGGAGAGGGGACAGGGAAAGAGACGGAGACGGAGAGGGGGAGAGAGAGACATAGAGACCGGGGGGGGGGGGGGGGGGGGGGAGGGGGGTTGTTGTAGGACTCCAACTGGCTGTAAGGGGATTATGGGGTGAGTTAGTCAACATAGCCCGGGGGCGGGGGAGGGAGGGTGCTGAATAATATGGGACGAGAGCAGTCAATAGATATTGAGAGGATTCGAAAGGGGTGGGAGGATTCAGTAGGGGGCGAGAGGAGTTTTGGGTTTTTTGCCTGGGCTCTCTAGTACCTCTAAAATATAGTCTATTATTGATTGGAGTGGGGGCCACTGGGTGACCTCCAAACTGGTCTCGCGTGGTGATCATGATGCCGCGGACGGTGAAACCAGCCCCTCAAGGTTGGCACAGTAGTCTATTATTGTTTTTTATCAGGCATTTGCTGTGTTTATGTTTAAATAGAACGAAAAATTTTTGAGGATTTTTGAGGATTTTTGAGGGCTTGTCCAGCAAATAATAAATGAGGATTTTTGAGGTGACCTCAAAAATCCTCATATCATAAATTCCGGCCGGAACCCCCCCGTTGTTTTGAGAATAACATGAATAAGATCTGTCTGGCGGCGCCGACCCGAGCTGAGTGCACTTTTAGAATCAAAACGCCCAAACGCGAACGGGATCTATAGCGGCGCCAGACAAAAATAAGATGCAATTCCTAATTTCTGGTGTTGGCAAAATGGCCCCTTTGCTCAAGTTGAATGGCGACGTAAATTGTTTGTCCTCATTCCTGACAACTTTGCCTGTTAAATGCTAATAGCTCTCTGCCTCTAAGTATCTAATACCTCCTTCCCTTGTTCAAGAGTTAGTGGTTGGAACAAAATGAAGGGTTGGTCGGTGATTCTTCTCCTGGTCGCCCTGGTGGCTGGAGATGTGTATCTTCATGGACCTAGGGGCAGTAACAATCGGCTCAACGAGAGAGGCAGGGAACGAGCTAATGCTAATAGGTACACAGTTTTAGGGGATTTCGGCTCACCTGCGCTCACCTAGGCGCTGTGAGTTACTGAGTTAGAGTTAACGGAAGAAAACGGGGGAAGGTCGGCGTTCGAAAGCATCTGTGCTCACACCGCATTTTATTTCATAGTGATGGTTAGGTAGATCGACAATTTATTTTACCTCTCTTCCTTCCCAGATTGTTTGACTCGCAGAACAACAACAGGGGAGGATATAACCAGGGATCTTTGGTGTACTACGAGGGCTCGATCGTTAACATTGAATGGTATGTTACTTCAGGGATCGATCGCCCCTGTCTAATGTATTGTCCCTAAGCTTACAGACCAAGACCCCTTTTCGGGAAACGGGGCAAACTAAAACCCCCACCTGCTCTTCCCTGCTCATCCCTGCTCATTTTGTCACAAGACAAACTAAACTTGCCTCCCAGTTCCCACCCGCCCCTAAATCCCCTTCATTTTCCCAGGACCAACCAGCACTCATGTGGCGATCCCAACAACCACTGTGAGATTATCATCCAGTACATGTGTGGAGAGTACACAAGGGATGGAACTACCACCCGAACTATTCCTGAGAGGAGGGATCAGTGCGAGGATTGGAATTGTGATACTGATCTCGAGTGAGTTGGAGAAAACTCAGCGCTATATTCAGCGCTGTTATCATTTGCAATCATTCAAATTGAACAACTTATTCATTGAAGTATGTAAAATTGAGAGCAGCCTCTCGAAAGTCAGAGACATCGTTCAATAGATATGTCTTCAAGGTTATCATGCTACGGCAGTGCAGGTGCTGTGTTTGTTTTATGGGTGTGTGACTACCATCACATCCTTGTGATCAACCAGCTTCTTCTCCTCTTCTTACACATACACCGCCACATACAGTGCTGCAGAAATAAACAATCTCTTCTGCTGCATATATATCAGTCTTTCACTCCCTCTCTCCGGCTCCCACTCAACCAGATTATATTTCTCTTCCGTAGTCACTCACTCCACAATTATGGGTCAAATTCGAAAGCGAACCTACCATTTTCAAAAATCAGCCCACTTTACCACTAAAAGCTCCTTCTTCACAGGATAAGTATCGGATAATTGTTTATGAGCCGCATGATAATTGTTTGTTGGGATGATATCTCCTTCCGGCTTCAATCAATCAGGACAAAATGAAAAGCGGTGTTTTTATTAACGAACAGTTTCGATGTTGGAGTCACCACACACCAACGTTAAAATTAAAATTAAAATTTGACGTTTTTGGCCATAACTCTGTCATTTCTTGGTAAAATTGCTTCATTTTGGGCTTGTTGAAAAGAGGGCATCGAGCCCGTTCTGAACAGCCCAAGAAACTTGAAATCCGCGCAAAGTGCGCGGCGTTACAGTGCAAAATGTGTGCGTTAAAATTTTAAAATTTTAACGTGCGCATTATGCGCCTTAACGCCGTGCACTTTGCGCCGATTTTAAGTTTCTTGAGCTCTTCAGAACGGGCTCGATACCCTCTTTCCAACCAGCCCAAAATGAAGCAATTTTGCCAAGAAATTGCAGAGTTATGACCAAAAACGTCAAATTTTAATTTTAATTTTAACGTTGGTGTGTGGTGACCCTTACAACATCTTCCTCAGCCTACAAAATTTGGAAAATTGGTTAAAATCAAATCACATAGCTGTACACACACTGCAATACTAATATAAGACTAAAACTAAAGTACTAAATAACTAAATAACTAAATAACTAAATAAATAACTAAATAACTAAAATGGGTGGCTAATAACAAAATCTAATAATCTAAGTCTACAAATCTAAATATCTAAAATACCAAATAATGATAACTACTCAACATCTCAAAACCTAGACTTAGATTATTAGATTTTGTTATTAGCCACCCATTTTAGTTATTTAGTTATTTATTTAGTTATTTAGTTATTTAGTTATTTAGTACTTTAGTTTTAGTCTTATATTAGTATTGCAGTGTGTGTACAGCTATGTGATTTGATTTTAACCAATTTTCCAAATTTTGTAGGCTGAGGAAGATGTTGTAACATCGAAACTGTTCGTTAATAAAAACACCGCTTTTCATTTTGTCCTGATTGATTGAAGCCGGAAGGAGATATCATCCCAACAAACAAAGCTCCTTCTTCCATCAGGTTTGGTATGCACGAGAACTACGCCTACTACAGGAACTGTAAGAACAGGGATAGGAACCAGGGCCTATTCACAGCTGACCAGGTAAAGTCCCAACCTATAACAGGCTACTTAATCCCATCCTAGCTAAACTAGGGCGGGACTTGTTAGAAATTTATAAATTTATTGATCCCATAGACACGACAACCCGCACAGCCCATTCCCAATGTGCCCTGAACACACAACCTTTCTTTTAATCACCCTTCTCCCTCTCAGAACCTGAACAGGGATGATGCCAGGTCCACGAGACAGAACCCCAACGGACAAAGACGAGGCTACGAATGTCCTGAGGAGCGGGATTACTACCCCTACTGGAGTCCCACACCTTGGATGGTAGGAAGAGTTGGGGGCTGTGGGGTCGGGGTGGGGAGGGGTGCAGTGGGGAGAGAGGGGTGTGAGGGGTGTGGGAGGAGAGAAATTACTACCCCTACTGGAGTCCCACACCTTGGATGGTAAGAAGAGTTGGGGGGCTGTGGGGGGGGGGGGGGCTGTGGGGAGAGAGGGGTGTGGGGGTGTGAGGGGTGTGGGATTACTACCCCTACTGGAGTCCCACACCTTGGATGGTAGGAAGAGTTGGGGGCTGTGGGGGAGGGGGTGGGGAGGGGGCAGTGGGGAGAGAGGGGTGTGGGAGGAGAGGGAGGAGCGGGATTACTACCCCTACTGGAGTCCCACACCTTGGATGGTAGGAAGAGTTGGGGGCTGTGGGGGAGGGGGTGGGGAGGGGGCAGTGGGGAGAGAGGGGTGTGAGGGGTGTGGGAGGAGCGGGATTACTACCCCTACTGGAGTCCCACACCTTGGATGGTAAGAAGAGTTGGGGGCTGTGGGGGAGGGGGTGGGGAGGGGGTGGGGAGGGGGGCAGTGGGGAGAGAGGGGTGTGAGGGGGGTGTGAGGGGTGTGGGAGGAGAGGGATTACTACCCCTACTGGAGTCCCACACCTTGGATGGTATAGGCCTATAAACTAGCTTGTTCAATAGTTGGACCTTCACTTGAATAACTTGGTCATGAAACAAGATCGTGTTTTACTTTTTAAAAAGTTGTTTCAAATTCTTGATTTCCACATCATAACGATTCTCTCCCATGATTTAGGATATCGCAATTATTTCCAACAATGCCTCTGTTGCTCGTTGTGAATACTACAAGACGAACAGCGAGAACGTCCTGGGACGGTTTTACTGTAAATACCCGGATGTCTATTTCCTTAATAAGGAGATTACCAACAGGGGAATCAAGGACATTCCCATTACAAAGGCTGCATGTGAGGTAAAAATTTGAGGGGGGGGGGGGCTCAACAAGTTGGGTATTGTTATGATTACGAAATAACCCTTCTAACGTCACCTGGCAAGGGAGGGGTTGCTTCGTTACCAAGGTATTATATGGGTCTAGTAGCTCTACTAAAACTGGGTCAAACGAGGTAAAACTAGGTTGCAATATACAACTAGATGTGAATTAAAACTAACATCTCGTTAAGGCTACCAATCTGGGAACCGATGGAAATGGAAACGCGTACGAATCACCCGTGTGGGTTCAAGCAGACCCCTTCGGTATCCCTGCACCGGAGTGTATCGATGCTGACTGGTCCAGGGATAACCACAATGGTAATGGAATTGATGGGTTCCCTCTCAGTTTCAATTGGACTGTCCCATCTCACACCATTAGTGATAACTGTGCTCTTCGACTGAGGTGAGAGATGAGATATTTAGCTTCCCCCAAGACATTATGACCGATATAGTTGCTCAATCCTCCATGAATCAACTCACTGCTCAGGTACAACATCACTACCGGTGAATTTGCTGAGGGTGGTTTTGATCCCGCTATTAACGATGACCTAAATGGAAACCAAGCCACTGACCTTGATGTTGCTACCCAATTTGGTCTGACAGCTACTGAGGGAGAGGACAGGGGATATGTCTTCGAGGGAAACCCCCAGGTTGGCATTTTGTCTATTTATTAGTCGACCCCACCATTCCCAATACATTCATGCTTCTATATCTTGAACAGCTGCTTGTGTTTCATCTTGTTATGCCAACCAAATCACAACAATATCCCGGTATAATATTTCCACGCCAGGTCGAGGTGTTTGCTGACTCAGATGTCGACATGCAGTTGGCCATCAACACTGCTCAATACGGGCGGACCTTCCAGGACAGGACTCACGTGTTTGCAATCAGGAAGAAGCCCGAGGATGTGGTTGAGGGACAGAACATTTACAACTTAAATGTAGGTGCAGGGTGTCGCTAAAAACTAGTAACATTTAAAACTTAAATGTAGGTACAGGGTGTCACTAAAAACTAGTATAGGATGTAGGAGATATGGATGACCAAGTTACTACGGACTGAAATTATATGACACATGAGGTTGCGTATAACATCGTATTACCATCCTGTTTTTCAGGTTCGAGGAAAGAGGGGTAATATTGTGCAGACATACCCCGGAGTTGAGTACGATTTCCAGCCTAATCGAGTCCAAATGAAGACTGGAGATTACATTCACATCCAGTGGACTGGGTCCGATACGAACCCCGGTAATAATGACGGACAGGGACGACAGGGAACTGACAGGAGCAACATGATTCTATTGAGGAACATCACTTATGATAAGGAGGGTGCTCTCTCTGAGCAGACACACAGTACGTAGAGTGAATGTAAAGGATAAAAGGGTAGAATGTATGATACTATTAATAGTAGTAGTATTATCTCTGATCTCTCAATTTGTAACATCCCTCTCTCTCTCTCTCTCTCTTTCTCCAGATATGTCCCAACAAGGTCAGTGGGCCAGTAACTACCCGATCTACATTACCAACACAACATCATTCCTTGGTCTTCCCAATGCAGATATCATTGCTGCTGCTTTCATCGAACAAAGTGAGTAACAACCCCCCTTACCCCAATATGTAACTCTGTAACTCTGAACTCACCGAGCCCAGTTCCCAGTTCTAACCCACACTCCCACCCACTACCCAGTTCTAACCCACTCTCCCACTACCCAGTTCCCAGTTCTAACCCACTCTCCCACTACCCAGTTCCCAGTTCTAACCCACACTCCCACCCACTACCCAGTTCTAACCCACTCTCCCACTACCCAGTTCCCAGTTCTAACCCACTCTCCCACTGCCCAGTTCCCAGTTCTAACCCACTCTCCCACTACCCAGCCCAGTTCTAACCCACTCTCCCACTACCCAGCCCAGTTCTAACCCACTCTCCCACTACCCAGCCCAGTTCTAACCCACTCTCCCACTACCCAGTTCCCAGTTCTAACCCACTCTCCCACTACCCAGTTCCCAGTTCTAACCCACTCCCACCCACTACCCAGCCCAGTTCTAACCTACTCCACCCCACTACCCAGCCCAGTTTGGAGGAGACATGGAGGAGCTTGACGACGCTGGAACCTATTACAACATGGGCCTCAGACGAATCACGGACCCCGGTGTCTACAACTATATGTCAACACGAAACAACAACTTTAGTAACAGGTCCCAAAAGGGAAAGATTGTGATCACCCAGTCACCCTTTGTAGCCAAGAAGGTTGGAGTTGCTGGTGGTGAGGTTGCTCTACCTAATGGGTGAGTTAAATATCAGCCCTGTAAGTCCATATATATTGAGACGTAGCAGCCCTCTGAAGTAGGAGCGTGACGTGTCCAAATGGAGACGATGAATTCTGATTAGTATACTTCCATATTACCAACTAATCTCCCTACAGTGAGGCCACTCTGGTCCTTGACCCTGCAGCTATTAGTGAAGCGGTCATGTTTTACCTGGAAGCTACAGACGCTACACTGACGCAAAACACAGAGGAAGAACAGGCTGCACGAAGAAAGAGGCGTGAGGCAGGTATTGTGCACCATTTTTTCCCACGCTCTGTCGATCTATGACGTCATTGGTGCGCGCCACGCGCAGACGGATCTCTGAAAATGAACCCGCGCGTGACGAAAACTAATTAACGAAACTGTGACGGGCAGTTCCCGCCAATGTGACCCATGATTCTCTCTCGCTGAATTCTCAGGTGATGAAAATGATGTTGATGATGATGTGAAGACTGCCGATGATGCCGAAACGGGAGACAAGGCCTCCTCTATTGTCGGTGTATTCCCTCTGGATGTCCGAACTGACAAGGCTAAAACTCATCTTGAGATGTTGGTAAGTTAAATCGGAGCGGCAATTCCAAAAACAACTTCCTAAAATAACTTCCTAAAATAACTTCTAATCTCATCGTTTTTAGTTCGAGGCAGATGCGGCGGACACGACATTTGTTGCCATGGTATCCGACCAGGGAACCTACGCTTCACTGCCTCCAGAACGTATTGAGGAAATGGGATCTGGTAAAGCTAAATTCCGGATTTCATCTGGTGGAAAATACCAAGTTTTGAAGTATCCATATGTTCCTGTTATCATTGCTTTCTGTATTCTGGCTATTGTCTTGGCTGCCCTCTTTATCGGTAAGTTTTGATTTTGGGTTTTTACACTAAACTTTGGGATATGATCCACTCAGTAGGCAATTATTAGCAGTTTTCATTGTGATCCATCTTCAATCTTCCATTCATACCCAAAGTACCCTTTCTCTCACCGTGACAAACGCCCACTATAATAAGTATCTTCCTTATGGTATAACTTCAAAGTTCAAACCAACCAACCCCCCAGGAATGGCCATCTACTTCAAGCAGAACCCAGACGCCTGGTACAGGATCAAGAAGAATTTCACCGATGTGTAAATACAAAGAGAGAAAGAGAAAGAGAGAAAAATATGCCAGAAAAAAACTTTTTGTACAAAATTTTAGGTTTGTTGTATATCTGTTGTTTGAAGATTCGTTACCATCCAAGCCTATTTATAAAGCTAGCAAGGACGCCCTAAATAGCACTGCCAGTAGAAAAATAAATCGCGTAATTTAGGGCGCCCTTGATATTGGTATTGGGTAAGAAAACATGGAGGGTTCACCAAGTATTATAAATTCAAATAAAAACACAAAACCACAAACTCAACATAATTTCAAACTCAAACATTATCAGTCTCTATTATACGTCTACTACAGTCTAAAAAACTTGTCTCTACCCTTGATTTTAATAACACCATAACACCATAAACACCATAAACACCTCAATAATTCATTAACAACCTACTTTTTATCTTGCAAAGTTCAACTTATCACCAGTTCACCGTCTGATACTCTGATCTCTCTCTCTCTCTCTCTCTCTCTCTCTCTCTCTCTCTCTCTCTCTCTCTCTCTCACACACTCTCTCTCACTCTCTCTCTCTTTGTCTATCGTCCAAAATTAACACTCATCCTCATCTCATCATTCATCTGTCCAAGATTCTCATACTCCCCAAAATGATTCTCCGCTGAGAGGTCAGGTTTAAACCAGAATCCTTTAGTTTTAGCTAGAACTCGCTTGTCGTCCACAGAGTCCCGACCAAGAATGCAGAAACGAAAGTACTGTTTGTAGTTGTGATCGAAGTGGTATAGGATGAAGGGTGATAGGAGAATGCTGCCGTAGTACCTGCAGGGAGATGGGTGGTCAGCGAACTAAGAGAAAACAAGGGAATATTAGTATTATTCATCATAGTTTCACCATCGGTCTCTTAGTCAAGATGTAGCAGATGCAATGTTTCATTGTAATCTGCTCCGGCCCGATCTGAGCGCACTGAGGAGGTTTCGCAATGCCAGACAGTGTTTTCTACTTACCAGCACAGCTGAACTAGGTTAACACTGTACCCCATATCTTCATATACCACTCCAGGTAACACACAGTAGAGGGAGATGCCTATGAATGGAATTAGGCCCAGTATAGCACCCACACTTAGCCAGCAAGCCACAGTTTGGGGCGGGGAGGTTGCATTGGCTGGACGCATAACCAGCCGTCTCCTGAAAAAGGGAGGAGAGGTTGCTTGAGGAAGGGGTCAAGAAAGAAGCTATAGATTTTCAAAGACTCACACTTTCAAACAAGTTTGACGGGGCTAAAACTTACTTTCTAAAGAGGATCGCCGCGTTGCAGATTGTGATAACGATAAGAAATCCCTGGATTACAAGATTGGAGAAGAGGATCAGAGAGGGTCTGTAGTTGGTATCCATAGAGTGAATAGCACACCCTCCATACCCACCCCTGAAGGTAGAGAGAATGGGGGTGAGGAAGTAAAGGGGTTATATAATCACTTTCATGGGGGGGGGGGGGGGTAGGGGGTTGTCAGGGGCGATTCCTCCTATCTCGGGAATTTATACTAATAGGGAACGGATGATCAATTCCAGATTATTTCGGTAGGTTGTAAACTCACGTGTATTCGATGTGCATTCCCGCACCGGTAACAAAAGCTGCTACAATTGGTAACAAACCCAGAGCCCAGATGAAGAATATCAAACCTCCTGCCTAGAGGGGAATTTTTATTTAGATCGGCTGGCTGTGAGTTGTCCAGGAACCGACTGACACAAGTAAACAACCAATCAGAACTCGTTATTTAGGCCACGTGACTGGTTATCAGCCAATCAGGGACCAGTGTTTCCTGATTCGGTCGGTTCCTGGAGTTGTCCTATCGTGCTTTTTAGGAGACAAAGAGGACACAAATCACAAAGAAAATGTATTTTAATGCAGCTCACATTACAGCTCACACTAGCTTGCTCCTGAAGAACCTTCCTTCCCCGCTCTCATAACTCCGAAAAGCGTGAGGTAGGGTTGATGACATGGTTCTGGCAAGCACACTGATTCACACAACTAGCATCTGCAGTAGCAGCGGGTAGCAGAGCTATTATAGCACACACTGATTCACTCTCTACTCAGTAGTATAGCAACTAGCATGAGCAAATAGTAACTATAGCAACAGTAGCAGTGTAATTACATATAGCACTTGTAGCTAACCCTTATAGCACACATGACGCACTGCAATCTTCACTCACGATGGGCCAACAAGGTATATCTGAAGAACAACAACAGGGACTGCATGAGGGATCACTGCTGCTGCTGCATACCCTTATCTTGCCAACTCTCCCCCTAGACGGCATGTTACAGAAGGATGGGTAGAGGGCGATGGTGAGGAATGAGATGGTTCGTGTTACTGTCAGGTATTCCTCCATGAACGGGTAGAAAGCACAGCCACCCACACCAAATAACCACCTGAAGAAGGGGTTGAGGACGCTGCAGGTGAATTTGAACCGGAAATAAACCCCCAAATAAACTGGAGGTTGGCTGGCTATCCCGTAATTTATACAACCGAGGTGTAAGATATTTTTAGGAATTAGCTTAGAATCCCCGAAAACAAAGTTCAGATCACTAAATCAGACCGAGAGACTTACCTATCAGCTCCTACAGTGAGTGTCCTTGTGAACACACAGAAGATGCAGAAGAGAAGGTCAGCTATGGACAGGTTGAGAATTAACGTTGCACCGAACCTGGGAGTGCGACAAAGAAAATGGAACTGGTTATCGTTTAGAATTTTAGTGAATTTTAAATAGCCCGCCACATGAAACAATCAAAACTAAAATAAGTGCGAAGTGATGATGACTAATGAGGGAGGGGGGGGGGGGTGATACGTAACACTTTGTAACATGTGCATAAAACTTTTTGTGTTCGTTACATGTTACAAAGTGTTACGTGTCCCCCCTACTGATAAATTGAGCGAATTGTTTTGTAAATTTACAGTGTTGAATCGACCAGATAACAAAGTCTATAGTAGCTACTATGACAGATCATCATGTAACTTAATGGTAGTGGCAACTAGTTTCTAATGGTAGTGGCAACTAATGGTATGTAGTGATATAGCAGCAGCTCACATGTTTCGGTTGAATCCCAGTAGTATTCCCTTCATCCATGAGAGGATGGTGATAATAGAGGTACCAGTACCTGAAATATAAATAGGGTAAGCTGGGGTAAAATGGCCCATTTTTTAACGTTTTAGGTTCTAAAATACGCAATTTATACAGCAGGAAGAAAAAAATTATATAGGCTATCCAATGAAACCTTTTCCTTTCAGCCGAGCTAAATTTTAAAATCTACAAGTTTTATTTAATGGGTTAATTAATCAATTCAAATAATTTGGTGAGGCGTTTTTTGGAAAATTTGCACCGGGGCAAAGTGGCCCAAGCCAATAGCATTGCTCGATTTTATCACGTGCCTGGTGTTGTTAGACGAAACGATCAAACTAGGGGCAAAGTGGCCCATGTTCTGCACCGGAACATGTGCCACTTTGCCCCTAATTTGATCGTCTGTACTACATTTTTGTGCATTCCAATGTCACGTGGTATTGCAGGCGCCATTTCATTGGTCCTAGAGGTGGGCCACTTTGCCCCAGACCGGACCACTTTGCCCCGGAGAGTGGGCCAAATTTGCCCCGATTTCACAAAATTGACAATTAAGACAACAAAAATGCCAATTTCTTCAAAAATTTTTATACCACGTTTTAGAGAATTATAAAGCCTAACTGGCAGTTTTTGCAAAATTAAAATCGGCCAACCCAAACAGAAATGACAGCAGTTTTAAAGCGAAAATTCGGAACAGAACGAGCAGGTCTCCGCTGGAGAAAAAGTCACGTGACCACATGTAATAACTAGGGCCACTTTGCCCCATACATGGGCCACTTTACCCCACGGGCCATTTTACCCCAGCTTACCCTAGTGATAATAGAGGTACCAGTACCTGAAATAATAAACGTCCTCATTGAAATAAATACCAAACTTTCAATCAAGAAGTGCAAAGGTCCTCTTGCAATTTGAATGTCCTATACGTAGCTCCCAGAAAATTATGTAAATCTGAATTAAACTGGACATACCTTTGGGCACCTCGCGCCCCTCATGTTCGCGGGCAAGACATACCTAGGATGAAGACAGCAGATAGCCAGGCGACAAGGAATGCATTTTCAGGGTTGTGCCTATCACTGGCATACATGTAGAGAGCGACATTGTCATCAACCTCTATCATACCCAAACCACGCCTTCAGCTACTGTAAAGATTCAGTCGTATAGTGAAGACTTGAAGAGGTGTACTTGCCAAGTACTACCTGCTCGGGCATTATAATAGTGTTGTGTTAGTTCAATATAGGGAAGCTGAATGCGTCTTACTTCAAAGCTCTGAGAAATGATCGTAAAAGAAAAGTATTCTAAAATTACAAGAACACTATATTGTGGAAATGCTAAAGAAACTTCTGCAGAACTCCGTGTACATTATGTACGAATTGAAAAGTAAACTCACTCGCTCCACTTTGAGATAAACAAAAAGGGAAGCTATGGGGACCTAGTATTATAGGAACTTCAACTATAGGAACAATTGCTGTATAGCAGCTGCATGTTGCAGGATATATATTGGTATAAAGAGAGCCATTGAAATATATATTTGAGAGAGTTAGAGACAAACAAAGAGAGATAGAGAGAGAGAGAGAGAGAGAGAGAGAGAGAGAGAGAGAGAGAGAGAGAGAGAGAGAGAGAGAGAGAGAGAGAGAGATAGAAAGGGACAGTGAGAGAGATGTGATGTGCACTGCAGTTGGACAGTACCACATGTGCATTGTGCAGTAACGCTATTGATCCCACCTCTTGCACAGCAATAGTAGCTCCAAAACAGACCAGCTAACGCCACGCAAACAATAAATTTAGATCTACACTCGTACTGCTTTCCAACCTTTAAATCTGTCTGAGAGACATGGGTTAAATGAGAGACATCATGGGTTAAATGAGCGACTGAGCGAGGTAGGATATTCTAAACGCTCGACAGGAAATTGATTGAAATACACGGCTTGACGCGAGCTAGGTTGACTATAGAACAATTACCAGCGCATTGCACCGGGTCCAATTATACTAGCACCAAACATGACAGACATTCCTCTAACTCACTTTCACAATTAATCGATCAATTAGTATAGTTTTTACAGCCATTGCAGCTAGCGAACTACATTCCTCTCGGAAGAAGGTTCAAATGGGGGGGGGGGGATGCGTCTTACTTCAAAGCTCTGAGAAATGATCGTAAAAGAAAAGTATTCTAAAATTACAAGAACACTATATTGTGGAAATGCTAAAGAAACTTCTGCAGAACTCCGTGTACATTATGTACGAATTGAAAAGTAAACTCACTCGCTCCACTTTGAGATAAACAAAAAGGGAAGCTATGGGGACCTAGTATTATAGGAACTTCAACTATAGGAACAATTGCTGTATAGCAGCTGCATGTTGCAGGATATATATTGGTATAAAGAGAGCCATTGAAATATATATTTGAGAGAGTTAGAGACAAACAAAGAGAGATAGAGAGAGAGAGAGAGAGAGAGAGAGAGAGAGAGAGAGAGAGAGAGAGAGAGAGAGAGAGAGAGAGAGAGATAGAAAGGGACAGTGAGAGAGATGTGATGTGCACTGCAGTTGGACAGTACCACATGTGCATTGTGCAGTAACGCTATTGATCCCACCTCTTGCACAGCAATAGTAGCTCCAAAACAGACCAGCTAACGCCACGCAAACAATAAATTTAGATCTACACTCGTACTGCTTTCCAACCTTTAAATCTGTCTGAGAGACATGGGTTAAATGAGAGACATCATGGGTTAAATGAGCGACTGAGCGAGGTAGGATATTCTAAACGCTCGACAGGAAATTGATTGAAATACACGGCTTGACGCGTGCTAGGTTGACTATAGAACAATTACCAGCGCATTGCACCGGGTCCAATTATATACTAGCACCAAACATGACAGACATTCCTCTAACTCACTTTCACAATTTATTGATCAATTAGTATAGTTTTTACATTGCAGCTAGCGAACTACATTCCTCTCGGAAGAAGGTTCAAATGGGGGGGGGGGGGGGGGTGCTGGTTCAATCATGTCAGGCCAATACTCTGACAGTTTCAATCTCAATTGGCCCAAATATCGGGTCAACTCCTATCCAACGGCTGGCGCGAGACACAGATTCAAGACTCTATCAAGCGACTCAAACGATGTGGGAGTCGGACATTGGTAGATTACAGTGCTGCTTGCAGTCAAAATACGGTAACGCAAAATACAGTAAGGAGACACGCACGGTGCATAACGCGCGGCAAAAAGTTCATGTGTCAGCATGTACTAGCGCCCTGATTGGTCACGGTTGCGCGTCGTCTTACTGTATCTTCGTTTTCCATTACCGTTTTCCCACTACAAGCGACCGTGTTATGCATGAGATAAACTAATCATAATATTACTACTTGACACATAGTCGCAGGGGTTACATTTTACAGTGTTCCTTCGATATCTGTCTGGCGCCGCGACCCATCTGAGCGCACTGGCCAATTTGAGAATCAAATGGGGTATGGCGCCGCCATACAGTTCGATATAATGTAAACAAAATTGAACCTAAAACTGTTTCACAAGTTACTCATCATAAATTGAAATCATGTTTCCATTTCATATTTTTGACATAAGCTTCTCCTAATACTAATAGTTCGGAATCATAATAAGAGCCGTGATTGAATCACCTACGACAGCATCTCTGGCCCCATCTGGCCCCCTAATTAACTAGAACTTCAGAAAGATTCAGAATCTTGATTATCCTTCAGAATGTACGATCACATATGTTGCCACACCGCTCGATATGAGACTCATGATTAATAGCACGAAAGTACGTGTTATGCCAGAGCCCAGAGGGCCAGAATCTTGGCGGTGTATCCATTGAGGCAGCATTGAGACAGCTGAAGCTTAATCCTTTGATAAGGATTTAATATCACAAAAACTGTCAAAATCTTTGATAACTTGTGCAATACGTGACGATCGAAATACAACAACACACCAATCAAAGACTTTGAGAAAGCAAAAGGCACCTCCACGCGTACAAAGATCACGGTCCTAATAGCAAAGATCTGTCATTGCATTATAGTATCATGCGGTACTGCAGCAGCTAAATTGGGAATAAAGGACACCTATCATCCTATCGATAACTTTAGTGTCTTAATTTGCAGGGCATATATAATGATGGCAGCTGACAGAAGAGAGCAATAGATAGCTAGATGATAGCGACAGAGATATCTAGTAATTAAACTGTCAGGCAGGCGGTATAGCTGAATAAATCTTATACCGTCACACTTCTGCGAAGATATATCACGTCCATTATCAGTACGTCAAGAGCTAAAACTCTCGTGGTTGCGAAATTTCGCAACAGCCCATTACCAGGTAACGACTGTTTCACCCCACATGGTTCTAGTAAATACTATCATGGCAATAATACGACTCTTATCATTTTCATGTGCCCAATAAAAGCCGGGAACAATATACAAAACGTTGCATATAATGCCATTAGTGTAAGCAGAGTGTCCCATGTCCCACACATGGTACTATACACAGGACTAATGAATTACATAATAAAGACGGTTATTGGCAGTAATTATATCATCCGAACTCCGTATTTCAATATTTATTCTCCGTTCTAGATCAATTAGAAGATAAATTACAAATGTTTTATTATAAAAAGAAGCGGAACTAACTAAAAATGTCATATTAAGTTCACTGGCCTTTCTAATAGATTTCAATAGATTATAGACATTTCCAATATACTTTGTCTGTTTCTTCGGACGTTTTCGATCTTCACGACTGTACTAAACTACACAAGGACTTAACTTCAATCATTAATCATGATGTATTACGTATAATAGCAAACGTAGAATGTAGGTTCAACGTACTAAAGTTAAACGCATCATGAAGGTGCGAAATACTGCAGCACACAAACATGTGTACACCGGGCAGTTGGACCTGTTTCAAAAAGCTCTCTTTCTCTCTCTCTCTCTTTCTCTCTCTCTCTCTCTCTCTCTCTCTCTACTTAGCAGTGCTGCACAAGATCATCATTCATTGCAGATACAGCTGAGACACTATGGGATGTATGATACACAGGAAACCATTATGTAGTCCCCCCCACTATGATGGGACCTATAACATGTGGGACATGTGGGAGGTTCCCCAAGCAATTGTTATGCGTATGACCTTAAGCAGAAGTGTAGCACTCGAAGGTACTCTTCCAGCAGAGCTACTAAGTTAGATCTAACTTCCAACAAAGATTAGGAGATCAAGCAAGGTGAACCGAAAACAACAAAGCTTGAGTGTTGTTTACCGCCCCCTGCTACCCCACAGCATGTTAGGAGACTTTTCAAACAAACCTACACACACACAGTTCTGCAGACAGTCATATTATAATTGGCACCCTCACAGTAAATTGGCAGTGTGGTTCCGGTGCGACGCATGAGAGGGGGGGGGGGTCTGTGTAGAGCATGCTAACCAGTTTTACAATGTAATTCTTCTGTGTAGGACAAGGAGAGCTGTTTCTAGGTTTTACACCTGTGCTAATACATCCTTCAGCCACCCCTTGTCCCCGTGTATGCACCAATCAAAACAGTCACCCCTCGATTACTGGGTCTTTCTATCCGGGAAAAGGTAATTGGAACGGTTAAATGGAGATTATATACTGTATATTACAGTACAATGGAGACCCAGTGACTCGGGGGATGACTGCTTTAGGGGACACAGATGATAAACACGAAATCTTGTAACGATATAACATAACTTAAAAACCTGACACACAAAACACAATAACTGCAACATTTAGAAAGTACTAAAGTAGACTCCCAACGATATTTATTGATATTGTCATATTGCACTGCTCTAAAAGTGTACTTGTACTGTGCCTGCAATAAAAACACTCAAATGAACCAGTACTAAGAGATCTCTCTCAAGCGTATAGTTCATTTTCATTTCTAGTTAATAACAATATTCATCTTCATATCATGATAATAAGTAATAACTTCTAGAATATCTTGAACTCATAAAAAGAACTCAGCCACAGAGAAAGTAAAGATATTCTAGCTTATCCCGATGGCCGATATTACTAAAATTTCCCGATAAAAGTTGTCGTTTTATTTTTAATTTCTCAGCATAAAAAACAGTTCACAACTTCAATTTATCTCCATTCATAACTGTTTTTCACTCTCTCACATTTTGGACTCTGAATGGTTCTTGCTATCTTTATTCCTCTTCTTCCTAGGCACAGGTGTTGCTGTGCTGCTAGAGGGTGTCAACATTGCCTCCTTCTCTCTCTTCTTCTTGATCCTTTTCACCAGGGTTTCTATGTGGAGAGTCATATTCTCATTGTCGATATCCTCCGCAATGTTGTAACATGTTCTCTCGTCGTAATCCTAGAGAGGGAGTTGTGTCAGCAATATTTGCGCTATTTTACCCCTTCTATGGGTGATGAGATCATACCGAGGCAGAATATCGATGGAATGATCAATGAGAATTGAGAGTATAACAATTAGACCCTCTTGAAACTTACCCTAGCTTCCAAGTTGGCCCCATTCTCAGCAAGTCGAGTTAACATGTCAAAGTCGTTATTGTACACCGCCCAACAGAGAGTTGAAACCTGGGAAGTAATAAACGGTCATTTGCTGTATATCGAGCGTGAATAGGGCTTCTCTGTGGAATAAAATATGTCATGACCGTCTGGCTCAGTGGGTGTTGTTGAATCAATAAATTGAACCAATCTACTCGGAACACCCACTGAGAAATATTGAAAACATCTTTCCCCGTACCTCTAGATCAGGGGTAACACAGAGGTTAGCACCATTACTTCTGAGAACTTTGCAGACGTTATCGTGCTTGTGTTGAACTGCCTCAAACAAGGGCGAATAACCAAACCTGAATAGTAGATGTTTTTAGTACTTTTAGTAATCGTAGTGAGACTATTGTTACTGCCTTGCTGCCACCCTCAACCTCAGTCTAATCAACTATAGAGTATCTAGGGTTACTAGGACTGAATGTATTTTACAGCTGCAACAATACTACATATTGACAACTTTACCTGTCGAGGGCATTTGGATCCGCATTGTTCCAGAGAAGTAGTTTCACTGAGTCTAGATCCCCAATGGAACATGCAATGTGGAGTGGTGTCCTGTTGTCGTAGTCTTTTACCTAGTTAGGATGGTGTTGTTGCTGCAGCATATGTTGGTAACCATGGTAACCATGATGCATGCTTTATCAAGTTCAGTTTAGTTAATTGTGTCGTTCAGGACTGTTTCATGAACCACTTAACTGCTGTACAGCGTCATGTCACACTTACATTTAGGTTCATCTCCCTGTGTACCAGACTTCCAAGCTTGTCGTGTTCCCTCATGTACACCAGTGCACAAATGAGTGAGGGTACCAGGGCCTGTAAATATATACATCTTTGTAAACTCAAGGGAATTGTTCTTTTCCGTGCGGCGTGCTATTTACATGCTGAACAACACACACGGACAAGGATGTTCAATGGGGATAACCTGCTTTTTAACATGCGACAAAACATAAGGGAAGTTAAGGGAGGAGGAGTAGTTTACTACGATTTTCTGACACAGCACTCACGCTACTAATTTGGCGCTTGCCGGCGCCGCTGTAACCGACTTTCGGCGCCATAAGAAGCGGCGTAGCTTCCGTCTGTAATAAAGGAAAGGGAAATAGAAGGTGTAGTGCGATATGGGCTGTGTGGGGGAGGGAATGACTGCATGATTCTCTAAATAGTTGGCATGAAATTATCCTCGGATTATACTGGCTACAAATACCTGACTATTGAGTCATATGAGTGTGAGTATCAAAAAACACTTTACGCAGATCACAAGACAGGATATATATACGGTTCATGCCAAAGATATTTTATGACCATCAAACAAAGCAACATATTATTTTCTATGAGTCACATCACTCTACCCACAAGAGCAGGGAACAGTCTAAACACTACTAACCGCTCGCAGCTCCTTGGTGTTTTCTGCTTCAGATAGGGCCAATAGAACCGTCAAGATGAGATCTGAGTCCAAGTTCTTAGCCGCAGACCTAAAAAACACCATATATGGGTATTGTGTAATAGGAATGGCAGTATTATAGTTGGAGCTTTAGTTCTCTGGACTCAGGAACCAGGAACAATTCCACATATTTTTCACGGGGATCGGAGGGGGTCACCCTGTTCTGAATAACTCACCCAACGGGTCGAAGTGGTTGGTAGGGGAACTTTGTTGACAACACCTCAGCTGCTACCGTATTTTCAATGACAAGAACTCCAAAACAGTCCATGGGTTTCTGCCCCCAGCGGTCTGAAGTGGGGAATGTTTAAATTAAAAAAGTTCGAGAAGAAATTGTAAAGGGATGTCTATCCTAGCTAGGATGGACTAGGCCTAGTACATCTGACACAGCCTGACGCGGAAAAGGAGAGAGTCAGAACATCCCAATTTCCAACCAGCTCAGCCGAACCAGTGCAGGTCATCTAAATTTGATTAAATCCAAAAAACAAAAATTTTACTTTTCATCATTACATCATTTAAGCCCACGTTCAATACCATGTCCAATTTAGTAAATTTGCACTTTCGAAACGAATTAGTCCCACCTGACACCTGTCAGTGTCACAAATTATGGTCGTCAGGTTAAAATTAAATTTTCACTTCCCTCACACAAAAGAGATCCAATTCTCATGAAAATCAGATTAGAATTCACCATTCCAGAAGTTCTCGAGATGACGCCCTATAAAAGTAGCTCCGTTGGTTCACAAGGACACAACCATTCAAAATGTTGTTTTTCATCGCATTTATCGTTTCTGCGGCGGCCTTCGACAAGGCCGGCCTAAAGTCTGGACTAGAATCTGCCCAAGGCCAACTTAGACTTTTCAACAACTGGATTTCTTCTGAGCAAAAGGAGTTCGCTCTTGCCGAGAAAAGCTTCAGGTAAACACTTGACATTCAGGAAATTTAACTTTAATTTAGTAGTAAAACCATTTAGTAGTAAAACCATTTCCTATAGAGTGTAGGGCAAAAATTTGTAGCCAAGAAAATACTATTCCATCAATCGCAGGTTTCGAATTTTCCGGGAGCACCTGAAGGAGATTGTAGAGATCAACGATGCCCAGGACGACTATGAACTCGATGCCAACTTCATGGCTGGTCTTACCAGTGAGGAGCAACAACAGTGGTAAGGTTTTGTTTGTGTAGCTCACACTGCATTTTGTCAGGGTTCGGGCTTCGGCAGAGCAATACTGTGTGAGCTACGATGCTACTGTTGTAATAGAAAACATTGGGGTTTTAAAAAGTTATAAAATTGATCTTCTTCCG
Source organism: Hormiphora californensis (assembly GCA_020137815.1). Classification (NCBI taxonomy): domain Eukaryota; kingdom Metazoa; phylum Ctenophora; class Tentaculata; order Cydippida; family Pleurobrachiidae; genus Hormiphora; species Hormiphora californensis. The sequence continues at coordinate 1,836,059 of CM035358.1, forward strand.
TTTTCCCACCATCCAAACTTGCTCCCTACAGGTACGGTATTAACATTACCGCCCACCCCGTCGATGAAGACGAGTTTGAGGACATGCCCCTGCAGACCCAGATGCCCGCTAGTGGGTCCAAATTGTGGCGAGAGGAGGGCAAGATCACCCCCGTCAAGAGTCAGGGATCCTGTGGATCCTGTTGGACTTTTGGTGGAACTGCCGCCTTTGAGGGACACTACGCTATTAAGTCTGGTGGTCTGAAGAGGTTTTCCGAGCAGGAGATTCTTGACTGTACTTATGAAGGTACGGGAAACACGATAAAACTATGATAAAACCAATAACTGAAAATAAAATCAATAACCGATGTTGGTGATGCCATCCCCTCATCTTATGTTCGCGGGCTTCGTTTGATACCCTTCGTGCGGCTGCGTCACTGCAATGACCGATGTAACTAAAGCCGCCAAACACCATCAAAAACTTCCCAATCCAGGACAGAAACACGATGGATGTGATGGTGGGTGGTACTGGGAGGCTTATGACCGAGTCCTGAAGAAATACCAGCATTGGGCTTTGGAGAAAGACTACCCTTACAAGGCTAGAGATGGAAGGTGTCTGGTCAAATCGAAGCCTAATGGTCAGTAAATCCCTCTATTATCGTTCACCATGATAGACGTCATTATTTATAAAGGAGCAGGATACTCCTTCATAAATACAGATATCAATTAAATACCTCACTACCTCAGGTATGATTGCTACTTCCATGGTCAGGACCGTCAGACCCCGTAAGTCCTCTAGAGATGCTAACCTGGTGGCCGCCCTCAACGTCGGACCTGTCGCTATGGCATTCGAGATTAAGGGAGGTTTCAGTTACTACAAAAAGGGAGTTCTCACCGTCAACAACTGCGGAAAGACCCCTCACCACGCCATGGCTGTTACCGGTTACACTCCCGAGTTCTTCGAGATCAAAAACTCATGGGGAGCCCGATGGGGAGACCGAGGATACGTCAGGTATTAGATGATCACCAGAACAGATATAATATATTGTTAGTCAAGTTGACACCCAGATATATATCAAGACGATTTACAGTGCTAACATCACATCCTTATCCCAGGTTCAACCGAAAGATTGAGAACATGTGCGGAATTTCCAACTGGAATGCCTACCCTGAGCTGAAGAAGACTGGTGATGATGACAGTGACCCCACTGATGGTCCCAACCCCAACCCTACTGGTTCGTAATGTAGTATAGAGGGTCATATTGCAACCCTATTATATTAGGTACTGACAAGTCAAACAAGTACAAAATATAAATTATTGCAATAATGTTTTCAGAGGGCAGTGACTGTGTTGACAAGAACGACCGATGTAAGGAATGGGCTGATCGGGGCGAGTGCAAGGCTAACTGGAGATGGATGGGCACCAACTGCCCCAAATCATGTAACATCTGTGGATGCAGTGACGGCTTTGAGAAGTGCAGCACCTGGAAGGATCAGGGATATTGTACCAAGGGGTTCACTAGCTTCATGAAGATGCACTGTGCTAAAACCTGTGGTCATTGTACGGAGAGTAAGTGTCCTGATGGTCTGGTTTTCTGCAAAGGAGCCTGTAACCACGAGCATTTCTGTTAAATGAAAGGATTTAATGATTTTTCTGTTTTCTTCTGTTCTGTATCTTAAAATGTCTTAAAACTGATAAAATGGTTTTGTATTTCTGCTTTCAGGCCAATGCTCCTCTTGTTATGGTCGAATAAGGCAAGTCTCCGCAAGTTTTAATATGATTCATATTTCATCGGAATGAAAACGCCCTAGATAGTTCTGCAGTATCGAGCGGATACTATCCACTATAATACGATAGCAATAACATGTCAAATTGTGATCAATAAAAGGTGCATTGTGTTCATTGTGTGGCATGTTGTTTCTGCTTACTAAATAAGGTCTGAAATCTAGTGCAGTCGGTCAAGTGCAACCAACCATACAGTCTGTCAAGTTCAACCATATATAGTCTGACCATCCAACCGTTTCTATATTACGCGAGTGGGGAAGATTTTGGATTGGTCCACCACTCAGATCTACAAAGTTTAGCAACTCAGCTTCGATCAATCTTTTCGGGGAGATCATTAGTCGACTAATTAACTAATAATTACATAGTTATACCATTACCTATAAGGTCCTTGTTAGCGTTGTGTACTTCTAGAATCCTGATTGCTTCAGTTGCTTTCCTTGAGTATGCGATATGTAGTGGAGTGCGGTTATCGTAGTCGGAGATACTTGGTCTAGCACCACACTCTAACCAACACTAGGACACGTGGGAAAACTTGTTGAGCAAGTGGTGGACTCAACAAGAGAAAACACTATGTATATCTATTAGGTACACATGGAACAGGTATACATTGGGTGAAATTTAAATTTAGAATATCGACAAGATCATTTTGAACTTTATATTTACCTTAAGATGTTGTAGTTTATTCTCGTAGACGAAATAACACAGGGCTGATGCCTCAACCGTCGTTTGCATAAACAACTTTCCTGTATTCAAGAGAGGGAAGTGAATGGAAGTCTTTTAAATGCCCATAGAGAAAACTGTCAAAAACCAAATATCGTTTATATGAAACCATTATGACGTATACGTCATTGAAACACATGTGTTTCACAGCTCTTTATTGCACATGGCTAAATTACCTCCCTCACATACCTCCCTTGGAATGAACAAGTCGTGCCATTTCAAAGTTCTCCGCCTTTAGGGCGTCAGATAGCGGGGAGTTATTGTAGTTGTCCTTGGCGTTAACGTTTCCATTCCACCTTAGCAGTAGTAGAGCAACCTCTTTGTTACCTTCAGCTGCAGCAATGTGTAGGGCGGTTCTTCCGTCGTAGTCACTGGGATGAGAGAGAGAGAGAGAGAGAGAGAGAGAGAGAGAGAGAGAGAGAGAGAGAGAGAGAGAGAGAGAGAGAGAGAGATAGAGATAGAGATAGAGATTAGAGAGATGGGAAGTTAGCCTAGTATAGTAGGGCGAGAGAGAGAGGGTTTGAGAGGCCAGGACCCAGGTGGAGTCACATTGTTGAGTAGGGAGTGAGTTCAATTCGCAGGTACCACGGGAATCATGTTCAGCAAGTCTCGATGAGTATACATCGCGGATAAGCCGACAAAGCTCAATCAGTAATAACTATATTTCACCCTTTCGCAGCTGCTACGAATATACAATGCAAGACATGTGGGGTTACGTTGATAATACGGGGGCGAAATAGCTCATCTTACTAATGCTGCTGTATAAATCTAGGATTTTGAGGAGATGGCCATGCAGCTGCCGATTTTTATTATTTAATCCAGTCGTGTAGATCCAAACGGCAAACTGTGTTATACTTGCGAGATTTGCAATTATACTTGGCTGGTGGTCTGAGTTATCAAAGGTAAATACAACATTGTTCTACAAGCACCAGCTTGCTTTGAAAAATATACAGCATAGCTTTAATTCAGGTCGACCTATAGATTTTGAAAACTAGCGGTCTCGAATAGCTTGCAATTGATCGCTCTTCGTCTCTGTCACTTTTCCTTTCTGTCTCAACTTCTCTAGCATCTCTATTTTTTTCCTAGCAGCCCTATTGTATCAGTTAGGGTATCTATATCATTAAGAGGATTCTGTGCACCCGCTTGAGCAATCTAGATAACTCCCTTATCGCTGTATTTTTAAAACCACTTTCTTCTTTTAGGATACAATGAACAATGAGAATTACGATGTAGAGGGAATTATAATTCCACCAACTGCATCGGAGCATGTGTTGAAAACTAATGAACCGAATCGGAACTTGGCATAAGTGCAGCTGTACTACACTGCACTGTAGTCAGATTTCAGTCCACCGGCGGCCGCGGTCTCACTAAGTGCCTTTTGTTGATCCGTCTTTTCCGAGGAACGCCCATTCCAAATAATCAAATATATTATGTTGTATTTTGGATCGATTGACGATTGTCTACAGCCGCCATAGATTAATCGGAACAAGATTGATCGATTTCCCCAATACAGGATGTTGGGGGGTCGGACTGTATATAACGATCAAAAATTTATCGTCGTTTAGTGCTGGGGCCATTAATAAGTAGCCACTCAAAGAATTTTAAGAGGGACATGTGTCAAAATTCTGTCCCTTCATATCACACGTCTCTCTTTCTAATTCTTGTACAAAGTGTACTGATATAAAGACATGTCATGATACGGGGCCGATATTACCTCCATAACGCACAGGTCACGGCCGCTACCTCTGGCAGTGTTCTTTATCGGCCGATTTTATTATCACTTTTTATGAAATTTCTTTGCCTACGCAGGTAAACGTTTTGTCATTGCCCATCTGTTCCTACTTCCTTGTCATTATGGTTAAATGCCTGTGATGCCTAAGGGCATTGTCCTAACCTGATACTACTTTCATTCATTTCCTTCATTGATAATCATTAGATATATGTTTGATGGCTGTATGTAGGCCCGCTATTGTTTGTGATCTAATTCGATCCCTCATTTGGACTCCTAGTACCGTTATCCGTTGTCCGTTACCAGTTGTGATACGTGATCCAACACGTGATACCCACGAATAGTTCGTCAATGTGACGTGGCATGCCGTGATGTAATCGTAAAAATCAATAGTGAGTTCTTTTCATCCTGATTGTGTTATTTTGTTGTCATAGTAACACAGTGTTACTGTGGCAACAACTGTTACTAACACTCGATATCTTACCTGAGATTTGGGTCAGCCCCATACTCTAGCAGCTCTTTGAGACTATCAGTATTTCCATTCCTCGCATAAGCACACATTAGTACAGGCAACATCGACTTTTCAATGCTTTGGAGTTTTTGGGGCGACAAATCCTTATACTCGGCTAGCTCGCTGCTCAGCAGGAATTGCTGGGGAGATAAGAATTATTAGTTCAAGATAGCAGGTTGCCATAGTAACATGACTTCATCATTAGTAACCATGGCAACTATCATGTAATATACCTTCATAACTATTCTTGATAGCCAATAACGTCGGAGGTGATCTTCAGGTACTGTCAGGGACACCAACTCAACAGGGATGAGAGAGGGGAATGAACCGGCCGTCATGTAGCACAGAACACATATTAGAGTGGCAGGGAGAGCAAAATATCCAATAGCTGTAAGAAGTGGGGGTGGTGGCAACATAGTCTGTCAGCCTGAATGTGGGGGGAAATATCCAATTGCTTTAAAAGGGGGGGGGGGGTGGTGACATAGTCTGAATGTTGGAATGGTTCTAGGGGTAGGGGGGTGACATAATTATTCGAATTTGTTGCGTAATTCTCACATGGGATATATATAATGCGTATTCTGCATCTATAAGTGGGTTTTATTTGAGTCGATGTCAGTGAGATTGTAGTGAGATTATCGTGGCCCATATGGCCCATATGGCTGCAGGGAACAGATCATTCCCAATGATCGGACAGATCATTTCTAAATTTGACAGGATATTGTTTCAGAGGTAGTCTCTACAATGGTGGGGGTAAATTCATTTGCGATAGAGTCTAGTTATTGCGTCCAGTTATTATGCCTAGTGATTGTGAAAGTTGTCACATTTAATAGCAGGGTACGACTATGTTCATTGCTTTTGACATAATATATGCATTACATAACCAAGAGTCAAGACCCCCTAGTCAGCTGTAATAGTGTCTTGCTCACTCTGTATTAAATAGAGAAAATAGTTGATAGAAGTTTATGGACAACTGAGACAATTATTTTATTCCAGGAAATTTATTTATTTTCTGGAATAAAATAATTGTCTCAGTTGTCCATAAACTTCTATCAACTATTGAAGATGAGACTCATATCAAGCGTGGCAACACATGAACTTTATAAATAGAGAAACCCCGTTATATTACTTAATTTCTAGACCTCCCTCGACAGCGTGGAGGCTTTTAGTTTTCTTAACTTACTTGAGGTGTTTCTATTTCTCAGTTCTCACCTCTAATAATGTTTCTCACCTAGCGGTATGCAGAACGCCTGGATTGCCATTGTGAGAACCATCGCGGACATAACTGCCATCGCCCCAAAGAAAACTGAAATGAGTAGCTTTTTAGTTAGTTTATCATTCATCAAATTAATTTTTATTTACTGCTGTATACTGCAGTGTATAGTGTATTTAGTCGCTCTAAAACACTGTATCCTCCAATGGAGCCCCACAAGAAAGGGGCTACCCGAGATTCGAGAATACATTAATCACTGGGTAAGAGATTCCCACAATGATATTTACCTGAGGAGGGAGTAAGAAGGAAAAAATTTCCAATTAGGACACTTGAAGTAATACTGGCATTGATACCGTACAGTCCGAGTCTTAGGTTTGCAAAATCCCATCTTGGCATAAGTAGAGCCACTGTGCTAATGCCCACAAATGATCCAAACCACGTTGTAAGGAGCATAATCGGGGATGAAGCAGCCAGACCTATCCAGAAAGAGGGAAGGGGGAGTTTACCTTGATTCTGTGATATAATGTGAGTTTGCTGTTTGCTGTTTGAGTTCCCTATAGGGCCCTACCTACTACCTTCCCTACCTACTAGTAGCTACTGTTCCGCACTATTGCTGTCATTTTCTTTTCTTTGGAACGATACAGAGAAGATGCTGCCATGTTCTTAGTCACGGCAGGTAGACAAAGCTTGTTAGAAGAAATGCCCCCAAAAATGGAGAAGTTTTAAGCCATAGTCCTTTTTGCCCTGTTACGAGGCTAAATAGAAGCTGTCAAATGAATGCTTTTCTGTCAAATGGAAGGCAATTCATTACTAGCAACGCAACGCGGCAGTTTTTTCCATTAGCCCCTATAGTTTCGCGATTCTTTCTATATCCTTTGCCCATTTCATTTACATCATGACTGCCTTTTCGTAATCTCGTTTCATTATTTTATCTCCCCTACCAAATACATCAAGACCACGATGTGGCCCAGCTGACACTGCAGTCTTCTTTTGCACATTCCTGCGAAGATCAGGGGCCTGCAGCGTAGTCCAATTTTGAGCCACTTACCTATGCAGATAGGGATGGCGTAGTCCAATTTTGAGCCACTTACCTATGCAGCAGGAAGCGACCGAATATTCGGTTCGGTTCGGTTCGGTTCGGAAATTCGGTGTTTTTTGGGCGGTTCGGTTCGGTTCGGTTCGGTAGGAAATTTTGGCCGAACCACCGAATTTTTTGGTCAAAAAATGCCCAGAAATCGGGCTTTTTCATGCAAAATTGTTTAATTATTTCACGAAAATTGTATGGATTTCAATGTCAATTTCGCCGTATTAACCCTTATTCGAATCGGTGGTGCTATGTGGAAATGATTTCGCTAGTTAGCGGGTTCGATATGGATTGATTTGATACCTGACTTCCCGTCGAATCGTGTCCTCATGAGAGGGTCAACAAATTCAGAAACTTTTTTTCAAAAAATTCATGGAGAGCACCGATCAAGGTGTTAAGAATCATTCTCTGAAATTTTGTAAAAAAGTTTGGAAAATATTTCAAAGTCAATTTTATGGAAAATTTTCTATGTCAATTTTTGCGTACGAATCGTGTTTCGAATCGGTATTGCTTAGCGGGAGTGATGTTGCTAATTAGTGGGTCCGAGATGGATTATGCTGATACGTGATCCCCCATCAAATCTAATTAGGAAGTTTAGGGGAAACGATTCATGTTTCAATAAATCCTGCTAATTAGCGAGAGCACTGCCGCATAGCATCACCGATTCGCAACACGATTCGTACGGCAAAATTGACATAGAATTTTTTTTTTTCCGAAATTGACTTTGAAATGTTTTACAAAGTTTTTTCACAAAATTAAATGTTTCTCTAAAAATTCATGGAGAGCATCGATCAAGGTATTGAGAATCATTACCTGAAATTTTGTGAAATTTTTTTTGTGAAAAATATTTTAAGTAAATTATGGTATACGAATCGTGTTTCTAATCGACAATGCTAAACGGGAGTGATGTTGGTAATTAGTGGGTCCGAGATGGATTGTGCTGATACGTGATCCCCCATCAAATCTAATTAGGAAATTTAGAGAGATACGATTCAAGGTTCGTTTAATCCTGCTAATTAGCAATACCATTCCCGTATAGCATTGCCGATTCGAAACACGATTCGTACGCAAAAATTGACATAGAAAATTTACGATAAAATTGACTTTGAAAATTTTTTCACAAAATTGACTTTGAAATTTTTTCAAACATTTTTTTAAAAAATTTCAGAGAATGATTCTCAATACCTTGATCGGTGCTCTCCATGGCTTTTTAGAGAAACATTTATACAGAAAAAGTTTTGTATGGTTCGGTTCGGTTCGGTTACCGAAATTCGGTTCGGTTCGGTTCGGTTCGGTAAAAAAGTTTTTCAAATTCGGTTCGGTTCGGTTCGGTGGGAAAAAACCCGGTTCGGTCGTTTCCTGCTATGCAGATAGGGATGGCGTAGCCCAATATTGAGCCACTTACCTATGCAGATAGGAATGGCGCTGTAGATGCTTGTTGAGAATTGGAGCATTGCAACACCATACACAACCTCAACTCCCCACTCAGATGCAGTTATATTGAACCAAACTCGTCCCTGTACAATGTGAAATATTAATTATAATTTAGATTATAGTTTAGTACAGTCCATACTTTTGTCGTATAATTGCTATTGAGCTGCATAACTGTATTTTGAAGATTGGAACTCCCCAACAACACCTTTTATTTAGTCCCCCTTCCTTAAAATCTCAAACCCCAGTGCTAATGTCTCCACTCACCTCACCCCTAAATCCTTATAACAATATAACATTATACATCATACAATATACCTCAGTGGTAATGTCGGCCGTGGCGTTGGTTCCAATTTCTTCGTTGAATTCGGGTAGAAGGGCATTTGTATAGAAGTGCTTGGGACTTCTGAAGTGCCAAGTGCCAGGACATTCCCAGGAAGAGACCAGATAACATCATAGGGGTCACGTTTAATCTGGGAACATTTTCAATGATTTATAGGTGATCAGTAACCATGGACCATGGTAACCATGGTAACTTACCTTTTCACAAACACTGAGCAAAGTGCCTCAAAGAAGACAATGTTGAAGAAGAGAAGGGGAATAAGGACTAGAAACAGGATGAACATGTCAGGATTAGGTGATGCTCCATAAGTAACGTAGAACGCATAACCCAGAACAATCCCTGAAAGAAAAACCAATGGTGGAATTTTGAACCATTCAAGTGTTGCGTGCTCACTGTTCACTGTATATTCACTGCGATATGGAGGATGCGGGTAGTACCGCTGTAGTATTTTACCTTGAGACGGGTAGAGGCCGTTGTAGATCAATTCTCTAGGAATTCGGAGGACAAAACACCAAATCATACTCCACAGCACAGACCAACAGAGAAATGCCAAGTTGTACCTAGTGAAGTGGTGGAATTTAACTCACGACAAATAATTATAGTTTGAACTGAGTTTTCAGGTAAGAACTAGTTCTGAGCTGAAAACTCAGTTTGACTCAAAGTTAAGATTACTCGTATACTAGGTCGTTCCAGAAATAACTTCGTGTCGAGATATCTTGGGATCTATGAGAGATAGAGACTTCTACCTAGTTTTATCTTGTTCATTGGCTGATTCTCTTTCTGGAAACGTGTTCTGAATAATACACGGCAATCTTAAGTGCCCAGAATTTGGTGATGTGATACCGGAAGTCATTCTGCCGCTGAACGGGGTTCCCAGAGTTTTTCAAACGCCGCTGGAGAAGAGCTGGTACAGATTTTTGACTTTTTATGGTGGTCAATCGATAGCCAATCGTCTAAGGATAAGATATATAATATATGCGATTTGGATCTCGACGCGTTGACTAAAAATCTCTAGGACAGTAAATGTAACATGAAAACTTGAAAAATGGCCAAATTTGACCTCAATTTTTGGCCTGTTTTGGGGGTATGTACAAAAACGTCAATTACTCACTTTTATATGTCAACAAATCAAATAATTGGCTTCAGTAAGGCATAGAACTTACTTAGAACTATCTTTTACTGCAAAGTTTTTGATTATAAGCCACTCCTATAAAACCTGAAGGGACCCGGAAGAGAAATTGTATAATTTTTACCAAACTTTTTTGGAGGCCCATTGCTCAGCCGAGAATAAAGCTACGATCTTCTATTACATCTTAAACGAAAGATAATTGTCTAATGAACCAGCTTGATGCAATAAAACATCCCACGGTTGCAATTTTTAAGAAGTACAGCAGTTTCAGCACTATGCACGTTTTTCCCGTTCAGCGGCAGTTTGAGTTAAAGTTCGCTGAGAGCCACCCGGATTATGTATTTCCGTACTTACACGTTATCGGCGTATGCAGCAAACAGCGAGCAGAGGCCCATGAAAGGGTTGGAAATTCCATAAAACATTCCAAGGGAACGGAAAAAGCCAAATATTACTGAAAAAATATGTTTTAGTTGATCAAACTGCCATTAGAGAAATCATATCAGGGGGATACACTGTCTCAATCCCATTCAAAAAATTTGAATTAGATTTGTCTGTAAATTCACCTTCAAAGAAGCTCTGGCTCACCAATATAATCTTTCTTTAATCTCAAATAGCTCTTATTCTGACTCACCAAGTGCGATGGGATACTTTTGCAGGTAGTGATGGAAGTCTGACATGGTGCCCAGGATATACCGGTAAAAGGGCTTGTCGACATGTTTATACTCTCCCACATATTTGGCATTCCAGGGGGATATCTCCTGGTAATCCGAGTATAGGTTGGTGTGATTCTGCTGGGTGTTACCAGCCCTGTAAGGGGGAAAGAGATGTTAGAGAGGTGGATATGTGGGACACAGTTCCCTTGGAGCAAAGATACAGTTTCTTGATCATTCAAAGTTTCTTGGAGCAAAGATACTTTCAAGATATTTCCATGTTTTCAATGAATTAAGGATCTCTCGCAGCTTCAGTAGAATACTAGCACGGAGAAATAAAAATATAAATGTTTGAATCTTATCGCAGTTTTTGGCCTTGGCTTTAGTACTAAGTGAAGAATTGATACAACAAAGACAACTGGAATCCCAATCTAGTGGGTGAGCCTCAGGAACCGACCGGACCAAGTAAACAACCAATCAGAGCTCGGTATTTAGGTCACGTGACTGGTTATCAGCCAATCAGGGACCAGTATTTCCTGATTCGGTCGGTTCCTGGGTGAGACTCACTCGGCAGCAGGGTCAGGTTTACTGGCTACACCCATGAACCAGTCTCAATTCTTATACACGACAATTATTATAAGCAGTGGTATTTCTCAAGAGATCACACGACAAGAAGTAGATTGGAAGTGGGACCTTCTACTACCGGGTTTGCTTGCCATTAGGCATAAAGAAAACATTCTGTGAACACGATTCTATAGAGAGGGAGAAAGAGAGGGATAGAAAGAGAGAGAGAGAGAGAGAGAGAGAGAGAGAGAGAGAGAGAGAGAGAAAGAGAGAGAGAGAGAGAGAGAGAGAGAGAGAGAGAGAGAGAGAGAGAGAGAGAGTGCCAGAGAGAGAGAGAGAGAGAGAGAGAGAGAGTGCCAGAGAGAGAGAGAGAGAGAGAGAGAGAGAGAGAGACAGAGAGACAGAGAGACAGAGAGAGTGACAGAGAGTGACAGAGAGAGAGAGAGAGACAGAGAGAGTGACAGAGAGAGACAGAGAGAGAGAGAGAGACAGAGAGAGAAGAACCTGTATTTATACAGAAGGATCTAGATTAGAGGGCGTGACGCCGTGATAGTGACAGAGGTATCGAGTTGAAAAACTATCAAACAAGAAAAGAAGACAAAATTCTTTTAGGAGAAAGACATTCGAAAGGATTAATGAAGAGTTTGACAAGCAGCATGTATTGATGATTAATTCTTGAACGTACTGGTCACCAGAGGAGCCACGAAATTTTAATGAAAATTACCCATCTTTTCTGGACATCTGCCCCCGGTATGCTGCCCTTTCTGTAACTAAAATCTGTACTGATCAGTGTTTTAGTACCTTGCCTTGTTCCTTCTAGAGATAAGTGAGGAAAGGTGATATCTTAAAGATGCCAACTTCATATGAAACACTATAAACTACAAATGCAGTGCGTAGTACAAAGATTGAACTGTGTAAACTACTCAATCGAAGGATCTAAAAGCCTTATCTGACTATGAGCTTGTATTATGTATGCAATACCAATCATGGAGATCTTCATGTCTTGCTTCTGCATAGATACCTGTTCATTTTCAGATCAATCTCATCTCAATACTTTGCAGGACCTACGAGCATATATGTATATCTCTTACTTTCTCCCCTATTTTCATTTTTATTTCTAATCTCCCCTATCCCGGCCAAGCACCAGTTGAATCAAGTCCAAACTTCTCTAAGTAAGAGTAAGGGTACAAACCTATCGGGTCGATTATACTCCTTCATCACAATCTCGCACAACAGGAACAGCAGTTAAGGGGAAACAGGACAGAATGAGCAACACAAACAAAAAATGGCCAATGCTTCACTATTCCACTGATGGTATGCAGCTACTTCCAATGCAGTGGAAGTGGTCTTGAAACAAAAACATTGAAAGATAGAGAGAGATAGATACAGACTCGACTGGCATGAACAATGACAGATTGTTTACCTGTCGATTCGGTAGAATTCCCGATCTCCCGGTGGCATATTGAGTAAGAGAAGGAGAAACAAGAAAACCTAAGATTGTTCAAATTTTAGGTACTAGACACTGTGTTGGGTATGGGCGACAGTTGGATTTTTATTATGCGGAAGTATGGACGAGCTCTCTCATTTATCCACAAGATAAACACAGGCAGGAGGGGATTGTGTATACAGAATGAGGGTGAGAGAGAGAGAGAGAGAGAGAGAGAGAGAGAGAGAGAGTGAGAGAGAGAGAGAGAGAGAGAGAGAGAGAGAGAGAGAGAGAGAGAGAGAGAGAGAGAGAGAGAGAGAGAGAGAGAGAGAGAGAGCTGAAGTTCTAGAATGAGTGGCGGTTGTCAGAGAGAAGTTCGGTGTTGTCACTTCAGAGGTTGAGGAAAGGGCAGCAGACATAGATCAGTTCATGTTGATTTTACACCGAATATGCTATGAAGAAGCATTATCCCTGGAATATATAAATCTCAACTTGAACTATGATAATAATTGTCTAGCATAGATTTTGCAAGATCCAAGTAAAAACCCATCGAATTATGCCATGGCCAATATACCAGGTGTGAAACAACGTCTCCTTCAAGCTGCCACACCTCACCCAGTACAATACAAGATAGATGTTTACCATTTTCCGGGTGTAGAACAACGCACAAGTCAAACTGAACAAACACAAACACACGTGTTTCCATATACCTTCAGTATTATAGTACAAGCTGTGTGCAGCCCTCGTGCAGACAGCACATTACTGCACAAATACATATCGTAAAGCAATATACCAGGGTATAAGCTATTAGTCAACTTTTGGGGTGGGGGTTGGATGGCAGTACCTTACTCAACAAGCTGATGACCATGGGATTGTGAAACTAAAGTAACCTCAAACTCCCAAAGCAATATAATGGTCCTGGTAATTAAGCAGTTCACAGTGCATTTCAGTACTACCAAGCAGCGTGTGGTGGTAACAAAGCTGCATTAGCTGTCAGCCTAGTAAGTAAATATGGAACCAAACTATCAATTTAACATATATTTGATAAGAGCCAAAAAAGTGATATACAGTTAAGTGTCTATCTTCAGTTAAATCATGTAACACGTCCGCTGGTACAATTACATACTCGCGTCTAACGTTACATATTTACTAGGTAGTAGGTACACGAACATATCTTGGTTAGAAACAGGGTAAATGGTGGGTATGATGTGTGAGTCACAGTGTGACGTTGGGTGATCGGTGGGATGTCGTCGAGTGATTGTACAATATGAAACATTTCAAACCTTTTATTTCAGATGGTATAGGATAAAAACAATTAGGCCCAATACAATAACTATCGCTATCGTTTCCATAGTTAAACTCAAGGGTATTCACGACGTCACCTTGCCAATGACTGGTACACTCGGCAACACTCTGATAGGAGAACGTGTATTCGAGGACACGAACCCGATTACATGTGACGCTCAGGCTGGTGACATTTTTTGAAATACTCCAAATCATGGAATCCATTTCTTTGTAGGAGGGCGGAAGTTTTGCAGGGAACGGTAGATTATTATTTTCACAATAGGACATCCTCCATTGTATCGTCGTTGTTTTGTATTTAATCAGAAAGTGCCCGACGTAACTTCCTTTATCGTTATAAAACCTCGGAACAGCTGCATCACCAGTGCGACTAGTTACAAAATTCGTTTTGAGGAATAGAGGTGTGCTTTCCAGGTCCAGGCTTTCCTTTTGTGCATTAAAATCAACCTTTTTCCAAGTTCCTGAGAAGATACAGATTTTAAACAGGACGCAAGTCGAAGGCGCCGCCAACTACAGAAAGTTTGAAAGTTTAGTTTCAATTTGACTCAGAACAATTTACTAAAAATACGGACCTGCTGTTACGTACTGCGGCATGATAAGGTATCCCAGTACCAAGGAAGAGAACAGGGCCATGTTTGGCAGATCCAAAATGATTACTATTCCAGCTACCAAATGTAAATCATCGAAACAGGTTTCAATAGTTAAAGAACTAAACGTATGTATAACAAACTGTTTACTGTAGCAGTCGGCAAGGATCGTTTAAACGGAGATGATGGTATACCATCTAATGCTATTCACAAAATCGAGCGAGCGTCAGAAATCAAGATGCGAGATGAAAGGAGAAGGTGTTAACCCTTTGAGGGCGATAGGTCATATATGACACGGTCCATTCTAGACCGTCTGGAAGGCGCTACATGATGTCTAGGTGGCTAATTTTTTGTCACAAGCTAGTTTTAGGGATTTTGAACCCAAAACCACGTCCAAATCTGCTCGGAAAATCGAAGAAATTTTTTTATGGCCCTTCTCGGGAGGCTAATTTAGGCCTTTTTTTTTAAACCCCTATCAAATTTTTGTTTTTGAGGGGCACAAATTATCCTTTGAAGGGATAAAACTACTTGACATAACAAATCGAATGCAAAAAACCGCATCAAAAAATATTGAAAATTGAATGAGTTATTAACATTTTAGTCGTTGTATCATATATGACTCTATCGTCCGTAAGGGAATTCTAGTAACAAATGTCATTTGTGCAAAAGTATGGGTCCAATAGTCAAATTTTATGCTTTGAGGCAGTCTATAGCTATAATTTCTACAATCTTAAACGGTTTTTACTAGAAAAATACCCCAAATTCTACATTTTGTATCATATATGACTCTATCGTCCCAATTGGTAAATTCTCCAAAAACATCCATAACTCGGTCTAGAAAAGGAGCTAAGAGTCAACTCAGGGCACTAAACTATGTAGAATCATCGCATTAGTGGGGGTAGAGCACATATTTAGGTCGCTATCTTGCCCCCTAATTGAGATAATTGGACAATTAGCCAATTATCTGTCCCGCGCATGCTAATAAATGAAACTTTGCTTTGGGAAGGAGTTATGAGTCAAATGGGGGCACTAAAATGTGTAGAATCATCACATTAGTGGGGTTAGAGCACATATTTAGGTCTCTATCTGGACCCCTAATTGAGATAATTGGATAATTAGCTAATTAGTTGCCCTCCAGCGCTAAAAAATTAAATTTGGCGGAGTATACAAGACAAATGGGGGCACTAAAATGTGTAAAATCGTCGCCTTAGTGGGGGCAGATCACATAGCTGAGTTTCTATTCCCGCTCCTAATTGAGATAATTGGATAATTAGCTAATTGACGGTTGCATGATGCCCCCTTTTAACCATAAACCGTGGTTTCTGGCTAATCCTGAGCTCTTTTGTTCAATCTAAGGCCCTTCTAGCATCCCTTTACCCATTTGTATCACCTTTGAATCGTTTTACACACTAATATAGCACTCTATACAACCCTAGACACCGCCTTCAGCTCTTTAGAACCCTCTTGCTTAATCCTAGACCTCTCATAATTTCGAGATCCATATACACCTTCCTAACCGATTTTTTTTGGGATATCCTATTGCTCCTACAAGACGTTCAACCCCTAATGTACTACAGTTTCCCATTTTATTATTGGACACACGGTTTAGATTCCCCATACATTATTTCTCCTCATCACTCTCACAATCTCATTCGCCACTAAGGAAACTTCTCATGAACTCCATCGGAAATAAAAATGATCTATAGAAGGCGTTTAGTATGGTGTATGAGAGGTCTAGCTAGGAGTAGGATGAAGCAAGGGGGTTGTACAGAGCTGAAGTCGGCGTCTAAGGTTGTATAGAGTGCTATATTATTGTGTAAAACGAGTCAAAGGTGATACAAATGGGGTAAAGGGATGCCAAAAGATCCTTAGATTGAACAAAAGAGCTCAGGATTAGCCAGAAACCACGGTATATGGTGAAAAGGGGGCATCATGCAACCGTCAATTAGCTAATTATCCAATTATCTCAATTAGGAGCGGGAATAGAAACTCAGCTATGTGCTCTGCCCCCACTAAGGCGACGATTTTACACATTTTAGTGCCCCCATTTGTCTTGTATACTCCGCCAAATTTAATTTTTTAGCGCTGGAGGGCAACTAATTAGCTAATTATCCAATTATCTCAATTAGGGGTCCAGATAGAGACCTAAATATGTGCTCTACCCCCACTAATGCGATGATTCTACATAGTTTAGTGCCCTGATTTGACTCTTAGCTCCTTTTCTAGCCCGAGTTATGGATGTTTTTGGAGAATTTACCAATTGGGACGATAGAGTCATATATGATACAAAATGTAGAATTTGGGGTATTTTTCTAGTAAAAACCGTTTAAGATTGTAGAAATTATAGCTATAGACTGCCTCAAAGCATAAAATTTGACTATTGGACCCATACTTTTGCACAAATGACATTTGTTACTAGAATTCCCTTACGGACGATAGAGTCATATATGACACAGTGGGCCCAGCAAAAACTACATGTCGAAACTTCAAATTTCTTTTTCGAGGTAGTTTGTGGTAATAATATCTACTTATAAACGAAAAATTAGAAAAATCTATCGAGCCAATCCTTCTCGTCCTTAAAGGGTTAAGAAATACCACAGTATTGGGCGTCTCGGACGAAGAATCATGTACAGCTAGCTGCTAGTAGTTGAGACTGATGACCAGATGGGGAATTCTAAACAAGACCTTCCTCGTTCTTAGAGGTGAAGAAAGAAAAGAGATGCGAAGAAAAAAAAAAGATTCCCGGATCATGATCAATGACCTGATCTTTTCTGGCAGCGGGGCTCAGTGAAAAGAATATGGTTTTGAAGCGTAGCTAGACAATAGATGCAGACAATGCAAGCTAGGGGAAACAGAAAGCTAGGAAATAGAGAGGAGATAGAGAGGAAACTTTGTTCTAGACTCTCGTTTCTACAAATAACCGGGTTTTGTTTATACTCTCTGTAGTCTGTACTGAGGTCTGTATTGAAAGTGAGATCATCCTGAGTCCTGACGTCTCTTCAAGCTCCAGATAACTCGAGTACACTGTCACCAGCATTAGAACTCGTTATAGTGAATTCTGTGAGACTAATGCTCTGACAGAGGGAACTCGATGAACAAAAACATAGCAAGAGGAAAACAATAGTTATAACGACTGAACACATAATATGCCCAATTAAAGGCGATAAAACGCAGCTCTCCCACTCTCAAGCTGGGGAAGGTAGCCGCTTATGTGTCATCCCTCTATCACATTTGGTCAGAGCTCCCTTATCTCTGTTTTGCTTGCGAACCGTTGCAAATCTCTCTAATTGTGAGATATCTATCTCTCCTGCTATGAGTGGTAGTACAGCCTCTGCTTGTAGTTTCAAAGACCGGCTGAGAGTCTATAGTGATGAAAGGGTACAGAGAGGCGTGTATGGTGAAGTGCAGGGCGAGTTATTTGACCTGGTACGGGACCTGTTTACACATGCTGGTATCAAGGATTCCTTCCCGAAGAGTTTGACTGCCGGACGTAGTGTGTGGGATAGCCTGAAGTGTCCGAGCAAGAGTAAGATCAAGGGGATAAAGAAGCCAGAACTAGAGGATTTCACAGAGAAAGTGTGCCGTTTCCTGATGGAGAGGTGTTACCCGTTGCTCGACCGTCTGAGTACTGAAGTTGAAGACAATGAGAGGAAACTACTGGATAGTCAAGAGGTGCTGATTGTTTCTCAGCGAGCATTGGTTGAGGCACAGGGGCAGCTGGTTAAATTGCAGTGTGAGTTGTTAGGGAAGCGAGATAAGGAGATTACTGCTGTGCAGTCTATTGCTGAAGAGGAGATAAAGACGTTTTCCTCAGTTCTGAAAAAGAGTTGTGACAGTGCTCTAGCTCCGAAACGTATTCGTACTGCAATAACGAGTGCTACAGAAGACAGGACAAGTAACGTGATTGTCCATGGACTATTTGATGATCCCAGTGAAAGTAGTAAAGATCTGGAACATTCAGTTTGTGGAGTTTTCGACTACATGGGTGAATGTGTGACTAGTGTTTACAGCATGACGCGTCTCGGAAGGTACAAGGAGGGTACTGACCGACCTGTTAAACTGCGCCTGTCTGGCCGTGAATTTCGAGATCTGATCCTGTCCCACAAAAGTGGTCTGAAGAAGTCGGATAGGTACAAAGATCTGTACATCTCCCCGGACCGTTCCCCGGAAGAGAGAGAGGAGAGGAGGAAGTTGGTGGCTGAGCTGAAGGAGAGGAAGGCGGCGGCACCAGGCAAGACCTTTGGGATAAGAGGAGGCAAGGTTATGGAGGTGGTGGTGTGAGGGCGTGAACGTGAGCGTATTGAACTGTGTTGTTTATGTTTGTGTTTATGATTTTGACTAGGTTTTGTTACTGGACTTTGAGCATCTGAGCACCGGACTTTTTACTAGATGGACATTTTTTGTTTCTATAGTTTATCTAGAGTTTTAGGTTTTATATACAGAGGTGAACCGCTCTGAAGCTCCGTAGTACTAGTGTTTTTTGGATTCTGGTACCCTACGGGGTCTGAGCGTGTATATAAATTCTGTTATTATTATTATTATTATTATCTCAGGAGAAGAAGAAGCTGTGACAAAACGCGATCGGTCGGCAATATCATGACGGCATTTGTGATAACGTATTCGTGCTGGATTGTTATGAAGGGTTGACGAGGTGTTATGTCTACGGATGAGCCACGCAGGAAATACGGATGACGAAGAAGAGGACTTAGATAAGAAGACAAGCTTTATCACTTTTCATTATTCCAATCTATATTCCAATTTATATTCTCGTTCCCAAAACCCTTCACCGAGAGTCGTTACGTGTCACACGCTAAGAGGAAAGCAGCCTGGGTGTTTAGTGTGTTCAGGACCAGGGATAGAGGGGTTATGGTAACCCTCTACAAGAGCATGGTAAGAAGCCTGCTGGAATACTGCTGCCCTCTTTGGAATCCTACCAAGATCCAGGATATCCAGGTTTTAGAGGGGGTGCAACGCTCCTTCACCAGACGGATCTCTGAGTGCAAGGGGATGGATTACTGGCAGAGACTGCAATACCTGGGCCTTAGCTCCCTGCAGCGCAGGAGAGAGAGATACTCCATTCTCCACATGTGGAAGATCATGCACGGCCTAGTCTCCAATGACCTCAAAATAAGGTTCACAACTGGAGGCCGACTTGGAGTTCGAGCTGTGGTTCCCAAATTGACCAAACTGTCCACTATGGCCAAACAGACATCATATGACGGATCCTTTGCTGCTATGGGACCACGACTATGGAACTGTTTACCTGCAAAACTTAATCAAATTGACGAGTTCCAGGTATTTAAAGTTCAGCTGTCAAGATACCTGACGTCGTTTTCGGACTGTCCCCCAGTTACGGGATATGTACGAAGCTCCAGGAACTCTATACTAGACATGAGACTGAACGACGGGGAGTTGCAAGCAAGCGATACCCCGGTCGGAGTGTAAACGGCGGCGAATCATCAGAAGTAACCAGAAGTAAGTAACACCCTATACGCTGTTACGTCAGTATGAGACTTGGTACACTTCAGCTTAATGCCCTAAACACTGCTGCCTTGCGCCCAGTCATGCTGCCTTGCTCCCAGTACAGTTAACCACTTATGAACACGGGTCGTTTCTTAGATAGTTCTTGGTGAGGAGAGACGAACATAGTATTATATGGTCTCTTTCATAGCCCTTCGCTCCATATTTCTGTTTTTGATGTAGGTACATCAAACATCAAAATACATATCAAACTTCTTTTTCTAAAGAGTAATATATCTCTTGTCCTTAGATGCTGCTATAGCATCCTAGTTACATTCCAATGTCTTACCTCACCGTCTCACCACAAGGGTTGAGACGTAACTTCTTGCATTATACAAGGAGGCATGAGCAGCTTGCTACCAATATGAAAGTTGGACGAGTCACATGACTAGTCCCCTGACCATGACTGGACTGACGTTTGCATATTCCGAGACATAATCCGGGCGTTTTTGTTGTATATTACAACTTTGAGTAGAATGCACTAGACCTACCGGCAAAAGATGATCTCATGGATAAATACTTGAGAGAAACACTTCTTTGAGCAAAACTTCCGAGTTTTGTATTTTATCTTTGTGATATATATAAGAGCTCAAACTAGATTACTCACAAAATATATTGCTTCCTCAGGGCACCTAATTATATTTGACCTTCGAGAAACACAATACACTTGTTCCGTGGCGGTTGGGGGTTGCGTCATCCTGCATTTTTTCAACAGGCCGCACCGCGGTTGGTGCCGCCACTATGAAGTATAGAGTTGCATATATATTTTTCTGTGATTCTCTACTTCATGTCCTACTAGAGATGACACATTTTAGCATTTTAATTTTCTCTCTCTGTATCTTCATTTGAGTTTGACGCAATCTTTATGAAGTAGGAGTATAATTTCACTCTTGGGTCATTACTTACCACTTCGACTCTGTAAATTTGATTGAAGTAGTTACTGAAGCTCACTATACGCCCTGAACAATATACTGCAACCGTATGCATTAAATGCCTACACTGCAGGTCGCAGGACAGATTATAATTTGTCTCGCCAAGTGTACATATCAGATTAGTTTACTAACTAGAGTCAACAGTTGAAATACCATGCCTCAAATTGACATGCCTATGTGTGTAACCAGGGGTAGTTCGGAGTGTTGGAAGTCGTGTACCTGATCGGGGCGAAATCTTAGCGACCATTTAGCAATTGAAAACTTATCTACCTCCCCCAAACTTAGTGAAGTGAACTCCGTGCAATGATACTGTTCTGGAACAACACTTATTATGGGAGTCTGGCAAACCATAACAACGTCACAGATGTAAATATTGATCGGTTAACTATTCATTCAATTACAATTATAGTACCCACATTGTTACTACTTAGTCCGTTACCACTATGTTGTTCCACAACGTGGTTATGGTTTGAAATGTTACCATAGTAACCCCATTATCCCGCAGGAGCCGTTTCGCCCGTACATGACGTACTATTATGTTGTCAACTACTTGGTGGGGCTTGTCTTCATCAGTAGCTTCTTCATAGGGATCAGTTTGAATCCCTTCATCATCTTGTTCAATTGGACCAAGAGACAGAGCGCCATTTCCCTTCTTTTTGTCATCACTGCATGTAAGTTATAACTATTTGTTAACTCAACAAATAACTATTGTTCTATTCCATGTCCTAGATCTATTCACTGATTTATCGCTTCAGCTACTGAACAATTACATTTAACACATGGTTGGTACATTGGTATTCGCATAATTAGCTTTAGTCTGGCTTCGTGATTCGATCTAATGATATGACATAATAGGTTTATGAGTTTCTGGTCTGTTAGGGATGTACATTTGGGTGGCAAGTGATGCCGTTATTATCAAACCTAGCAAACCCCTTATCTCACTCGACGTGTAATACAATATGCTTGTGGTGAAGACACCAGCTCCTAATGTTCCAAAATTAGTCAAAACAAATCCAAAACGCATCAAATATCAACAGCACCAATTTTAGTACAATTCGATTACATGGCTGATCATGGCACTTCTTCTAGACTCTTCGCGAGTTATCGCCCACTCCTTCTACCTCTGATCCCCTAATCTGAGTAATATCTTGTTTAGTAATGAACAACAGCTAATCCCTATAATATCTTCCATACAGCTGCTGATATGATAGTTAGTATTCTGATCCCGCTCTTCTACGCCTCCTTGATGGTCCAGCCCCGGATTATCTTCTACAACTACATGTACGAAATGTACATTGTCTGTATCATGTGCACCTTCGGCTGTACTTCACAGGTATACTAATGATTCATTAGTTAATTAACTAATGAGTGACTAGTTAATTAGTTAATTGAGTAAAGTAAAGCAGGGGTTAGGATCTAAGATTCTAAGGTTGAATGTTACCCTTCTCTAGAGCATCTCCCGTGGCACGCATCACAAGGTTCCCATTCTACAGACAAATATAACCATGGGTTGATCCTTTAAACAGGTTACAACGAGCTTGTTGGGTGTGGTAAGACTGATAAAGGTTCTGAACCCCTTCTACAAGGTCAACAACAAGTACCTTGTTATCTACTGCTTACTTCACGTCGGCTACATGTTTGTTCAGGTACCCGCCAAGTTCTTAACCAATACCATGTTGAATCAACATTGTTGACCTCTCCTGAAACACCCCGTAACCATGACGACCCCGTAACGACCCCGTAACCATGACAACCCCAATATCTGTTCCAGGTGATATTCATCATCATGTTGATCCTGGGAAAGCTCGAGAACCACAAGAATATCCTACACAAGCTGGTCCTGGCGTGTTTCATCATCTCAACCCTTCACTGCATCCTGGGATCCATCTGTTCTGCCATCACTGTGGGCGTTCTTCTGAGGTAACTCAACATTTATAACTTATAAATGCCATGGTTACCTATTAAGTTATAG
Organism: Hormiphora californensis; assembly: GCA_020137815.1. Classification (NCBI taxonomy): domain Eukaryota; kingdom Metazoa; phylum Ctenophora; class Tentaculata; order Cydippida; family Pleurobrachiidae; genus Hormiphora; species Hormiphora californensis. Next base: position 1,858,933 of record CM035358.1, read on the forward strand.
GTAACCATGGCAACCGTTTTCCTGCCAATGGTAAGTTACCACCCATTACCATTCTAAGTGGTGTCTGCCGTCTGTCCAATGTCATTATACAGTTAATAATAATTATTATCTGTGACTTGTGAGGTCACAGACAGCAAACGCATATAATATCTAAAAGTGTTAACTGTTTGGCCTATTATACTTCGTTGTGTCTTTCATTTTCACCCCGTGATGGTTTTAAGTTTTGTGGTTTATTGATCGGTTGCCATGACAACATGTGTATTTTCAGGAGTACTGCCTCCCAGGATGATGACGGGCTTGTGAGTGAGAAATTGAGAAGTTCTGTTACTATCCTTCTCATGAATCTTCCTCACTTTATCACCGCTGGTATGTTATACTGCTATAGGTTGTTATAAGTAGTTGAATGTACTATGTAGTTAATTGTTTGAATAAATCAAGACAGTCGATAAAAGCCCTCGCCGCTAACAAGAAGACTGGTATATGAATATTGAATAGTTTTGTTGAGTTACTCAACAAGAATACTAATAGTTTGGTTCCTCGATCAATGATTGTACCACACACTAATTGCAACTCAGAATGCTATACTTCCTCCCTTGTTTTCAGGCTGCATCTTCACCTCGCTCGTACTCCACTACCCAATGTCCTGGTTTGATATTAACTTCATTTTCTGTCCCATCCTGACCGCCACCCTGAATCCAATCCTGATTGTGAGCCGGGGAAGTGCCATCCGGTGTATGATCGCCTCCAAAATCCACCTGGCCAAGGCGAGGGTATTGGGCATTGAGGATACATCGGGTGCATCTGGTTACCATGCAACCAGTGGGGGAAGAACGGCGTCAAGCGTCCTTGGGAACAGCAAGATGTGATCAGTGAGGAAAGTCGAGGAATTCACTTCTGGATATTCGATACTATATTGATTTTGTGCATGGAGAGATGGCGTTGATTTATTGTGTGTTTCTCTTGGTTTGCTGCTTCTTGTTTTCTGTAAGAATATTTCAGTCCTGAGATTTCTGAGATTAGGTGTTGAGTTGAATAATTCACGCTGCTTCACACAGTTGGTTAACAGTATGAACACTGAACAGTGCAAGGACTGGGATGGTTAAGCGATATTCAGACTTTCAATAGCTTATTCTAATCCCTAGTTTTTTGAAAAATTGTTTTTATTTCTTTCTGATTATTGCTGACAGTATGAGAGTAGTTATGAAGTAGTAGTAGTTATAACTACATAATCACCTGATACCTATCCTGCTGTCAGTGCAGTATATGACAAAACAATTATTGTGTAATTGCTCGCCTCAATAGTATAATACTACAACTCTTTGTTCAGTGTCCACTTGTGGCTCCATTGGTGTGTCACCGGATCAAAATGTGTTTTAACACGGTGTCCCTTAAGGAGGTGAAACCTCGGCTAGAATAAGTTTTTTGGAGACCGGACCTAGGTTACGTATTTTTGACCGAGGAATCCGAAAAACATAAAATTAAAATCGAAAACGTAGCGGTTTTTGCGTAAAACGGCAAAAACTGTCATTTTTCAGCGATTTTCGACTTTTTACGCTTTCTAGAGATTTAAAAAGTATTTCCTTACAAGATATGATCTTGTGCTTCTAGACTAATAAAATACAATCGATTTGCTACAAATTGGTCCCGGGTTTGTGTGATTTGGTCAAAAGCTCTCTTTACTGTGGCCCATCAAAGATGGCCACTCTGCAAATATGTATTTGGCTCCTGTGGCTGCAGATGTAAACCAAAAGAAGATTTATTATACACTAAAATTTGCGTCTTCTCAAGGCGAACAACCTGGTTTTTACGGCATTCCATTTCATGCAGGCGTTGAGGAGTTACAGCTGAAAAACTGGTACAGTGGATTTTGGAAATACCCCTACTTCAACAAACCCTAATCCAGATAAGATTTCGAAAAATATACATCTGCATACATGAAAATAAAGCTCAGGGAAATGCCAACGTGATGCAAAAAACGGGAAGTGTCTAACTTATTTCGTTTAGAAGCTATAGCCAAAGTAAAAGTGCTTATATTTGCCTTGAAAACACCCTCTAAAAGCCCTGAAAAACAGCAAATCTGTCTAAAAATGCAATACGAATAAAATGTCACCTCCAGTGCACCAACTTAGCCCCCTGTGGACAGAATTTGTTTGAAATTGTCAGAAATTGTCCAAAAGTATGGTTTTTAGAGGGTGTTTTCAAGGCAAATATAAGCACTTTTACTTTGGCTATAACTTCTAAACGAAATAAGTTAGACACTTCCCGTTTTTTGCATCACGTTGGCATTTCCCTGAGCTTTATTTTCATGTATGCAGATGTATATTTTTCGAAATATTATCTGGATTAGGGTTTGTTGAAGTAGGGGTATTTCCAAAATCCACTGTACCAGTTTTTCAGCTGTAACTCCTCAACGCCTGCATGAAATGGAATGCCGTAAAAACCAGGCTGTTCGCCTTGAGAAGACGCAAATTTTAGTGTATAATAAATCTTCTTTTGGTTTACATCTGCAGCCACAGGAGCCAAATACATATTTGCAGAGTGGCCATCTTTGATGGGCCACAGTAAAGAGAGCTTTTGACCAAAGCACACAAACCCGGGACCAATTTGTAGCAAATCGATTGTATTTTATTAGTCTAGAAGCACAAGATCATATCTTGTAAGGAAATACTTTTTAAATCTCTAGAAAGCGTAAAAAGTCGAAAATCGCTTAAAAATGACAGTTTTTGCCGTTTTACGCAAAAACCGCTACGTTTTCGATTTTGATTTTATGTTTTTCGGATTCCTCGGTCAAAAATACGTAACCTAGGTCCGGTCTCCAAAAAACTTATTCTAGCCGAGGTTTCACCTCCTTAAGGGACACCGTGTTAAATTACGTCTCTTTAGATTAGAATTTGATTGATTGCAAAATGGGTGCAAAATGTTAATTTTGAATTTACGTGATTGTTATTACATATAATATGTCCAATAGCCGAATAGCCGAATAGCGATTTGCAGTGTGAGCAATGAGTATTCAACTTTTTACGGGTAATCTCTATTATAATTCACAGGTCTGCTTCTCTTTGAATTATTGTTCCTCCGCCCAACTGTTGTATCTTTAGCTGAGCTGTAAACAGAAACCTATTAAATAGGATGCTGTCATTTTGTGGCATTTTAATTGTTTTTTTTCTGATCAACCTCATGCATTCAAGTTGTCATGCTGAAAAGAAATAAATGGGGAATATATTCCCCTTCATTACGTTTTCTCGCCATACTTTTGTCTAGCAAGTTCACTAGCGCCCATCTCCCACTCATGCATACATGACAACATCCTCTGATGATTCTACTCCTGCCTGCTCCCTCTCTCTCTATCACCTCACCTCTTGATGTCACTTGCTCTCTTTCTCACCCTTTGTCTACTATCTCTGTCTCTCTCTCTCTCTCTCTCTCTCTCTCTCTCTCTCTTATTATAACCTATAATAGGTAACCATGGCAACCGTTTTCCTGCCAATGGTAAGTTACCACCCATTACAATTATAAGTGGTGTCTGCCGTCTGCCGTCTGTCTAATGTCATTATACAGTTAATAATAATTATTATCTGTGACTTGTGAGGTCACGGACAGCAAACGCATATATCTAAAAGTGTTAACTGTTTGGCCTATACTTCGTTGTGTCTTTCACCCCGTGATGGTTTTAGGTTTTGTGGTTTATTGATCGGTTACCATGGCAACATGTGTATTTTCAGGAGTACTGCCTCCCAGGATGATGATGGGCTTGTGAGTGAGAAATTGAGAAGTTCTGTTACTATCCTCCTCATGAATCTTCCTCACTTTATCACCGCTGGTATGTTATACTGCTATTATAGGTATTTATAAGTAGTTGAATGTAGTTAATTGTTTGAATAAATCAAGACAGTCGATAAAAGCCCTCGCCGCTAACAAGAAGATTGGTATATGAATATTGAATAGTTTTGTTGAGTTACTCAACAAGAATAAGTAGTTTGGTTCCTCGATCAATGATTGTACTGCACACACTAATCTCTGTTGCAACTAAGAATGCTATACTTTCTCCCTTGTTTTCAGGCTGCATCTTCACCTCGCTCGTCCTCCATTACCCAATGTCCTGGTTTGACATTAACTTCATTTTCTGTCCCATCCTGACCGCCACCCTGAATCCAATCCTGATTGTGAGCCGGGGAAGTGCCATCCGGTGTATGATCGCCTCCAAAATCCACCTGGCCAAGGCGAGGGTATTGGGCATTGAGGATACATCGGGTGCATCTGGTTACCACGCAACCAGTGGGGGAAGAACGGCGTCAAGCGTCCTTGGGAACAGCAAGATATGATCAGTGAGGAAAGTCGAGGAATTCACTTGGCGTTGATTTATTGTGTGTTTCTCTTGGTTTGCTGCTTCTTGTTTTCTGTAAGAATATTTCAGTCCTGAGAAAACTCTGAGATTTCTGAGATTAGGTGTTGAGTTGAATAATTCACGCTGCTTCACACAGTTGGTTAACAGTATGAAGACTGAACAGTGCAAGGACTGGGCTGGTTAAGCGATATTCAGACTTTCAATAGCTTTTTCTAATCCCTAGTTTTTTGAAAAATTATTTTCATTTCTTTCTGGTTATTGCTGACAGTATGAGAGTAGTTATGAAGTAGTAGTAGTTATACAGGGTGTTCATTTTGGATCTTTACAAGCGTTGGGCTTCACTCAGGAAAAAGTTGACAAGATTAGGTCATGAAACTTCATATTTGGACTATTCTATACCCTCATTCAAGGTTCTTGGGGGTTTCGGAGCTCTAGCACCCCGGGAAGTGTGTTTTTGGCATCAAAACTACCAGAAGGAATTTTTTGCTGGTGCTGAGACTTTGCTAAAATGTTTTTTGGGTATTTTCTATGTCAATCCTAAAGTTTCATGGAGATTGGATGTGTTTTCCGACTCAAAATTTCGAAAAAAGTGGCTGGAAAGGCTAGAGAACGGCTCAAAAACGGCAAAAATTGAGTCTTTCCAGCCACTTTTTACGAAATTTTGAGTCGGAAAAACACATCCAATCTCCACAAAACTTTAGGATTGACATAGAAAATACCCAAAAAACATTTTAGCAAAGTCTCAGCACCAGCAAAAAATTCCTTCTGGTAATTTGATGCCAAAAACACGCTTCCCGGGGTGCTAGAGCTCCGAAACCCCCAAGAACCTTGAATGAGGGTATAGAATAGTCCAAATATGAAGTTTCATGACCTAATCTTGTCAACTTTTTCCTGAGTGAAGCCCAACGCTTGTTAAGATCCAGGATAACTATAGTAGAGTCGATAAGCAAACTCACCTCCTCTGATTTCGATGAAACTTCTTCCATGCTAAAATATGGTAATGGGGGTACAAATACCGCTTATTTTGAGTCCGGAAAACTTTTGGTTCCTTAATTATCACTAATTGAAAAACGCCAAAAATGGCCTAAAATTGCCCTTAACATGGTTTTGAAATTTTGGAGTTGGAACTCCAGACTTCGTAGAGATGTCCGCTAGGATGCCAAAATGCACCAAAAGTGGGCTCAGGCCCAAATTCGTCCGAATTTTTGCGTAAGACCGGATGGACTGAATTTTGGTCACGTGAATTGGCTCCAAAATCAGTTTTTTGCTATTTGTGCCTTTCATGCACGTCGGAGATGAAAAAGAAGGTCATTTCGTCTCATTTTTTTTTCTTTCTGCATCTTTTAAGCCCCCTATGAATATTCCTTACTCCAACGGTTCAGAAGTTAGAGTTTTGAAAAAAAAGAGCGGGAGACTAGATGGCGTCAATTTTGTTTTGCCATTTTTGCCTTTCCTGTGCGTCGGAGATGAAAAATAAGGTCATTACGTGTCATTTTTATCTCTTTCTGCATCGTTTAAGCCCCCTATAAACTTCTCTTACTTCAATGGTTCAGAAGTTAGCCGAAGTCACGTGACCAAAATTTAGTCCATCCGGTCTTACGCAAAAATTCGGACGAATTTGGGCCTGAGCCCACTTTTGGTGCAATTTGGCATCCTAGCGGACATCTCTACGAAGTCTGGAGTTCCAACTCCAAAATTTCAAAACCATGTTAAGGGCAATTTTAGGCCATTTTTGGCGTTTTTCAATTAGTAATAATTAAGGAACCAAAAGTTTTCCGGACTCAAAATAAGCGGTATTTGTACCCCCATTACCATATTTTAGCATGGAAGAAGTTTCATCGAAATCAGAGGAGGTGAGTTTGCTTATCGACTCTACTACTACATAATCACCTGATACCTATCCTGCTGTCAGTGCAGTATATGACAAAACAATTATTGTGTAATTGCTCGCCTCAATAGTATAATACCACAACTCTTTGTTCAGTGTCCACTTGTGGCTCCATTGGTGTGTCACCGGATCAAAATGTGTTTTAAATTACGTCTCTTTAGATTAGACTTTGATTGATTGCAAAATGTTAATTTTGAATTTACGTGATTGTTATTACATATTGTCCAATAGCCGAATAGCGATCTGCAGTGTAAGCAATGAGTATTCAACTTTTTACGGGTAACCTCTATTATAATTCACAGGTCTGCTCCTCTTTGAATTATTGTTCCTCCGCCCAACTGTTGTATCTTTAGCTGAGTTGTAAACAGAAACCTATTAAATAAGATGTTGTCATTTTGAGGCATTTTAATTGTTTTTTCTGTTGTTGTCATGCTGAAAAGAAATAAATGGGGAATATATTCCCCTTCATTACGTTTTCTCGCCATACTTTTGTCTAGCAAGTTCACTAGCGCCCATCTCCCACTACCTAAACTAACTACCAACATTTAACTAACCCTCTCTCCAGTTCCCTAGCAACCATGATTCTATTTTGGAACAACACCTACTTCTACGGAATGCTTTCTGGGAACCTCGACACGTCAGTGTTCGAACCCCTTCCCACTTACTACTACGTTATCAATTACATCATGGTGTTAATCTTTCTGGCAAGCTTCTGTATTGGGGTTGGGGTGAACCCCTTCATTATTGTGTACAACTGGAAGAAGAAGGTCCAGGCTGTTCCTATTTTGTTTATTCTCAACGCAGGTATGACATATCATATCATATATGTTGATGTTTCAGCCTACCTGTGTTACTATTTAGGATAGGGTACCACATGTGCTAAAGGTACATAGTAGTAGTAATAATTCTATGTTGTCTGGCGGCCCCCGATACTATGTTGCTATTACACTATATGTACTGTGTTGCTCCTACTACTAATGTTTTCCGTAGCTAAACTGTGCGCTAAGCTGTGTTGACCGTCCATCCTGCATGATATTGTGCACAATTATTTGTGTCTCTCTACCTCTTGCTGTATAATCTGAAGAGGTAAGCTTACAATTTGCTATCAGCTTATGTCCTGAATGTTTTTTATGATTTTTCATCATTCGTAAAATGAAATGAGTAAATAACATTGATTACGCTGTTCGTCTGACTAATTTATTCCCATCCTCAGTTGCAGATATGTTTGCATGTGCTCTGGTGACGCTATTTTACGTGATCATCATGATCCAGCCCCGTGTGGTTGTCTTTCACCGGGATTACGAGCTGTATGTGATTGGAATCATGTGCACATTCGGGTGTACCTCCCAGGTAACCACCAATCACCATGGCAACAACCATAGTCCATAAACCATGGTTACCTTGATAACCCATGTAACAACGATGGTTGCCTTGGTAACAACGATGGTTGCCTTGGTAACAACCAACTGCATTTGGCATTATCTGATCATGGTCACGATCTAGATAGAGCTACCGCTGCCTTGAAAATCATATATCACTGAGATCACTAAAGTAGTTAAGTATATTTTCAAACAACTCACCCATTACTCTACAGGTTTGTACGACATTGCTGGGTGTATCCAGGTTCATTAAGGTGTGGCGGCCATTCTACCAGATATCAATAAAGAAGTTAACAGCATACATCACCGTCCATTTTATCTACATGCTAGGATTGGTGAGTATAATGTATATTAGTTATTTGTAGATCTAATTTACATCCTATGCACTGCATAGGACGTAAATTAGATGAATGCAGTCTATCGTTCGAGCAATGAATATCGCTTACGCTCGCCCTTCGGCCCAGTGTGAGAGCCGGCAGACTGGGAACATGTCAAAGATCTAGTTGACAAGTAGTTGGCAATTTCTCATTTGCGGCATACGGCGTCTATATATATACCGTCTGGACGGGTTTCGGTGAAATCAGCTAAAAACGGTACCGAAAGTGCTTGAGACGGGTTATAGACGGTATCAGACGGTCTCTAGACGGGTTATAGACGGTATCAGACGGTGTTGCGACGGTATCAGACGGTCTCTAGACGGTGTCTAGACGGTACCGTCCCGGCGTCTGGACGGCGTCTGGACGGTGTCTAGACGGTATCCGTCCGAAATTGAGACGGCACGTCTGAAAATTGTACCAGACGTTGAGACGGACTTTTAGAACTCCGTCTGTATTTCAGACGGAGTTTTAAAAGTACGTCTCAACGCAGTCTAAAGGAAAATCGATGAAAGTACCGTCTAGACAACGTCTCAACTGAAACCGGTCAAAATACCGTCTAAACAACGTCTAGACAACGTCTAAACAGAATCTCGCGATTCAGTTTCAAATACCGTCTAGACAACTTCTCTAGCAATTTCGATACGAATACCGTCTAAACAACGTCTAGACAACGTCTTAAGCGAATCCGATACAGATACCGTCTAAACAACGTCTCATAGTATCAGCCATAAACAGTATCTCACAGTTGTATTACAACGCGATAGCTGGATGTAAGAGTGAATGTGGAGATACCAAAACAGTTTGGCTGAATGTAAGAAGAAACAGCAACCCGCCATTGTCGTCTCATGAATGTAAGGCGCGAAGTTTAATTCTTTAGACTGCCTACCACACATCTACCACTAATTCCAACTGGCATGGGTAATCCAGAATGGTCTTCGAAAACGGTCGAGTCTAGACATCATTATTTGAGACGTTGTCTAGACGTTGTTTAGACGGTATTCTTATCGAAATTGCTGGAGAAGTTGTCTAGACGGTATTTGAAACTGAATCGCGAGATTCTGTTTAGACGTTGTCTAGACGTTGTTTAGACGGTATGTTGACCGGTTTCAGTTGAGACGTTGTCTAGACGGTACTTTCATCGATTTTCCTTTAGACTGCGTTGAGACGTACTTTTAAAACTCCGTCTGAAATACAGACGGAGTTCTAAAAGTCCGTCTCAACGTCTGATACAATTTTCAGACGTGCCGTCTCAATTTCGGACGGATACCGTCTAGACACCGTCCAGACACCGTCCAGACGCCGGGACGGTACCGTCTAGACACCGTCTAGAGACCGTCTGATACCGTCGCAACACCGTCTGATACCGTCTATAACCCGTCTAGAGACCGTCTGATACCGTCTATAACCCGTCTCAAGCAATTTCGGTACCGTTTTTAGCTGATTTCACCGAAACCCGTCCAGACGGTATACCGTCTAGACGGCGTTGCGACGCCGTCTAGACGCCGTATGCCGCAAATGAGAAATTGTCCAAGTAGTTGTCAGTGCGATGCCTGACGACTATTTGCACTTGGCCTTCGCTCAGAAGAGTGAAGTGAGCCGAGCAAGGAGAGTGAAAAGTGCGATGCCCGACAGATAAAAACAACAAGCTTGCTGTTCATTGACAGACGACGATTAATTTCTTATGTTTTGGGACTGGCGAATTTCGCAACAACTCTCAATAACCCCGTACCGTTCCCTACAGATTCTGACAGTGATACTGGTACTATCGGGGAACATAACAGTCAACATGATCGATCACATGGCAACATGCTGCTTTGCAGTTTCCTTTATTCACTGCGTCCTTGGGACGGCCTCCTCCGCTATCACCAGCGTGCTCCTCTACAAGATCTCAACCCGACAACTTGAGGAGAAGCTGATGAGGGAGAAAAGGAGGAGCGCAACATCCATCCTCCTGATGAATGTCCCCCATTTGTTCACCAGTGTCATGGTCTTCATGTACCTTGTGGCAGATGGGCCGATTGCCTGGTTTGATATTGGGTTTGTGTTTTGCCCCATTCTCACGGCAACAATGAATCCAATCATTATTGTCTCGAGGAACCCCGCAATGAGGAGAAGTTTCTCCCATAATGTTTCATCCAAGGCGTTCATGAGCGGGTATGCTCAGAAGAAGAGCAAGTCGACGTCGTACAATAATACGTCTTTTGTTACGCCTCTCTGATGTAATGAGCGGTAGAAACTTTCAAAAAGGACTGAATCGATGCGGTGTCAAAAAACTATTACAGTCGGACCCCGATTTAGGGCCCCCCGATTTAGTGGCACCCCGATTTAGGGACAGGATTTTTCACCCCGATATAGGAAATTAACCTTATTTGACCCCGATTTCGTGGACACCCCGATTTAGTGGACAAGAGCCTTTCCCCCGAGGGTGTCCCTAAATCGGGGTCCAACTGTAGTTTCAAAATATTAAAAATTGTGTTTACAGTTTACTAAAATCTAAACTGAAATTCTTAAAAATTTGGACACGTATAAATAAATCATAATTATTGTTACAGATTACTATTGAATTCTAAAACCTAAACGGAAGTGACTTCCGGGAAGTTGGGGCGAATGTTTAATGTTTATCTCAGCGTCTAATAAATCTTGAATTGGCAATGGGATGCATAAGCATAATGTATTATTTGAACATTTATTTAATTTAATTTTTGTTCTAAATTCGGGCTATTTTACTATCTTCATGAAAATCGAGACTTCCGCGAAAGCAAGATGCTCATCACGATCGCATGGTTCGTTGGTTGAACGATCCATGAACTATGAAGGACGGTCAGATAAACAACATAGGATTGCTCTGAAGTATAACCTGAGAGATCAAGCCATCATATCCGGCCACCGGGGCTTGCAGCCCCTGGCCCCTGCTCGCGGGAAACCCCGGCCCCCTTACCCCTGACCTTGGCCTAGCCCCGGATGTACAGGGACAGTGAGACACGCAGCACGCTGGGGTCAGCTCCATCCATGTGTTGGCATTATATGCTACAGGCGGACAGGCCCCTCTGACGAGGCCTATTCAAGTCAAAATGAAAGCAGACGCAAAACTTTTGTCTGGAAATTTTATAATTTCATTTTCATGTTTTTCTGTCCGGAAAACTAAATCATGAGCATATTGTGCGGCGCGGTTCCTCATTGCGCGTGATTACTGCTGACATTGCGTGCTTTCCACACAATGAAGTTACCGCGCGTTACAATTTTGTCCAACCCCAATTCAGATTTAGGATCTGAATCCTCGTATCCTCGGAAATCGCAGTTCACTGCCCGAATCCAATGAAATCAATAAACTTTAGAACACACTTTTTTCTCAAAAAGAAAGCAATAAAACATTTACATAAGTTCAATAAATTTATCGGCATATGAAAGATATTGGTGACGGAGCATGCATGGGGAAAAAGAAAACACGCTTGTCAAAATTAATAGCGCTTAGTTTTTTTGTTGGAATAGAAATGTCTTAGAAACCATTTTTATCTTTCCTAAATAATATCACACACAGATGACAGAGAGATGAAACACAATATATTAAGTCCGAAACACATCTCTACTTTCGACCCTTCTTTCCATTAGCCTGTTCAGCGCTGAGTCTTTGGACCTCGGCAATGGTTCTCTTTACTTCAGCCAACTCCTCATTCTAAAAGAGAGTTGTATTTGAGGTTAACTTGATTTACCACACTTTGTTTGTCAAAGATGGATAGCCACACACAGAATAATTAAGTGACTTACCACTTTCTTCTTCTCTTCCTCAAGCTTGTCTCTCTCTTCGTTGGCTGCTTTCCTGAGACCATCATATTTCACCTGCATCTAAAAACGTAATATTATGGTGGTTATAATGGGATCATAAAAAGTGCAAAAACACAACAAAAAATATGTACATATAACCAAAATAAAACGAAAAATAACAATTTTGAAAATTATCTCCTCTTTCCCTACCTCATTTAACTTCTTCTTTACTTCGGCATCTTTTCTGCTAACTTTTTGCAAATAACTACTCCTCATCTCGTTCTCAATTGTCTTCAGATCCTTCAGATGCTCCGCCCTTTTTTGTTCGTACGTCTCTTGCAGGCTGGAAGGAAATGGTGAGTCTGTGTGTAAGGAGATTGTATATGATGAGAATGACACTAATGTGCCATATGCATATGACTCATGAGCTGATTCAGGAAGTTGGTGGAAAACAAAGGGAGACAAGAGTCGGCTTTAATTTTGGAGGTACATGTGCTGAGAGAGAGAGAGAGAGAGAGAGAGAGAGAGAGAGAGAGAGAGAGAGAGAGAGAGAGAGAGTGAGAGAGTGAGAGAGAGAGAGTGAGAGAGTAAGAGAGAGAGAGAGAGAGAGAGAGAGAGAGAGAGAGAGAGAGAGAGAGAGAGAGAGAGAGAGAGAGAGAGAGAGAGTGAGAGAGTGAGAGAAAACAGAGAGAGAGAGAGAGAGAGAGAGAGAGAGAGAAACAGCGTGTGAGTGTGTAAGGTTGTGTGTAGGGTTTCGAATGCATATTAGGGTGTGCTAAGTGAAAATTTTGTCGACTTGGCCAATAGTTTAAGGGTAGATATGAAACTATGGACAATTGTCTACTACATCCTGAAAACGGAATTGGGGTAGTGTATGTCAATTACGTGGGCCAGGCGATTAAAAAAGTTTACTTTTTTACCGAAAAAAGGAAAATATATGTGTTTTACACCAGTGTTTGGCATGTTCTTGATATCAACTTTTTATGGTCAGGGTCGTGTTCAGCGGTTTGATACCGATCAGAATGGATGTGTATCTTGAAGGTTAGCCAAAGTTCATTTTTGACCTGAAAATGTTCATTTTGGACCAAAAATGTTCATTTTTGACTAAAAATGTTCATTTTGGTCATTTTCTTCAAATTTGAGAGCTTTTTCATGAACGGGATCGTGTTCAGCAGGTCAAAATTAGTCGGTTACAACCGGAATTTGCTTTCCGACAAATAAAATCTCAAAAAGTTAAAATTCGTCTCCACTAATACAGCAAAGTAGGAAAATGTGCAAGAAAAAAAGACGGAAAAAAATAAATTTTTTATTATAAAATGGAGTTCTGAAGGTGCAGGCTGGAAATAATGGTTGTACTGGTTCTCATGAGGCGATTCATGTGTGTGGTTTTTTCGAAATAACGCCCCAAAAAACATTTTTTGATATGAATATGCCCATATATGGGCATACATCGGCCCACGTAATTGGGCCAGGGTAGGACTAAAATTTTTTTACCAAATGTTTTAGAATGATCGTAGGAACTCATTCTAGGGGTAACTTATGTGAAAATTGGATTTGATTTATGAGTTGGGAAAAATAGCACACCCTAATGCATATCAACACCCTTCATAACCCGACCATCCCATATCGAGTTACCAACACTACCGTTCAGTAGGCAGTGCCGCCTTTTCCAACTTATCGAACGATATCGAAATGAAAGGGAATAAGATTGAATGATGATCTGAGTACTGCATCATGGTTACCAAGGTTACCAAGGTTACCATGGTCACTAGACAATGGTTACCAAGGTTACCATGGTCACTAGACAATGGTTACCATGGTCACTAGACAATGCTACTAAATGTTTCTTACCTAACTGGACCGTGGGCACCATCATCAGCGATGCCCATCTGCTTCAGCTTACCACGTCGGTACATCTCGTAGTGTCTCTTGTGGGTAACCTGGTGAGGTTGGAGGTGAGGTTGGAGGTTGAGGTAACCTGGTGAGGTTGGAGGGAGTGGTATCTTTAGCGCAACGACCTCTTTATTTTGAGAAAATATGATGACCTAGCCTCGTAATAAATCTCCTTAGGCTAGTCTAATTATAGGTACTACATGATACACACACCTAAAATCATACTACTTAGCCAGCCATCTTTACCTCGCGAAGATCTTCCATGTTTGTTCGGATCAACATTTCCCGTAGTTTAACAAAGTCACAATGTGCCTCATTCTCTATCTCAACAACTCCCCAGGGGTATTCCCGGCCTCGGACAACTCCCTCTCCCACCTTTACGTCCTCACGGGATCCAACAACTGCCGGGGAAGGAAGGGTAATTTAGGGGGTCGTTGAGAACTTTTCAAAAAAGTTTTTGAGCCTATCTGGTAGCGGGGGAGAATGTTGGTAATGTGGCAATTGTGGCGACACAAGCGAGGAACTACATGATAACTTTGCGGGGAAGGGGTTGATAAGTACATCCAGAGTATGAAGGGAACTAAAATTATAACGGTATTGCAGATTTCCTAGTGTTTGTCTGGTTTGACTGATGAAATATACCACATACCAGCAAATGGCATCATATCATTCATTTCCTTGTTGACCTCTGCCACCGTATCATCATCAGTTGGAAAGGTGTAAATCTCAACACCGTTACGTTGCATCTCCTCCATTATCTGATAGGGAGGGAGAGGGGTTAGGTCACCGGACAGAGGGGGGTCTGTGGTAGGGAGGGAGAGAGGGGTTAGGTCACTGGACAGAGGGGGGTCTGTGGTAGGGCACTTTAGATGTTGTGGATATTGTTAGGTCACTTTGCTACGGTATGAAGTATTGCCAAAGAAATGGGGGGGGGGTACATCACTTTCTCAAAGAAGTACAGTTACAACTAATGTACACATTACACTAATGAATTGTACATAATTATATATTTAGTCTGCTGGTGATCCTCTGCACTATAATACACACAGATCCATTACATGTGGACCACAAAGAGAACGCACTAGATCTATCCAGTCTTAAATAGTTACAAACTAACAGAAACAAACCATACAAAGAGGATACAGTATCTATGCAGTACAAACAGACAAATCTCTTACAATCCCTTACGTTAGCTTTAAAGTTGTCCAACTCGGACTTGCTGATGGTGTCGCTCTTTGCGATAATTGGAATGATATTGCACTTCTTGTCAAGAGCTTTCATCGTCACAAGATCAAGAGATCGGATTCTGAGATAGGGAAGCATGGTTAGTTGGGAGGATTCTGGGGGGAGAAAAGTCGGTACTTTGTTGAAATTAAGGGTTTCCGCAGTTTTATTGTATCTCTCTCTCTACCCTCCCCTCTTTTCATCTCCCTCCCTCCCACCCCTCTTTTTGTCATACACCTCCTTTCAACACTACGATTGTGGATTCCTCACTCGTAGTGTTGAAACACTGTGGAAACTACTAGATGTACAGCTAGGCAAGTGTGTAATTAGTGAGCGAGATTTATTGTGTCCGTGTGTGTACAAAGCAGTGAGGGCATCTCCCGCACTCACACTAATACACACAAGTATTATATGACGTGTAACGAACCATGATCTCTCTACCTGATATCTCCTCTCTCTCTATCCTGACTTGTGGATCACTTCTACTGATACAGAACCCCATACCTTATTTGGTGTAAGATTAATACCCCATAGTCCATACCATATATGGTCATATACTATGTATCTCACTTACGAGTGTCCAGTAGGAACGAGGAAGTAGAGGCACACGTGTATTCGGGTATCATGGAAAGTCACCAGATTCCTCTTTATCTTCAGCTCCTCCTGGAGATACGTCTCAAATTGTTCATCAATGTACGCCACCAGAGGATCGTAACTGGGGAAATTAGGGGTCATACTCATAGTAAGTAAAGGGAGTTTTCTGGGGGTTATAGCTGGGAACTTTCTAGCTCTAAGGGAAGCTCCCTTTCGAATAGTAGAAAGGGAGTTTTCTTCATTAGGGACAAAGACTCTTTGATAGTCGAGGGTATGTATTTGTCATTCGTTACACTCTAGACTACTCACTAAAAACAACATCCCTCCCCTCAATTCTCTAAATATCCCATGCTCAGTGGTCTCATTAATTTACCTGTTTTCCTTGTTAATCTGGTCTCCATATCCAACACTATCTACCAAGGTTAGTTTTAGTTTCACATTTCCCTCCTTCAGCCCGTATACCCTCTGGGAGACCTCGACACCGGGCTGGGTGTGGGTATGGATCTCATCTGGAGAAGAAAGTATTAGTCTCGTCTGCAGAAAGTATCAGTTTTACAGAGAGTTCAAGTCTAGAGAGTCAGAATTCAGAATTCAGAGATTGGGGTGTGAGGTTTGCTGTTAATGAGGAATACAGAGGGTAATTAGAATAGGAAGTTGGGGAGGCATTAACATTAAATCTGTCGAGGGGCATCAGACAAGATGGTGATATATATAACGTACCATCAAAATCTGCTTTGAACAGACAATCCATTAGGGTGGATTTTCCAATACCGGTCTCCCCCACACACAGGATGTTCATATCGAACCCAAGGTTGACACATTTGTTGACCAACTGATCAGGAAGGGAATCAAACCCGACATGATCTTGGAGGGTTAGGGTCCTGCCATCGGATCCCTGCGGGAGGGGGAATGTTATAAGAATGTATTATATATTTAGAGCAAAAACTAATTGAAATTAGTTCGCCGGAAAGGTGGCCCATTTTGTTCTTACTCCTTCATTTCCGTCACCTTTGAGTTGAGGCTTCAAAGACATTGAGGTATCCGTATACTTTTCCGCCTTCAACTCAAAGGTGACGGAAATGAAGGAGTAAGAACAAAATGGGCCACCTTTCCGGCGAACTAATTTCAATTAGTTTTTGCTCTAAATTTGTACTCTTTTTTTGGTCGTTTGAGGTCATTTATGACCTCAAACAACTAAGCTTATTGTCAACTAAAGTGTTCAAATGTAATTCAAATTTATCCTGGGTTGTAGGAAACTGATTTGACGAAATTTAAAAAATTCGACGTCGTTTTGACGTCGTGACGTCACACGTGACGTCACGACGACGTAAAAAATTATGACAGACTATTCAGCCAATGAAGCACTAAACGTGTGAAAAGTTTTAAAGGCCATGGTAGTGAAGAACTGAAGTTATTGCACGAAATGTGAGTTTTTATGTGGATTTTCACATCAAATTTTTGAGTTCCGACGCGTTTTAAGGTCTGAAAATGAGAAGTTAGAGAAAATCGCTATATAGTATCTGAAAGTTCAGACAATTTGCCACTAACGATTTTTAGTCAAATCAGGAATCAGATTACGTCTTGATGGTGTTAGAGGCGTTTGAAAATATTTGGTCTGAGATTTTTCAATGACGTCACTTTGTGACGTCATTACGGTCGTCATAGTGAACATTTTCACTCGAAACCTGAACTAATACATGCCCCGAACGATTTCCTAACGGATAAAACTTGGTTCAAGTCTCTAGCTAGTATGGTTCAGGCTACAAGTGTTACACAGTGAAGCGTCTATATCTATATATATATATATATATACCTATCGCCACACTGAATTTTCTGTTTTGGGGGTGGTGTCATAACTTGCGACCGGAGTCAGCTAGCTACTTGAAATTTTTACCGTCAGTAGAGGTCTATGTGAAGCTTCTTAGTACCAAATTTCAGCCTCCTAGCTCATCTGGTTCCGGAGTTAGGAGGGGTTGAAAAGTGCCAAAATGGGCTAAAACTTCAAAATTGTTATATCTACGCTGTTGGCAAGCGGGCCCACTTTTTCGGGAAAATGTTTAGGGGGGGGGGGAATGGGGCCACCTTTGCGCTTGCCAGCGCAGTGATAGAGCAACTTTTGTTGTTCTAATCCTCCTTTAGATTTGTGCGAGGTGTAGTGAAACAGGTTCGAGGAAGGCAAAGAGCAACTTTGTAGCCATGTCATCAGAAGTTACGTAACACTTTGATGACGTCATCAGAAGTTACGTAACACTTTGATGACGTCATCAGAAGTTACATAACACTTTGATGACGTCATCAGAAGTTACGTAACACTTTGATGGCGTCATCAGAAGTTACGTAACACATCATCACACTTACCAAGACACGTTCCACCTTCACGTGGGTCGATTGATTCGTTGTTCGTACCACCATTGCAATACCTAACCTACAGCTACTGCATAGTTCTTGTTTTAGAATTTAGAGTTTACTTTTGAAATTGGGGATCAAAACCATTAGATGTGAGTTGTGACTTCAAAACTTGGGTATAAATATGACTAAAACGTCAACAAAACAATTCAATCAATTATCATAAACATGTTTCTGATGGCTTCACAGCTGAGGGTCAGCGCTGAGAAACCTCCCGATCCTAAAATGCTACCAAATGTTATCCTATTTCCATAGTTCTTGCTAGATGTTCTCTGTACATTTCCTGTAGTTCTTGTTACATGACTCTAAGAAGCTGGCACTGGCTCCCCCTCTGTTGCCGTCTGAACCTCCACATCCAAATGGGTTGTGTCGCAGAATGGAGGGGTTTTCGTCTGTTTGCACATACACAACCACCTGGAGAAGATATATATTCAGTCACAACTGAACTCAACTTTAGTGGAGGCGTGTCAAAAAGACCCTGTCTTCAAGAAATCATACTACTTACTAAGCAAATTGTGTGACAGAGATCACCTAGCAACTACACTTGCACGTGCAATTATTAGAGTGACCTGGAGATCTCTCTCCCGGTTGAAGCTGGCTACCAAGGGGAAATTCAATTCTGCACGTGCATTTACTTCTGTCCTTATGTCTAGCTCTTCCACCCCAAGCGCTATTCGACAACGGTTATATGTGTCCGAAGATCTGCTGCTGTCAGAGAGCAGGCTAGAGAATATGACAGATTACGCCAACGTGTTCAAGCGAGCCAATCAACCACTGAGGATAGCTTTAGCCAACGTCGCCCAAGTAAAGAGTGATTACTCCAGTCGAATATAGAAATCTCCGAATCGGCTACATAGCGGTCAAGTTTTCACGTGCTGAGTTTCTGGAACAGCACTGCACCTCCATGACATTGATCTCTTAAATTCGGACCTTGACATTACATTGTCAGGAAGCCCAGAGCGTACAACAACATGAGTAGGGAAAAAGTGAGAGATAGGCTAGGAACGGATGGTGCAGGTGATGTCAGCGTTCCCTAATCAAGCTACAATTTCCCCGAAATTCGCCCGTAGGGCGAACGGGCCTACTAGTTGTTAATTAATGGATTTGTTAATTACCTTGATTTGGTTTTCTCTGCAGTAAAGGACACCGGTTTAATGGATCCACTACTGTGTGATCCATCACAGAACGGCTGTGTCTTGCTAGCCCCACATGCACACCACAGGTAGGTCTTGCCCTCGGTAAGAGGCTGGTAGGTCGGTAATCGTGCAGAAACTAGGGGAGCATCCCCTGCTTCAAGAGTTTTTGAGGACCGGAACCTTCCCACGGTGTTATCCATCAACACCTGGCGGGAGAGAGGTGAGGGAGAGGAGATGAGAGAGAGAGAGAGAGAGAGAGAGAGATAGGGAGTGGGGAGAGGGAGAGAGAGAGATAGGGAGTGTGGGGAGGGAGAGGAATAAAGGAACGCGTAGTGGCATGGTAGTGAATAGAAGGTTGTTACACTCTGGAAAACGTGACAGTATCCCTTTACTTCTAGGGGGGTTAGGGCCGGAGAGGTTAGGGCCGGAGAGAGAGAGAGTGTGGGGAGAGGAGAGAGATGAGAGAGTTTGGGGAGAGGAGAGAGATGAGGGAGAGGAGATGAGAGGTGAGAGAGTTTGGGGAATGGGGAGAGGAGAGAGAGAGATGAGGGAGAGAGAGAGGGAGAGAGGGAGGGAGAGAGAGAGAGAGAGAGAGAGAGAGAGAGAGAGAGAGAGAGAGAGAGAGAGAGAGAGAGAGAGAGATAGGGAGTGTGGAGAGGGAGAGAGATAGGGAGTGTGGGGAGGGAGAGAGATAGGGAGTATGGGGAGGGAGAGGAATAAAGGAACGCGTAGTGGTAGTGAATAGAAGGTTGTTACACTCTGGAAAAAGTGACAGCTATCCCTTTACTTCTACTCTCACACTTTCTTACAAATCAGAGTTTCTACCTTAATATGAGTCATGTCACAAAGAGGCCCATTGTTAGTGTTCTTACAGCAGCACATAAGTGCCGTCTTGCTTTCCTCTGCTACGAACTTTATTGGTACAAAACCTGTGGGACATTATATCTGGTCAGTGGTAATTTCGCAAAGGCGGATTGCACTTTTTATAATTTTGTTTGAATTCATGAAAAACAAATACCTGAACCGCGGTGTGACCCATCACACATAGGCTGTTTGCTGCTCTGCCCACATGTGCACCAGGCGTACTTTTTACCTTTCTCCAACTAATGATGGGGTTGTCAGTCATTAGTGGACAATTTACAATGTCATACAATGCCAGATAACGTGCAATTCATGTTTCAAAATGTTGCAAAAATAAAACCACAAAATACCTTGAAGGGTTTAGGTAGGTTCCTATTAGAAATAACTGTGGGTCTGGTGGTCATTTGTCGGACAAGAAGCAGCTGGAACGCTTTCATGGCTACAAACATGAAACAATGAATATGAAAATAAAATGATATTTATATGATGGAAATGATTCCCTTACCTTCAGCAGACATCTTATGATATGAGGAAGCTACTTAGTGGCGACTCGCCTCCCAAGGTCTTTTTGTTCCCCTTTTTGGGCCCCCCCCTTTTTTTTTTTTCCCCCCGGGGGGGGGTGGGGGGGGTTTTTTTTTTTTTGGGGGGGGGGGGGGGGGGGGTGGGTGGGGGGGGGGGGGGGGGCCCCCCCCCCCGGGGGGGGGGGGGGGGGTTTTAAAAAGGGGGGGGGGGTCGGGGGGGTGGGGGTTTTTTGGGGGGGGGGGGGGGGGGTTTTTTGGGGGGGGGGTTTTTTGGGTTTGGGGGGGGGGGGGGGGGTTTTTTTTTTTTTGGGGGGGGGGGGGGGGGGGGGGGGGGGGGGGGGGGGTGGGGGGGGGGGGGGGGGGTTTTTGTTTTTTTTTGGGGTTTTTTTTTTAAAAAAAAATTTTGGGGTGAAATTTTGGGTTTTTTTCCAAAAGGCAAAAAAAAAAAAAAAATTAAAAATACCGGGGGTTTTGGGGGGCCCCGTTTTTAAAAAAGGGGTTTAAAAAGGAAAAAAAAAAACACAAGAAAAATAATTAAGTTATTTAGAAATTTTAAAGCCCTTTTTTTAACCAAACATTAAAAATAAAAATTTCCTCCTTTGGGGGGGGGGGGGGCCGGTCCCCGGTTTTGTCTCTCCCCCCCCCCCCCCCTTTTCCCTTTTTTTTGGGTTTAAAACCCCGACCTAAAAAGGTTTTTTTTCACAAAGTTTTTTTTTTGGGGAAAATCAGCATTTTTTGGGGGGAAACAAAAACCTGACTAAATTTTTTCAACTTGGGGCAAAACCATGGGTGTCAAAAGTTAGCTCTAGGTCCCCTGAGTAACCATCCGGAGACTCCAAGAGATATTTCAAGCCGTTCTCCCGTAATCATTAATCCCGGTGGAGAAAAAAATACAATGCGGACGTACGTGAGCGCTGGCAGGCTGTTTACATGTTATTGTATCTCTCTCACTCTCTCTGGAAAAACCGCACGTGCGGCTGCGCCGCGCGAGATAACTCTTTCTCAAGGGGGAGAAAAGAGAGAGACGCACATTAACGTTATACATTAAAGTTGAGGTTGTAGGCAATTGCACGTACGTCCATACTCAAATATGTGCTCTACCGGGATTAATGCTTACAGGAGAACGGCTTGAAATATCTCTTGGAGTCTCCGGATGGTTACTCAGGGGACCTAGAGCTAACTTTTGACACCCATGGTTTTGCCCCAAGTTGAAAAAATTTAGTCAGGTTTTTGTTATGATCAGCAACATTTCAACTGCTGATTACGCCAAGATGAAAACAGTTTGTGAAAAAGTAACACCTGTTTAGAGGTCGTGTCGAGGCTCCAAACAGATGTGACAAAAACTGGAACAATTGGGAGAGGTCGATGTAGTTATCGACTCTACTATATAGTGTTTTTTGGATTCTTTGAGCTGCCGTGCCTTCTCCAGCAGCGCCAAAAGGGTTGCTCTCTTCTCAAGAGATACCAAGAGCGGCCTAGGGCGTTCTTCGTTCCTCTCACCGATACGTTTCATGTTATCAATTTTCGATTTTTCGTTCAATTCTTCAAATAGCTCATCCAGATTGGTTCTCTCAGCATTCTCAGTTGTTTCTGGGAGCCCAAATATTACCAAGTTCTTCTCTCAATTTTCCTGGGGTACTACTGTAGCAGGAGGAGGCTTAGAAGTTGGTGGCTTAGGAGGAGTTGGTAGCTTTTTCGCCACAGGGGAGGCTGCAGCATAATTTTGAGCTAGGACTGTCGAGTAGGCTTTCACCTTCTGCACTGACGTTTCCACTGCGCTCAGTTGACATAATGTCAAGAATCTTCTGTTGTGAAACAACGGAGCGGCTCTGCGTGGTTAATTGGAATCTTTTTACAGCATCTAACGTCGAGTTTACACGCTTTACTTCAATTCAAGAGACGTCCGGTGTTTTCAAAGGAACACGACTGTGCGGGTGTGCCATTATAGTGTTGTGTTGGCACACGGAGAATATGGGAGTGGCAAGAGTGGCTTCACAATCCACCACTCCTGGTACACCACGCACGTGTTTTCAGAACAGAATTTAGAGAAAAAAGTTTAGCTAAATTTTTTGTCGGCGCGGCGGGTGTGATCCGCGCACTGCTGCACATGTCAAGCCGCGCACTCAGCTCAGTCTCAAACGAAATTGAAAACGCGAACGGTCCGAACGTTCGCGAACTCAAGATGGCCGTTTTTTTAAAAAAGCGGAGTTTTGTTTTAGCCTTTTTCGGCGTCGTCCAGCGTCCGTCCTCGTAATCTCTTTGTGCTACTATTGCAGAGAAACTGATTATGAAGCAATTGTTAGACGTGCTCGTTGCTCCACCAAAAGTGCATCTAGGTCCTTTAAAATTCTAGAGTCTGGACCGTTAAAACTTAAAATTGAAATATATGTGCTTGATTTAGACTAATAAAGTAACCTCAACTCTAATTACCGATAACAAAGGCACTATGGCACGATTTAACTTAACCCTGATGACTTCCTTCTTCTCTGCCCTCTTTCTATCCATCATCTTCGTTTCTGGACTCTACCTCTGGCCACAAAAGTATCACCGAAACCATCCAACTTGCATCAAGCAGCGGTAAGAAACGGAGGAGTAATGAGAATTGTAGTTTGAATTATTTGGTTACACTGGTATAATAGTCGAGTCTTTGTTTATCAATTTATCTAAATCCACCCAATCCACAGAATTGTGAGTGCCCTGCTGGCTACTCTCTTATCGCCGTTATTCCTGGTAGCCATGGTAACGGATTTAGATCAGAGCCCTTCACTACTTCAACTCATTGGAATTTCAGTTCAACCTGTAGCTGTTGTAGCTCCTCTTATTCTTTCTATCATGCTTTTTACAGGTAGAGTTACCCAAACCAACAATCAATGACTAATTTGTTAAATCTGTTTTAAAGATAATATTATTTCCGCCTTTTCAGGCCCCCTGATACAATCGTATTTGGGTGGTCAGCCCCTTATTGACTTGGATAGTAACCTGTTAATTCTAAGAAATCTAATCGTGGCACCTCTCACGGAAGAGTTAGGTAAGTTCACTTGGTTTTCCCTTTCCTCACAAATCACAATTAACTCTTGGAAACGCAATTACCCCTACCTTGCGGGCACGCGAAAACGTGCCTTACTATCGCAATGCCCTAGTTAGTTTCTGTAGAGGGGTAATTTCGTTTTAATTTCCGCGTGTTCACAAAT
Source organism: Hormiphora californensis (assembly GCA_020137815.1). Classification (NCBI taxonomy): domain Eukaryota; kingdom Metazoa; phylum Ctenophora; class Tentaculata; order Cydippida; family Pleurobrachiidae; genus Hormiphora; species Hormiphora californensis. The sequence goes on from CM035358.1 coordinate 1,882,510, forward strand.
TGTTTTGTCCTAATTTAGACTTAGATAGCTACTATAATTGTTTGCTAACACTAATCCCTTAGTATTTAGAAGTTACCTCACGCCATTGCTCTACCCCACGATGGGTTGGTGGGGAGTGGTCATCTTTCAACCACTGTTCTTCGGGGTCGCTCATCTCCATCACGCGGTATGTGAGACGATATTTTATCTGAGACGACTTACTATGTGATATACCACGGAGAAGTATATGATATTTAATACCTACACAGGTATACCCTTAAACAGATTTGATTTTAGGTTGAATTACTGCGAAACGGTACACCCTTCCTCACTGTAGTGATCTCCAAGACCTTCCAAATTGCCTATACTAGTGTTTTTGGGGCATTCTCATGTTACTGCCTTCTGGCTACCGGTTCGGTAAGTCATATTTACAAACAATCTAACCACTTTGTGGGCACTTGATTATTACATTATACCGTGCAAACTATCCGTACTGTTTCCGCTTTTTCCGATTTGAAACGGAATTATTGATTGAAAACACTACTTGGATAACCACAAACCCTTGCCCATTACATTCCGATCGGATATTCGCCCATGGTATACGCTACAAACTAACTGTTCATTCCTGAAAGTTACACTTCTCTACGTGACAGGTGATTGGCGTTATCCTGAGTCACAGTTTTTGTAACATGATGGGATTCCCTGACTTTGCGGGCATTCAACGATCCAGTCATCCAATAACCATTACTCTGGCATACATTTTCGGACTTGTCATGTTTTGTTGGTGTGCCCCTATTATACTGGACTGTAAATTGTTTACTGGGGTTTATTGTGATAAGTGATTGAACTGATTTATAGTTACTTGACTTGTTCCCTTTATTTGAAGTCTTCTTCTTCTACAATTCACTTGGTTATTATGAAGTTCTTACTTGAAGTAGTGAGAAAGAGTGTCGACAGTCGAGCAAGGCAAAGAAGTTCCTGCCATTACAAAAAACTTATTTTTAGTTTGGAAACGATTGGAAATAATAAAACACGAGTTTTATAACAAACAGTATTTACAATTGAATATGAATTATGTTTGCATATTATGTAATACCAAACTTTATACACAATTGAGTTTTGTACAGTGTGCGTGTTTTATGTTTGTTTACTGGGGATCCAGAGGGATCTCACAGACGAATTCACGTCTCTCGCTACAGTTCTGGTGATGGAATCGGAATGTCCAGCTCCCTGAAAGTATTCAGCTGTTAGGAGGCATACAATTTATAACCATAAAAACATGTAATATTAGTATTGGTGTATTGTTTCATGTCTGTGTGTGTAATATGTGTATTGTGTGTGTGTATTGTGTGTGTGTCCCTGTTTCATGGGCATAACTGATAACGTCACGGTGAAAACTTACTGTCTCTGTTCATTCCCTGGTTCATATAACAGGCGTTGTCATGGTGATGGAGTGGATGGGCGCCACGGGCAGGCAGGTTCTTGTGGATGGTCCTGGTATCCTCACGGGTTACAGTCCTCCATTGATTGACATCGTGACTGTTGCCGGTGGAACAGAAGAATCCAAGCCAATGCCAATCTCCTCGCCTGTATACGTTGTTGGTTACCCAAAGCATCTCTTCCCAGTCGTTTGGCACGAAAAGATGTCCGTTCATGTTGTTACATCTGTGAAAAAGGGGAGGAAGGGAAGGGTTAGCAATGCAATTATTACGAATTTCTGTTTTTATTTCAAAGCTTAAAGTAAGAGTGGCGCACCTTGTTTTCTCACAGAACTTAGTGGATGAACGGGGAGTACCACCAGGACCATTGGTACGGTATCGAAAATTTCCAATTCTGTCTCGTTCATTAGTTATGACGTAATATGTTCATTATTTCAACTTTCATAAAATTGCTCTACAGAAAAATCTGTGCATTGTGGATTGAAATGGATGCTTGCATCGTTTTGAGCGTCATATATGTACTATACTGTACATACTATAATATCGTATAGCTCTACAAATGGAGTCTTATTAGACAACTCATCAGATATACCGGCTCACGTATCAGTGCACAATTACATAGAAGCAGGCATGGCAACTGGCAAATGCCAGATCACATGCTTGGCGGGGAAATCAGGCGGTATGGTACCATACCGCAAGTATTCTTGTTATCGTAAGAAATAAATAAAAAAATAAATAAATAACTAAATACAAAAACTTACTCCTGTTCGGCATCGGGGAACCTGTTTGGCCCCATACTCTCCTTATAACAGATACCCTTCTTAGCCCAAAGCTTGGCTCCAGCAGGACAAGCGTTGTTCTTGCCAGCTTTCTGTAAGAGAGTTGTTTAAATAACTAGCTCAAATCGAGCTAGAGCTACTGTTTCCATGACAGTACAATTAGCTGCTTTCACTCACCACTTTGTAGGTAGGCTTCCAGTTACCGGCGTGCCTAGCGCGGCAATGACCGAGAAGAGGGTATTTGTAGTATCGCTTTTGCCAGTCCTGTTCGGGCAAAAAGAATTGCTTACACGTGAGTAAAGGGTTAACAATGGAGTAAATAGGGGATTGTTGAGTTTCCAGGATAGCTAATCACGGCTGCTAATGAGGGATCAATATGTTGAACAGTCACGAGATCTACTATTTAACATCGTCATCCCTCGATTTTTCGTTAACAACAATTTAATAACTCCTATCATACTTACACTTCCGGAGGTGGACATATCGCCACCGCCGCCACCACCGTTGGTACCATATACGTATGTATCAGTACAGAAAGAACCACCCGAGCTTGTGGTAGTCTTCTTTTTGGCAGCAACGGCCACGGCCACCAAAACTGGGGGAGAATGTTGTTGGAGTTGACTGATATTAGGGGGGGGGTGACACGTAACACTTTGTAACACTTTGTAACATGTAACGTGCACAAAAAGTTTTCTGCACATGTTACAAAGTGTTACATAGTGTTACAAAGTGTTACAAAGTGTTACATAGTGTTACAAAGTGTTACAAATTGTTACAAAGTGTTACAAAGTGTTACAAATTGTTACAAAGTGTTACAAATTGTTACAAAACACAAGGATTTGTAGCGAAGCAAATTTTCAACGGTTGGTGAATAAGTAATTTGAACGACTTTGGTGTCTTTCTAGAACACATCTAAAAGTTTTAAATCATTTCTAGGGTTAAAACATACACTTTTTTACTAATTTGCGGATGTTTTGAGCCTCCGATGTCATCGACTGTGGAAATCAGGGCTGAAATAGTCCATTTGGTAAAGAAAAATATGAACTTTAGACAACGGTAAAGTTTTTAGAGTGATATTAGAAGTATTGTGCCTCTCATGTGCTGAGTCACCTGTGAGTTGTGACCCAATCGACTTTTTTCATTGGTAATCGATTCTTTGTACTTAATAAGATGATATACAACGTTTCTGTTGGAAAAAGAAATAAAATTTTTCCAAAATCAATTTTTTGGTCAAAGATTGAAAATTTGCTTCGCTACAAATCCTTGTGTTTTTGTAACAATTTGTAACACTTTGTAACAATTTGTAACACTTTGTGACACTATGTAACACTATGTAACACTTTGTGACACTTTGTAACACTTTGTAACACTATGTAACACTTTGTAACACTTTGTAACACTTTGTAACACTATGTAACACTTTGTAACACTATGTAACACTATGTAACACTTTGTAACACTATGTAACACTTTGTAACACTATGTAACACTATGTAACACTATGTAACACTTTGTAACATGTAACGTGCACAAAAAGTTTTCTGCACATGTTACAAAGTGTTACAAAGTGTTACGTGTCACCCCCCCCGATATTAGCCCTCACGATTCACTATTATAGGTACAGTATCCTATGTGATCCTATTTGGCCCTGCTATACATATGATTGAAAAGGAGCCCGGACACAAGACATTGCGAGGAAGTAACACTAGCATGCCAGTACTCATTTTTTCCCCACCTGGGTAAATGTCGAAAGCATTCGCCCAGATGCCTTAAGCCTTTTGCAAAAAGGCATAGGGGTTAAGAATTCGACAATTTTACATACTAGTGAGATGTCACGCTTTTTTGTCCTGTAAAGTAACCTCTTCCTTAAGAAATCCTTCATCTCACACACACACACACACACGCTTCGTTGATGCAACAAAGGCGATGATTAACACGCATTGGGGCACGCAATTACTGACTAATAGCACTTCCTACTTTCACCTGAAATCACTTTGGGCGCCCTACAGCCATGCCATGAAGTGATAGCAAGTCTTCCAATCATACAACTACTATCACACAATTGCAAGTGACTCAAGTTAAGATTAGGTTAAAGTTGAAGCACTTGGTAACTAACTAGGGTCTCCTAAGCAACTGCCTTGCATACCATAGCAACTACTTTGGTTACCATAGCAACTACTTTGGTTACCATAGCAACTAACATCGCATCAGCCAAAAAATGCCCTTTGAACACAAAATTCATCACTAAATCTAGTTTTGAAGCTTATTCATCAACTTTACACCCTTTGTGGCGGGGAAACACTGCATCATGAATGCATAATGTAATAATTCTTGTTATCACTTTCTCAGCAAAAGGAGTACTGGATCGAAATATTATTCTTGATTTGATAGTCACTACACTAGTCACTATAAGTTGGTAAATAATACAGAACTCATATTCATCAATTGTTTGGTTTTCCAGCTTGATACGACTTTAAAAAATCCGACTTTATTATCTATATCTCATTGCTTTAAAAACATAATTTAACTTACCGGCGACAACAATCAGGGTCTTCATTCCGCCCTTCTAAAGAAATAGAATGGAAATTTAGCTAATTGTACGAACTGCATCGAGGACGCGAGGTCGAGCAAGGTACTGGCAACGAGAAAGAGGGTGTGATCTGAGAAGGTCAATTCTTTATTCTCAGTGGAGTAATTGATACGAGAGTGAACGGAATCGGAAGATATTTTGGATGAGAATCACGGTTTTTTCACTAACAACATCTGTATAAAGCTAACTGCATAAGTTTTTTCTCAGAATCATACCCACACACAACTAGACTGATATCGCTTTATGTGCTATAGCGACTGTATTGTCTATGGATTATGTATCGTCCTCACATGTCACATATATACCGGTAAATAACAATTAGTTCTCATCGAGGGGGTGTGTGAACCTCTGTATGTTCACGTTCTCCCTTTCGGGTAGTCTATAGATGGTGGGATGTGGCAGTGAGATAGCTAGCTTGGTTAGGGCTTTGTCAACATTCAACAAGCTATTTATATTGGGAGGAGGGAACAGTCCCTAACATGCATTTTCATGTACACAAAATAAATCACTGTCACATCCTGCCATCTATAGACTACCATCCCAGTGCTTGAGTGCCCCCCCCCCCCCCCCCCCGCTTGAGTCCCGATCGTTGGAGAATGTGAAAATAAAGAGGTTCCCAACTCTTGGTGAAAACAATTAATTAATCACTGCGCTGGCAAGCGCAAAGGTGGCCCCATCCAACCCCCTGAAAAAATTCCCCCAAAAAACGGCCCGCTTGCTCACAGCGTATATATAGTTAATTTCATACTTTTAGCCCATTTTGGCACTTTTTGACACGCCATAACTCCGGAACCAGGATGAGCTAGGAAGCTGAAATTTGGTACTCAGAAGCTTCTTGTAGACATCTATCGATGGTAAAAATTTCAAGTAGCTAGCTCATTTCTGTTCAAAGTTATGAACACCACCCCCAAAACAGAAAATTCAGTGTGGGGATAACTAGGTTGATACATACATACATAGATGTATAGACGCTTTGTTACCTTCCGTTTGGTCCCTGTTTGAGACGAACCAGACATCGTACGACCTCAAACCAAGCGGCATTCGACAGATAATTGTCTCGTGCATGTACCCATTTGGGTGGCGACTCTCCATCTCACCTATGACGCGTGCAATGACGTCACGAGTGACGTCATTGCGGGAGACCGACTAACTTTTTTCAAACACCTCTAGCACCCTGAAGACGTGTTCCGATTTCTGATTTGACGAAAAATCGTTACCGGCAAATCGTCTGAACTTTCAGATACTATATTGCTAATTTTCGTAGCTCATCATTTTGAGCCCTTAAATCGCGTCGGAAGTCAAAAATTTGACGAAAAATCCAGTAAAATGAACTTTTTTCGAGCAAAAACTCCCTTTCCTGACCACTGTGGTCAATGATACTTTACAAGCTCCTTCAGGGTACTCAATAAAAATATATTGTGATGCAATTACGTCGTTACGACGTCATTAATTACGTCAGCTGACGTCATAATGACGTCAAAATTACGATTTTCACAGAAATTCGTCTCGTTTCTCATATAACACATCATTTTAACAACTTTACACCATGAAATAATGTCATACTGACATTAGAAACCAAAAAGGGACCTAAATTAAGCCAAAAACTAATTGGAATTAGTTGGCGGGAAAGGTGGCCCACTTACACCTTTGCCTGATGCCGGGTTTTATTTTAAAATGTATCAGGGATATAAGAGGTGAGTGAAATAGAGAAAGAGAAAGGGTGAGAGAGAGATTGAGATACTGACGTGACGAAGAGAATGACAGTTCGTGGTACCCGGTAGCAGCAAAAGGTGTAAGTGGGCCACCTTTCCCGCCAACTAATTCCAATTAGTTTTTGGCTTAATAATATAATAACAATTTAAGGCATTAAAAATTAGTAATTCAACCAGGTTTTTTACTTGCAATAACAATGGAAAGTAGGACAATAAAGTGTATGAAACAGCAGCGGAACAATGAAACAATTAATTTGAAAAGAACTAATAAACTATACTTGCTGTGTGTCAACTGTCAGAGTGGTGCAAAACAAATCAAGGTAAAGAGAAAATAAACGAAATGTGGAGACTTTTTAGATGTCAACCCAGGTACAATAGTAGTGTGTAGATAGAGGCAGAAAGAGCGAGAGATAGAGAGAGAGAGAAGAGAGAGAGAGAGAGAGAGAGAGAGAGAGAGAGAGAGAGAGAGAGAGAGAGAGAGAGAGAGAGAGAGAGAGAGAGAGAGAGAGAGAAAGAGACAGAGAGACAGAGACAGAGAGACAGAGACAGAGAGACAGAGAGAGAGATTTTGGTTTTGGTTTGAAAATATTAAGTTGAACTCAAACAATAAAATAAAACAAAGGTTTTGAGTCCGGCCCCATGCGAGGAACATTAATCACTACCAAACACACAAATAAATCACAATAGTGTTCCACATGCTTGTAGGGCGGGTGGTTCCGTAAAACAGTTGATGGGTCCCATGGAGTGAAGTGTGGGAAAGGAAAGGGATAAACCTGAAAAAGCTAGATTGAGAAGATTACTCAGATTGAGAAGAACCTGTAGGGGAGTAATGCTGCATTCTCGGAAGGTGTAACAATCACGAGCCGCGGGTTCTCTTGTAGCTCGCTCAGTCGTGATAGTGGACATGCTAACAATTATAGTGAACTACATTGTAAATATGACATCACACGTATGTAATTTCACTATTGTCCACTCATGACTGAGCGAGCTGCAAGAGAACCCGCGGCGCGCGATTGTTACACTGACACCTTTCTCGGGAGCATTAGCTAAGAGAGAGAGACACAGACACAGACAGAGACACAGACACAGATAGAGAGAAAGAGGGACAGAAAGAAAACTTATTTTTATTTTGGAAACGATTGGAAATAATAAAACGCGAGTTTTGTAACAAACAGTATTTACAATTGAATATGAATTATGTTTGCATATTATGCAATATCAAACTTTATACACAATTGAGTTTTGTACAGTGTGCGTGTTTTATGTTTGTTTACTGGGGATCCAGAGGGATCTCACAGACGAATTCACGGTTCTCATTACAGTTCTGGTGATGGAATCGGAATATCCAGCTCCCTGAAAGTAGTCAGCTGTTAGTACGCATAGTGCATACAATTCATATCCATAAAAACAAGAAATATTATTAGTGTATTAGTGTCTTGTTTCATGCACATGACGTCAAGGCGAAAACTTACTGTCCCTGTTATATCCTTGGTTCATATAACAGGCGTTGTCATGGTGATGGAGTGGCTGGTGGCCACGGGCAGGTAGGTTCTTGTGGATAATCCGGGTATCCTCACGGGTTACGGTCCTCCAATCCTTGACATCGTGACTGTTGCCGGTGGAACAGAAGAATCCAAGCCAATGCCAATCTCCTCGTCTGTATATGTTTGAGGTAACCCATATCATCTCTTCCCAATCGTTTGGCACAAAAAGATGTCCGTTCATGTTGTTACATCTGCGAAGAAGGGGAGGGTTAGTAATAATTATTACTTTTCATATCTTACTATATTAAATGCAAATTCGGGCAGATTGGGTCCTAGGATATTCCAACGTACTGAATGTCAATGAAGGGGTTGTTATGGTTTGGGGGCTAGGAAGTTGGTGGGGAGTGTGGGTGGATACTGAACGTGCGAGTTTGTGGTCGGTTTGTTCTACTTTGTTGCGAGGGAGAACGTGTATAATACAAATGACTCACTCCTGCTCGGCATCTAGGAACCTCTGCTCTTTTCTACTCTCCTTATAACAGATACCCTTCTTAGCCCAAAGCATGGCTCCAGCAGGACAAGCGGTGTTCTTGCCAGCTTTCTGTAAAAGAGAGTTGTTTAAATAACTAGCTTAAATCGAACTAGAGCTACTGTTTCCATGACAATACAATTAGCTGCTTTCATTCACCACTTTGTAGGTAGGCTTCCAGTTACCGCTGTGCCTAGCGCGGCAATGACCGAGAAGAGGGTATTTGTAGTATCGCTTTTGCCAGTCCTGTTCGGGGAAAAAAGAGTTGCTACCTCATGAAAAGGATAAACAATGGAGAAAATAGGGGATGGTTCATATCTCCAGATATCGCAGAGCGCTCAAATTAGGTGAAGTAACCATGAGCAACTTACAAAGAGTACGGGTACTTTTGTCACGTTGGGGTATCTTAACCCACACGTTATTTCATTGGGTTGCTAGCACTTTGCAAGCTGTTGCGAGACGCAGGTTAAACAACCTGCGTCGCGCAACAGCTTGCAAAGTGCTAACAACACTTTTGGCAAACATACCCGAGTTCATTTTTCATGAGACTGAACCATTGTGATTCATTCCCAAAAATATAGTTTTTCGGCCAGAATCCAAGCAATTGTCTTTGGCTTTCGATTTGCTTTTTAATCACTAATGTTACCAAGATTAGCTAAATTGGACAACCACAAGAAACGCCTCTTTGAGCGAGCGAGTTAATATCACGTGGTACATCTCACATAACATGAGAAAGCTAATCGATAGCCAAAGATAATCGTTTGATTTCTGGACCGAAAAATTTTATTTTTGCGAATGAATGATTGAGTCCCGCGCCGGTGCTCCAAGACCCCTTTACAGTGAATGGCAATGTTCATTGCGATAAAAAAAGAAGAATTTGGTGCTAGAGGTCTGTAATTTTGGTCAAATCATGTATTTGTTTGATACAGTCTGATAGTAGAGTCGATAACTACATCGACCTCTCCCAATTGTTCCAGTTTTTGTTACATCTGTTTGGAGCCTCGACACGACCTCTAAACAGGTGTTACTTTTTCACAAACTGTTTTCATCTTGGTGTAATCAGCAGTTGAAATTTTGTTGATCATAACAAAAACCTGACTAAATTTTTTCAACTTGGGGTAAAACCATGGGTGTCAAAAGTTAGCTCTAGGTCCCCTGAGTAACCATCCGGAGACTCCAAGAGATATTTCAAGCCGTTCTCCTGTAATCGTTAATCCCGGTAGAGCACATATTTGAGTATGGACGTACGTGCAATTGCCTACAACCTCAACTTTAATGTATAACGTTAATGTGCGTCTCTCTCTTTTCTCCCCCTTCAGAAAGAGTTATCTCGCGCGGCGCAACCGCACGTGCGGTTTTTCCAGAGAGAGTGAGAGACATACAATAACATGTAAACAGCCTGCCAGCGCTCACGTACGTCCGCATTGTATTTTTTTCTCCACCGGGATTAATGATTACGGGAGAACGGCTTGAAATATCTCTTAGAGTCTCCGGATGGTTACTCAGGGGACCTAGAGCTAACTTTTGACACCCATGGTTTTACCCCAAGTTGAAAAAATTTAGTCAGGTTTTTGTTATGATCAGCAACATTTCAACTGCTGATTACACCAAGATGAAAACAGTTTGTGAAAAAGTAACACCTGTTTAGAGGTCGTGTCGAGGCTCCAAACAGATGTGACAAAAACTGGAACAATTGGGAAAGGTCGATGTAGTTATCGACTCTACTATGAGCTCCATGATCTTGATCCTGTCGAGCGCTTTACCAGAAATCCCTTTTTAATTGAATTAAGATATTTGTCTGATAGATTTCTTGACCAAATTTTTGGGCTCCACGACATCTGGAACTATAATGGTAGCTAGGGCGACCTTTTTTATAACCAACACGGTAGTTCTTAGTAATTGTAAGTGTCGGAAAGTTAGGTAAAAGTTCGCAAATATCCAGTACTTTGCACACTTGCACAGGGTTAGAATTCGTAAATGACACTTTTAATTTACTTTATATACTTACACTTCCGGAGGTGGTCGAACCGCCGCCACCACCACCGTTGGAACCATAGACGTATGTATCAGTACAGAAAGAACCGCCCGAGCTTTTGGTAGTCTTCTTTTTGGCAGCAACGGCCACGGCCACCAAAACTGGGGGAGACTGTTGTTAATTTTAGAGTTTAGTGCGTAATAAACACTATGTGAACCTATTTGACACTGCTATACATTATCTATACTAGTGGACCCAGGCCATCCTACGGATGGCTTACAATTAATTGATTACTCAAGCGACGTACACTAAACTAAAAACAGGAAATTCCTCGTTTTTCGTATCGCTCTGTTTCTCTGTCTATGTGTCTCTCTGTCTGTATGTCTGCATGTCTCTCTGTCTCTGTCTCTGTCTGTCTGTCTCTCTCCTTCTGTCTCCTTCTGTCTCTCTCTCTCTCTGTCTCTCTCTCTCTCTCTCTCTCTCTCTCTCCCTCTCTCTCTCTCTCTCTCTCTCCCTCTCTCTCTCTCTCTCTCTCTCTCTCTCTCTCTCTCTCTCTCTCTCTCTCTCTCTCTCTCTCTCTCTTCATTTCTATCTCAATTTCTATCTCAATTTCTCTGTCGTCTTTGTCTATTTTCTACTCTATATGGGGATCTCATCACGCACAGTGGACTGCTGGGTGAAATGTGGGATCTGATAACCACTGGGATGATCTGATACTCACTGGGATGATCTAATCTTGGGTGGGGGGATATGATCCTCAGTAGGGTGATCTGATCTTGGGCGGGGGGATCTGATCCTCAGTAGGGTGATCTGATCATGCATGTTGGGTGATGTGATCTGATCTTGATGACGACGATTTAGGGACCACCAAACATGCATGGGTGGGATCAAGTTTCGGGTGTTTTTGCATTATATAGTAAGACTAGCGCACCCATTGGGTGCGCCTCAAGTAAGGGCTTTTTGATATAACCCACCCGGCTTCGCCGGGTGGTTCTTTTCGCCCCTTTCCACGTCAATAACACGGTTGCCATGGCAACTGAATTGATAGCTATCGGGACTGGCATGTTGAAAGTCATTCGAAAATATTAACAAAGTGTTCCAAAAGTGTAAATGGCAGCTTTACAGCTTTGGGCACATGAAATGTTTTATGAAGGAGCAGTCTGTCGCTTAGATACCGCCTAACGAACGGCCATCACTTCGACGTTCATCTCCAAATTATAATAGAGATTATAATTTGGAGATGAACGACGTGATGGCCATTCGTTCAGCGGTATCTAAGCGACAGTGCTCCTTCATAAAACACTTTATGTACCCAAAGCTGTTAAGCTGTATTTCACAGTTTTGAAACTTCCAGTGGAAGTTTGTTGATACTTTCGAATGACTTTTAACATGCCAGTATTCATGGTTACCGATACAGTTGCCATGACAACCGTGTTATTGACGTTGAGGGGCGAAAAGGCCCTTTATACTAGTCTCTATTGTAATTTGGAAATGTCGCTAGCAACCGATTGTGTACGTGCAAATTGAAGAGGTTGTTAGGGGCGGGTTGGTTGATACTGCACGTGCTCCTGGGCAAGGGGGATTGGGCATTTCTAGTATTAAATAATTTGAGGTGACAGCTTTCACTGTGCTGTCTGCCGAGGAGTGATTATAAGGAGATCGGTTAGAGTCTCGGTTAGAGTCTCGACTCTCGCGGCATATTCCGAACCATGTAGTCAGAAATTGAGAACGAGTTTTTATAAGAAACTCGTTCTCAATTTCTGACAACATGGTTCCTTAGATAATTTGGAAATGTCGCTAGCAACCGTTTGTGCACGTGCAAATTGAAGAGGGGCGGGTTGGTTGATACTGCACGTGCAGATTGGTACAGCGGAAGGGCAGTTCACCTGGGCAAGGGGGATTGGTCATTCAAGTGAATGAGCGCTGTAAATCAATGGGTTTTCTAGGCAGTACCTACATTATATTATCGAAAAGGAGCCCAGAAACAAAGTGAGGAACTAGAAAGATATGTTTACCAAGTAACACTAACATGCCAGTGCAACTGGGTAGTAAAATTTATGTCACTTTCTCAGCAAAAGACCTTTTTGATTTGATAGTCACTACGATTTAAATTGAATTAAATTTTTAATTGTAATCCAAAAAAAGAGAAGAGAGTCAGAGCCTCTGATTCAGAGGACGGGATGGAAAGGATTAAAATTCAGAAGAACCTTTGAAAAACCAGGACCACTAATTAGTCAGATGGATTTTTGCACACGATTTTTCATGGACATTATATGACTATTTAGCATCTGGAGATGAAAGAGTGGATAACTAGCTAATTAAACCATTAGATAAACACTTCATTTCACTTACCGGCGACAACAATCAGGGTCTTCATTCCGCCCTTCTAAAGAAATAGAATGGAAATTTAGCTAATTGTATGAACTGCATGGAGGACGCGAGGTCGAGCAACGAGAAAGAGGGTGTGATCTGAGAAGGTCAATTCATTATTCTCAGTGGAGTAATTGCTACGAGAGTGAACGGAATCGGAAGATATTTTGGATGAGAATCACGGTTTTTGCGATAACAACTGTATCTTGCTATATTGAATGCAGATTTCAGATCCCTCTACAAACAATTTCCAGTTTCTAGACTCTAGTTATCCAAAATTAATAATCCATGCAGGTGTTTTTTGTCTTGCAGTGGAAAGCAGGGCAATATAGTGTATGGGTTGTTATTAAAATCAACTAAACAGCGGAACAGTGAAATAATCAACTTGAACAGAACTAATAGACTATACATGCTGTGTGTCAATTGTTAGTATGGCGCAAAACAAATCAAGGTAAAGATAAAATAAACGATATATGTGGCTGACCCTATTCTCATTTGCTTAAGGAGATGAATATGGAGACTTTTTAGAAGTCAACACATGCAGGGACATTAACATAAAATATAGTTATGTGTAGAGAGGCAGAGAGAGAGAGAGATAGAGAGAGAGAGAGAGAGAGAGAGAGAGGGGGGGGAGAGATATCAGATGAGTTCCTGTACCGTGACCCGTGTTCCACTAACAGCACAATATATTGTCAATACTGCGGAACGGTCTACTCAGAAAGTGTAACGGAGCGCGCGGGTATATTTCTGAGAACAATTCCGCGCGAAAGTGACCAGGAGTTTCAGGACCGTGGGAAAATTTGTATTGTCCCCATCCCTGATTTTCCGCAAACTCGTTTTTGGCTGTCAGAGCATTGGACTGACAGTTTTTTGGCTAAATGGCCGGCCAACAAAGTTTCAAACAACTATTTCAACATGATGAAGACCGGTAAAAGAGATAATAAGTTAGTTAAAAATAAACCCTTACGTTAAAACACACACACCGCTCAGAGTCTATTTCAGTTTAACGCTCAGACTGATGTTCATCGCAGCAAGCTCTGCTGTGAGGTAGCTGTAGACGTAGGGTAGTTTCACCGAGACAACTTCTGACTTGTCGCCACATACCTGTGGAGTATAGGGTTTAGTAACTTGCCTAGGGGTTACTAGTGGAGTATAGGGTTTAGTAACTTGCCTAGGGGTTACTAATGGGGTTACTAGAGTGGTAGGTCCTAGATGACTACCTATTAGATCCCTAACAACCTTGCTCGACCCTGTCTCACCGTGCACCTTGTAAAGGAGGGTGATAATATAACAACAACTTGCCTGGCTAGACTGTGTTTCGGGAGGGTTAGAACAAACAACAATATACCTTGCATTTCCATGCCTGTTTCGATGTGTGGTGAGCGGCAGAGTAAACACCAACAGTCTTTCCACATGTCTTGCATACCTAATGGGAGAGAGAGAGAGAGAGAGAGAGAGAGAGAGAGAGAGAGAGAGAGAGAGAGAGAGAGAGAGAGAGAGAGAGATAGAGAGAGAGAGAGAGAGAGAGAGAGAGAGAGAGAGAGAGAGAGAGAGAGAGAGAGAGAGAGAGAGAGAGAGAGAGAGAGATAGAGAGAGAGAGAGAAAGTCAACTGACAATGTTACCTTTGTAACGGCAATATCAGAGCAATTGAGAAGTCGATCGTTCATGACGAAGGCAGTTCCATGTGAAATCAGGGCATCCCGCTCCATCTCTCCAAACCTGATCCCTCCGGCCCTCTTTCGACCCTTAATTGGCTGTCTAGTTAGCTGATCTACTGGCCCAGTGGTCCTGACCTGCAAAAAATTAATGGGTCATATACTGTCAGAGCATTGGCCTGACCCATTCTCGTTTCGGAGCGCGAGAACTGTGGTCAGAGCTAGAGCATTGGCCTGACAGGTCATATATGTATACAAGACATGAGAAGACACCCAGTAGTTTTAGGGGATATATATGCCGAAACTATAAACTATTGGATCCCCTCCATGTCCGAATATTCGTGTACTACGTCAGTTCACCCTGAGGTCCCTACCCATTAAGTCTAGAGACTAGAGGGTAGCACATTATACCTGATACTTGTCGCTGACCATGTGCCTCAATCTCTGGTAGTACACGAGACCAATAAAGATATCCGCTTCAAATTCATTGCCCGTCTGACCGCTATACATCGTTTCTGTCCCGTAGTAGTTGTACCCTAGAGATAAAGTGGTTAGGAATGTTCCTTATTTTGAGTTTCTTTTAATCCATATTGGGGTTCTCTTTGTTGTTGAGTACTCAACAAGGATTGCTGGGGAGGAGCACGTGCAACATAGAACCAAATCACCAATTTGAATGCAGTTATAAGAACACTAACCCGATGTTTTGAGGGGAACACTAACCTGCTGTTTTGAGAAGTTCACCCACATGCTCATCAGCCCTGTTGTCCTCTCCGTGTAAGAACGCAGAGCAGTCCTGGGTGATCCCGTGGGCAGCACATGCCTTACCTGCCATCGTCTCAATCATCATTCCTATCGTCATCCTGGGGGGGGGGGGGGTGTTAACTCTGGGGGGAGGGAGGGAAATGTTAACTCTGGGGGGAGGGAGGGAAATGTTAACTCTGGGGGGAGGGAGGGAAATGTTAACTGTGAGGAAGGGGGGATATTAACTCTGAGGAAGGGGGGGGGGGATCAGATATATGTTAGTAAGAAATGTCTGTGCATAGCCAGCAGTCTTGAATTAAAAAGCGTGAAGGGTATCACAGCCCATGAGGGGGGGGGGGGGGGGGTTAGCATCAATACCTGGATGGGTAACCATGAGGGGGGGGGGGTTAGCATCAATACCTGGATGGGTAACCATGAGGGAGGGGGGTTAGCATCAATACCTGGATGGGTAACCATGAGGGAGGGGGGTTAGCATCAATACATGGATGGGTAACCATGAGGGGGGGGGGGTTAGCATCAATACCTGGATGGGTAACCATGAGGGGGGGTGGGTTAGCATCAATACCTGGATGGGTAACCATGAGGGGGGGGGGTTAGCATCAATACCTGGAAGGGTAACCATGAGGGAGGGGGGTTAGCATCAATACCTGGATGGGTAACCATGAGGGAGGGGGGGTTAGCATCAATACCTGGATGGGTAACCATGAGGGAGGGGGGTTAGCATCAATACCTAGATGGGTAACCATGAGAGGGGGGGTTAGCATCTATACCTGGAAGGGTAACCATGAGGGGGGGTGGGTTAGCATCAATACCTGGATGGGTAACCATGAGGGAGGGGGGTTAGCATCAATACCTGGATGGGTAACCATGAGGGGGGGGTTAGCATCAATACCTGGAAGGGTAACCATGAGGGAGGGGGGTTAGCATCAATACCTGGATGGGTAACCATGAGGGGGGGGGGGTTAGCATCTATACCTGGATGGGTAACCATGAGGGTTGAACATGATATCAGGAACCATGCCACCCTCTGTAAAGGGCATGCTCTCCGCCGGCCACATCATACTACACACCCCCTTCTGCCCGTGACGACTGGCAAACTTGTCTCCGATGGTGGGGTTCCGCGTGGATCTCAGGGTAATTGCCACCTTTTGAAGCATTCCTGCGGGAAGGCACTATTAGTTGGGTTTCCACTAATGTATCCACATTGTACAATGTACAATGTACATGGACATGTCTATTGGATTCGAGATATAAAACTAATAGTGTAGATAGAACTAATGATGGTATATTGATCAAGAACATTAATCAATAACCCGCCCGTAATTAACAGCTCATGTAGTACCTGTTAAAAGGTTATGTACCTGTTCCTGTTTCATTTCCTAGAGCTCTGATGCTATGAACAAAGGCCGGTTCGAGACCCTGGTACCGCTTCACTTTGCACTGTCCCGTTGCAATGTCAAGTGTAGAATATAGTGGGTCATCGTACTGGAGTTTAGTGCCTATCGGAGGTAACCCATCTGAGTCTAGGTTGTAGTTAGGAGGTTCACTCTTTCCTAAGGCTGCAAATGCTACCGGGTCCCAGCTGAAATAGGTGTGTGTGTCAGAAAAGAGTAGGCTTCAAATTTCAAAAGCAATAATATACTAATACGAATCCCCGGTCATTTTCCAGACACCACGTGATTATTTATCAGGATCTTGATCAAAGTTCGTACTTACCCAAATATCTCAGTAGTGTTCCCCTTGGGGGCGAGGTCATAGATACTAGTCTTTAGGATGTTAGCATGGGCGAACCCCCGCTCATAGGACCCCTTGTTAATGATAAGAGCATCTTCCATGTCGTACCCAGTATAGGATATCACTGCTACAATCGCATTTGTACCAAGAGGGAAATCGTCAAGGTTCCACCTACCAGGGGGATTCGTTTGTTTTTTGTTGTGTGTTTGTTTGTTGTGTGTTTGTTTGTGTGTTTGTTTGTTTGTTTGTTTGTTTGTTTGTTTGTTTGTTTGTTTGTTTGTTTGTTTGTTTGTTTGTTTGTTTATTTGTTTGTTTGTTTGTTTGTTTGTTTATTTGTTTGTTTATTTGTTTGTTTGTTTGTTTGTTTGTTTGTTTGTTTGTTTGTTTGTTTGTTTGTTTGTTGTTTGTTTGTTTGTTTGTTTGTTTGTTTCCAAGTGGAATGAGTTGACCTACCTATCTAACGAGTCAGGTCGGACGAGGGGGGTTTGAGGCATCTCCAGCTTGTAACTCTTGCTATCTGATCTGTAATCCAAGGTATGGGAGGGGATTCCCATCGTCTGTTTAGCCATCTGAAGCTGGTAGACGTTCCTGAAATGTGTACGGTTTAATAACTCTTCCCAAACGACACAGTGTCACCATGGCAACCCTCTCACCTAGTCACCATGGCAACCCCCTCGCCTAGTCACCCCTATCACCATGACAACCCTGTCACCATATCAACCCCTTCACCCCTCACCAAGACAACCCCCTCACCATGGCAACCCCCTCACCTAGTTACCATTGTCACCATGGCAACCCCCTCTCCTAGTGACCCCTGTCGGCTGTCACCATAGTAACCCCCCTCACCTTGGAGCAGGGTTGAGGTTCATGTATGGGATGAGATGGCCAAGAGTGGAAAGAATGTTAGTGGGAGAGAGCTCCTGGTGAGTCGTCACACCCTCCTCATACTCCGCTTTACTTATACACACGTGTAGGTAGACCTAGGGCGAGAGAATGATATGCATGTAGGTATACCTAGGGGGAGAGAAAATGAAAATGGTGTTGTAGGTACTATGTATTATTGAATCCCATAAATAAGTTTAGAGGAAGAGATGTAGAGGGAGACAAAGAGAGGGAGAGAGAAAGCTAGGGGTAAGCGAGAGGCATCAGGCAGAGAGAGAGGGGGAGAGAGAGATAGAGGAAGAGAGAGGGAGAGAGAGATAGAGAGAGAGAGAGAGAGAGAGAGAGAGAGAGAGAGAGAGAGAGAGAGAGAGAGAGAGAGAGAGAGAGAGAGAGAGAGAGAGAGAGAGAGAGAGAGAGAGAGATAGGCAGATAGAGATAGATAGAGGTTTGGCTCACACAACAGTCTCCCTCTAGTGCCCGCACACTACACTCAACACACAACAAACATAGGTATAGTGACGTTACTCTATCAATCTTTATACATCTCTATCTTTTATCTTTCTTTCTCTTATTTTCTCTTCCGGTACCGTCTTTCATAACCAACATATTTCTCTACGCACACTAAAACGCAGTGTGAGGGGGGGGGGCATCCGCCAAGTTCCTAACATCCATGATGGTTAGGGTGGGAGGGGGTTTACACTAAAAACACACCTGTTCAAAGGATCCAATCATCTCCTTGGAATTTAACACAATATTCCTGACTGGTCTCATCATCCTGGTCGGACCAATGAAGATGTACAGCCCGGGGAACTGGCCTGGCAGTGACATCTCAGGGAGATAGACAACCTGTAAAGAAGTTGGATTAATTTAGCGAAGAAATCTACTGAGAAGTGAGAGGATTATAAAACAATTCATAACAGTCTTTAAAGATTGTTTAGTTTGTGAAGGCAAACTGATATTTCTCACAATCTATTACAAGAGATGACATAACGTGATCTAGTTGAATTTCAAAATGTATACCTCAGTTGAAGAGGGAATTTGTCTGTTAATCTTGAGATACCGTAGTGCAGTTGCAATTTGTTCACATCTCTTAGCGGGTACCGTCCCAATAACAACACCCTCCAGGATGACATACACTCCACAGCGAGGTCCCGAGATTGGGTTAACACCAAGACGAATCAGATGCCTAGAAGTTAACACAAATGGGATTTAGTAATTTTATTGTTGTTAGTAACAGTTCTATCAAACCATTCCCAGCTACAGTAGGTCAACTTAGTTGTGGTTGGAACTTGGAAGAGGGAATATAATTCCCAATATATTTTTACCGTTTAATATCATGGTCTTGTACCATCTCGGTTGTCACGTCCACATCAGCAGCCAAGTGGTTCAACAGCCCACAAGGGGTTCCATCAGGGGTATGGATGGGACAGATGAACCCCCAGGCCTCTGGACGGAGTTTTCGGACTGCAGTGGTTCTCATTTCAGTAAAGAATGCTCCCCTGTGAATACACCTGCAATGGAGGGAGATGGGTATTAGGGGGATGGAGATATGAGGTTGTCTGGATGGATGGATTTCCCAAATTAACCCAAAGTTATATCCTCTATATTATCAATTATCACCCGTACCTGAAGTGAGAAAGCCACCGGAAGTAGTTTAACTTATCTCCAACAATAGCAAGCCCACTATTCTGCATCATGTCAAGACCACTCTGGCTCTTCAAGTTGCCAGTAGCTAGGAAGTACTGCAACGCATGACCAATGTTTGGAAGTCTGCCTAGAAACCTGGAGAGAGATGTATTGATGAAGGAGTGTAAAACTTGGCTTGAATTATTCTTTTTGTGGCTCTAAATCCAAAGAAACCCACGGCCTTTGTTTATGGGAATGGACAGTGCTAAAATAACCCCACTCTCCCTCTCTCTCCCTAAAAATCACAAAATAGTACACCTACCTGGTGAAGCGACCATCACTCAAAACATCAACAGGAACATCACTATTCCTTATCGTCTTTTCCATTTCAATCCGCAATGTCTTTAGCCACATCTCTACTCTCTCCTTCAGTAACGCCAAATATAGGTGACCTAAAAGAGTAGTTAGTGAAGTACAAGGAATAGAGATGACTTCACCACAGAGTGTTTGTTAGGACTGAGGGACGGATTATACGATTTCAGACCGGAGAGAAAAGATAATCAGTTGACCAATATACCTACCTCCTAGTTAAGAAAAGTAAAACCTACCTCCCAATTAGTGTAAAACAGTACCTACCTCCCAACATGACTTCCTGCATAGCAGGATTATCTGCACTCTCCTCCGCACATTCCCCATCCTTGAAGGCGTATAACTTGCTGAGAAGAGATTGTGAATACAGAAGAAACAGAAACAGAAACTCAGTTTATGTGCTAAACATAATTATGTGCTAATGAAGATGTTAATTCTCGTTAATTTAAAACTAACCGGACCATGTAGATAAGAAGGTTGAACTTGTCGATATTATCAGTTAGATGGACCAGGACAAATTTCCGGAGTAGTATCACACAGACCTCCTCATCAGGAATCCATTCAGGCAGATCCAACTTGATCCGGAACAACTTGCCCAGGTATGATCGTATCTGTGAGGAGGGTGAGAATACAGATCTAGCGGGTGATAATGTGGAATCGTATCTGTGAGGAGGGTGAGAATACAGATCTAGCGGGTGATAATGTGGAATCGTATCTGGAAGAGGAGAGTTAAAGGGTGAGAACAAATCGCGTGATAACTTGGCTAGGGCTTATATATCCGTTTCTGCAGGGGAGGGAGGATGCAATGAGTGAATCAGGGATCTGGTTATATTGTGTGGGATTTTATTTATATTTATTTTTCATCCTTTTTCAATCTCGAGTCCTAGCAAATTATATGTCTCTAGTAGCTTATTTTAGACTGCTGTACAAGCTCAATCACCCTCTTTTCTCTCTCTCACTCTCACACACTCACTCTCTCTCTCTCTCTCTCTCTCTCTCTCTCTCTCTCTCTCACTCTCACACACTCACTCTCTCTCTCTCTCTCTCTCTCTCTCTCTCTCTCTCTCTCTCTCTCTCTCTCTCTCTCTCTCTCTCTCTCTCTCTCTCTCTCCTCTCTCTCTCTCTCCCTCCCCCCAGACACGTAGCAACATTTCCTTGACAGTGTGTATTGCAAGAGCAGTAGTTGAGGGTGTGAGCAAAGTGGGCACACATGTTATACGTGTCTCAAGTGGGGGGATCGCTTGTGCGTTTGTTTGTCTGTTTGTTTGTTTGTTTGTGTGTTTGTTTGTGTGTTTGTTTGTTTGTTTGTTTGTTTGTTTGTTTGTCATTTTAAACCCACCTGTTCGTAGGTGCCTGCCTCTTTCTGTGCTAGTCGTAACATGGTGGTAACACAGTTACAGTATAACTTATCATCTTCCTTTCCCTCCACTAACCGGTCAAATATCTGTACAACAACAATATATATTGGATATTGAAAGAATAATATAGTGGGGTAATAGAATACTGAACAAAATAAATAGAATATTACCATGGTAATGGACCACTCTCATGGTAGCCATGGTAACGGACGATTCTCATGGTTGTCATGGTAACATATAATAACTTACCTCCTTATCAGTCACAGCAACCAGAGATTTCAGGATCAATGCTACTGGTATATAGTAAAGGGCTTTGGTGTGAGCGAAGCTGACCATAACCTGACCATCAGTCAGGTAATGGAGGGTCAGTTTCTGGGCGGTCTGGTCCAACCTTACACACCGGATCTGGATAGGAAGGGAGTGGGGGTTAGTTTCTGGGGTCTGGGTGGTCCAACCTTACACACCGGATCTGGGTAGGAAGGGAGTGGGGGTTAGCTTTTTGGAGTCTGGGTATATATAGTAGGACGGGTCACGGGAGTGTTATTTGGTAGTATCAGAAACAAAAATAAAGGAAGGGGTAATTGTAAGGGCCAGGGGGAGAAGTGTGATAGAAAAATAAGACGTATCACCCAGTTTATACAGTCCCAGCTATGATAGGAAAGAGAGGATAGAAAGCAGAGAGTATAAATGGCCTAGAATTGAGGGAGGAAAATGATCAGTACCTGCAAGCCGAATTCAGTATAGGTAGGGCCCCTGTTTTTGTAGGATGGACGGAGCAGTGTTATAGGATAGTGACGTCGAGGATTAACCAGCATCCTGGATGGGGAATTTGAACGTATGGCTTTTTAAAAACGTGTTTGCTAGTTATACAAAGTCTTATTCAGCTACTATTTGTAGAGGAACTTTTCAGGTCCTATCAAATATTATCTCTATCAAAGGACGAGTAAACCCCATCATGAAAATTTAAAGGGTCAGTAAAGTATACAACTTTATAAACATGTAGAGTGTAGACTAAATCTAGAACTTTTCCTTGTATTTCAATAGCACATTTTAGATCACCTTCCGGCTTCCATTGATATGCTTATTTTGGTAATACAACTCTAATATTTCTGTATAAAATCCAAGCTATCAAATATCAAAGTACATTGGCTGTTTGAACCTGTTAAATGGTGTGTCTGATGGCTTTCTACAAAACCCAAACTAAAAAGTAACTAACCTGATAACTTTTTCATTTCCGTTGATCAGGAAATATCCTCCCATTTCATTGTGATCCTCCCTCCTCTCCACCAGTTGGGTGGGAGACATGCCCTTCAGATTACACAGGTCTGATTGGACCATGATAGGGGCCATACCCACGTGTCTTGTTGTACTCATTACCCGCTGTCCCTCACAAAATACCTCCAACTGAGAGAGGAATTGAGAGGTTAAAGTATATCCCAGCAAAGCGAGTATGTGACTGTTATACCATATATCACGAAACTACGTACATCAATGTCAATGGATCCCTGGTAGGTAGACCCTCCCTCCCTGCACTCCACAGGATATACCAGGAGCTGCTTTGCAAAGGCATTCTTTTCGTTCACCATCGGTTTACTGATCAGAATCCGTCCCACCCTCAATGTTAACTGTAATTATATAGGGTAGTCACGACTCGGGGTATGGGGAGGATGTAACTCTCAACAACTCCAACAATAATAGAATCGACTGACAACAGACAATTAGTATGGGCAGTGTCAGGCGATTCAGCAGACAATCGACTGACAATATATTGACATACCCGTTTCCCATCACCGTTCAGGAGTTCCTCCGGAGCTAAGTCTCGTACCGCATGCTCCAGTCCCTCTCCCATTGCAAAATTAAAGGCTGCTTTGTGTGGCTCAAACAGCTTCCTGATAGATTGGAGGGGGGATTAAGATGATAAAGAGGGGAATGAAAGAACGCTAATTTCTGAGATAGCCTCCCCCTGAATTGTTCATACTAATTTGTAGCGTGAGCACCCACCCCCCCTCCCCCCCCCCCCCACTAACTTGATCTCAGGATTATGTTGGTCAGGTAGTTTCCCATAGTCGTACAGATGAGCAAACTTGTTGTGAACCATCGCTACAATTGTTATTAGTTGCATATTAGTTGAGTTAATTTGGAATTTAGCTGATATTTTGGCGAAGTAGTGCACTGTTTAGTTATCAGCGTCGTGTTTTGGACAAAAGGTAAGGGGGAAGCAAAGCAGGGTAAAATTGGATGTAGAAAATAACACATGTTTTAACACAAAACCGAAAGTTATGAGTGAGTTTGCAGAATATACATTATTATTCAGTTTACAATTGTCAGAGATTTAGCCCTCCTTCTTTTTAGAAGTTGGGATTAAATGGGTGAAAAAATAACAGTGTATGGGGGAGAGAAACAAACAAAAAATAACTTGTGGCCACAGCAAACTCGCACACAAAACATACATACACAGCTTCACACAACCATCATGTCACACTACTACACAAATCACTGCTCTTGTCTGTCAGGCCAATGCTCTGACCGCGGTTCTCACACACTCCGAAATGAGAGTAGGGTCAGGTTGAAATACTCTGACAGTCTCTTGTCCTAAGATGACTAATGAGTTCAACCACACAAACCACCCCTCAAACCACACCTCACTGATTTAATTAACTCGTTCCCACAACCAGGGGTACACACACACACACACACATGCACATATTAAACACACAAAAAACCTACATGTTATATAATACAACAAAACAAAATACAAAATCCCTAAAAGATGACACATTGTCCATGGTGGTGGAGAGGTCTGCCTCACGTACAACATTTGTTCTCTCTTACTGGGGGCGGGGCACTGAAGGAGAGATATATTGGGAGAGATATAGGGTAGAGAGAAAGAGGGGAGAGAAAGTAATATAGAGGAAGAAAGTAAGAGAATGATTGACTAACCTGATTGGTGTAGCTTGAATCTCTGGAGCTGGCGTTGGTTGTTTGTTTGCTAAGTAACGCTTGTAGATTTCCCTCGTCAAGTTTTCAAAAACCTGTGAAATTGACAATCAGTAATAGAATCATAATCAGAATAAGGGTTAGACGACTGTGTGGGCTTCCAGCTTCCTGAAAAACCAGGAGCAAAACATTTTGAATACCAGGTCCATGCCGCGCGACGGTACGTGCGGGAAGCGCGCGAACTTGAGTATTTGTGTGGTCTGGCGCGTTCCAGACATGATCTCCTAACAAATGTGTCATTGGCAAAATCATGGAAGAGAGGGGGAATCACACCCTCTCAAAAAGTTTCCATTTTATTACACACATCTCTGATATACATCATAGCACTTAGTCTGGAGATTTTAAATGTATCTCAGTTTTTAAATGATTCAAGTGGGCAGATATACAACAACTGCTTACAATTAGTAATTCTCAGAATCGAGAAACTCTTCCCTTACCTTATCAACATTTTCACCACACTTTGCACTTGTCTCAAGGAACTCAATACCATAGTTAGCCGCTAATTCAGCACCTTTCTCGTGTGATACCACCCTTTTAAACTGCTTATCAGACTTGTTGCCGACCTGAAAATGTGTGATCAATTTTAGTTCTGTTTGTGATATAATACGGCGATTTGATTGTACAAAAAAAACAGGCTACATAACAAGAAGAACAACCTCAGTCAGTATAAACTATAGAGCTGTAAATAAATATTAGGACTTTCGGAGTGGTCGCCCAAAGTTTAATACTCAGTACTATACGAACAATAACGCAGTTGGACAGTTGTTAACCAAACTTACCAAATATATCACGACATCATTTGGTGCACTTTTCCTAACATTATCCACCCACCCAGAGATTCTCTCAAAAGTTCTCAGCTGAGTTATATCGTATACAAGAACAAGACCTGTAGCATCCCGGAAATACCAACTTGCCATGGAGTGAAACCTGAAAATATGTATGGGATTCTTTTTATCTACTGTAATGAGTAATCTATGTATCATTCCTTCTCTTTTGCTCGCTATTTCCTCCCTTTCTTCTCTTTTCTTTCTTTCTCTCACTCTCGTTCTCACTTCCCAGGCACTCAGCTTATATTGGCGTTGATACAATGTGTGTGGGATACAGTGTGTGGGTGATGACAGACGGGTGGGAAGAAAATCAAATAAAAGAAGAGAGATACGCTTGGACTGTAGGTGTGTCTTTGGAAGAGTAATAAAATGGGATAGAGAGAGAAAGTATACGCTGCACATGTGTGTATGATAGGCCATATCTAGTGATAATGAAATCAGTCGACTCTAAAACAATCCCAGTAATCTATTCAGTAATTAACACAAGTTAATAATAATTAAGGTTAACATTCAAGTTTGGTGACGCAGCCACCCCTAAGTACACTAGCTGCGCGCAGTGCGGCTAAACGAAGCCCGCGAAGCAGGCTGAGTGTATTATAAAATAATAGGGGATGTCATCACCAACATTCAAGTCACCTTTCCTGTCCAGCAGTATCCCAAATTTGAAGCCGAATTGTTTTGTCGTCAATATTAATATTCCTGAAAGAGAAATTCTCGTTACAAGAAAAAAAAGAAGAGAGACCGGTCATGGATGGTGGTCCCCCTTTGTCTCTCCTATTTAGCCGCGATTCAAAGAGCGTACTCCGAATAAGTCGTAATTTGAACTACAATCATGGAGTCATGAAAATTTGACGACAAGAAATTCTAGGACGCTATGAATCTCTCTAATTCCCTACGTACGAAATGGCATTTCTACATTGATTAGGTACTGATTAAAAAACTACGAGACAGTCTAAATAATAAGTTATGGATAAAATTAAACTTACCTGCATTTGAAATCTATTCCAACAGTACTTAGCAGACTATCACTGAAAGTACTCTCTACATACTGAAGCAACAAACTCGTCTTACCAACTCCACTCTCCCCAACTGTCAATATCTTAAACGATAGATCAAACTTCTCGTCTGCTCTCATGCTATAGATATAGTTAAATTAGTTATTGATCTACCTTAAATATCGGAGTTTTATCACGAAACATCAAGCTATATCATGATACAGGGTATTACTGGAGGGGTTAAAAGTTAAAATGTAATGAGTGTTATCTAGATGTGTTATGAACTATGTAATACTGCTGTGATGGGCCGGACAATGCAACTGTTGTACAGCCGTGAGCCGAGCACTTTCACATCTTTTATCGCAGAACATTCAAACAATTTGTGGGATGTTGAATCTGGGAGTTGGCCACATTCAAGACAATTGGGAACTGTGAGTGATCGCTCGTATCTCAGGTAACTGAAGCTGAAGTCTTGAAAACGTAAGGATCTGCCATGTACAAAGTCTAAGACCTGAGAGGAGTTCTGTCGGGACATGTTTCTTGGAACTAAGGGGAAATCCAAAATGGCTCCTGAGTTTATAATGCTGGCTAGCTCTTCTTGAGAGCGAATAGGAAGTATGCTGAAAGGGTCTTCTCGAGTCAAATCTGTCAATCTACCTATGAATGGTTATTTTACCTTAAAGAATATTTAACATTTTTTCGTGGACTGGTTTTTGGAGCTTCTAGCGAAAGTGATGCTTTCTTGTTTCTTGACCAATTTCGTCAAACAAAAACTTTACGGACTCACAAAAATATGCTCTTTCCGATGATATGTGGCTTTTTGCCGAAAAGTGAGAGCAAGTGGGGACTGTCGCGGCTCGTGCGCAAATACGACGCCGTGCGTGAAAAGGGGGGTGACAACTTCAATAATCCGTTAGGGTCTGGTTAGGGTTTGGTTTCGACTTTCGGGTTTTCGGTAAGGGGCGGGCTATTGATTTATCGTTAGTTTATCAATTTCTTAAAATCTTAAAGCAGAATTTCGAAGCATCCAACACTCAATATTAGGTATCGCTTGTGCTTTCAAAACTTCGCAAACTTCAGTACTTTTAACTTTCTAATTTTGTTTTGTCTTATGGTTTTGTCTTTTGATTGACACCATTTAAAGCTACGTTTTCTGCTGGCCCAGTGCTGGGTTTGAATCCTTATTTTGCCATTATCTTGCTTTCAAATGTTTTGGCAATAAAAGCTATGTGTGTCCAAGAGTCAAATTGAAATAGCCACCTTTTGTCCCTCTTTTATCGCACTGTTAGGGTATTTGACCCTTGAACACAGCTTTTAGGGCAAAAGCATCTGAAAGCAAGATAATTGCAAAAGAAGGATTCGTTTTCAGCAGAAAATGCAGCCTCAAAAGACTTCCATCAAGACTTGAAAAGTGTCAAGAACAGTTGGAAAAAGTTGTAAAGTAAAATTTGGAGAAGTTTGCAAAGTTTAGAAAACACGCGAGACCTGATTATTATTATTATTATTAAATCTATATAATTTACACAATTTAATTGTATAAATAAGCCCCTTTTTTGTGGGCAAATACGGGTTACCGATAGATATTAAAGTTCATTGAAGATACCCATTATGAAAAGTCTATCACCCCCCTCCGTACCCGGAATTGGCCTCCAGGATTCGAGTCCCTCAACTCCTTCAACGTTTGGTGGAGTTCTCTCCTCTCACTTCTCTCTGCGAAGGACATATCCCTTGCAAGATATACACCGCAGTACGATTCTAACTGTTTTAGCTGCTTTGCCTTCTGGAGAAGGCTTAGCAGCATTTCCCTACTCTGTAGCTTCACAATCACTGGTCTCTCCCTTCCTCCCCGTTTCAAACCCACCCTTCTAGCTTCTATGGTCGGTTTCTCGCCTAGCTCAGCAAAAACATTTTCCACTTCACCCTTTAACACAGATTCAGTTTCATCCTCACATTCCGGTAGACCAAACACCATCAGATTTTTCGATCTGTCTGGGCCGGTATCAACTGGCTTGTGCGTGACCTTTTCCACGGCTTTCTGGATCTTTTTCGATGCAAACGCAGTCTTACAATTCTGTGTGACGACTGCAGAGAAAGTACGCAAATCTTTCTGTACCGTCTCGGTAACTCGATTCAGTTGCTCGCCCTGAAGCTCAATAACCTGCTCTTGTAACTTGACAGTTCTTCTCAAAAGATCATCACACTCCACTTTCAACTTCTCCTCCTGCTCCTGCAACTCGAGAGATTTTCTCAACAGTTCATCTCGCTCCTCTTTGAGT
Source organism: Hormiphora californensis (assembly GCA_020137815.1). Taxonomy (NCBI): domain Eukaryota; kingdom Metazoa; phylum Ctenophora; class Tentaculata; order Cydippida; family Pleurobrachiidae; genus Hormiphora; species Hormiphora californensis. The sequence goes on from CM035358.1 coordinate 1,910,849, forward strand.
TCATCTCGCTCCTCTTTGAGTACCATCTCAGGGGATTTCTCGGCAAAGATATGACGCTCAAAGTGTTTTAGAACAATAAACGTTGCAAAGCTCATTTCTTCAATCAGTTGCTTTAGCTCATATTTCGTGTGTACAGAGTTGATTTTAACTGATGACGGTATTTCAGCATCGTTGAAATCTGGACTGCTCCTGCACTTTTTTAAGACATTGCCAGCGACAGAGCTCTCTCCACTTTTGGCCAGCGTCAGAATCCGTCTTACAGCAAAGTCCAATTCTCGTTGTTCGTCTGCCATTATCTTACGTTCTGCCCTTTGGGGCCGTTACATCGCCATGTTGCTGAAACTCAAATTAATTTGTTTAAAGTAGTGCTGAAAAAAATCTGTAGGTATTGAGATGCTTTTTGGGGTGGCGCGCGGCAGGGCTATTGTTGGTTGGGTTTGCCTTTAATTCAAAGTTTATCTGGTAGGAAATGTCAAGGCCTAACCCCAACCCAAACCCCAGCCCTAACCCTAACCCCACTTTAGCCCTAACCCTAAAAAACCGTTTGTCAGCACTCACGAAACACCCAGATTTTAACGCTGGCCGTCATTTGGGGGTGACAACTTCAAAAAATCCGACTAGGAGGCAAGACACTGTGTTGAGACGCGCACCATTGCGACGCGCATTTTGGCTTTGCGACGCGCATTTTGGCATTGCGACGCGCACATGAGATAGAGACTTGAAATTTGGAGGTTACGAAGATCTTGCTAAGTTCTTCCGAACCTCCAAATTTCAAGTCTCTATCTTATCAGGAACCGGAGATATGACAAATTTTGTTATTTCAGGGGGGTGACAGTTTCAAAAAATCCGACTTTAACACGCTTCGCCGAACGGATTTTCTATAAGGAAACGTGCACGGCTTTGTGGTTTCTGTCACAGTTAGCGCCGCACACAGATTTGAGAAATAAGCGTCCTGACATCATATTTCATCAAAACAGTTATTTGATTTGATGAAGGAGCGCACTCGAGCGTTGTCAGGCGTTGTCCGTGACGGACGGACATTTAGTTAACCCCCACGATCTGCTGATTTCTAAACCCTGAATGATCTTTTTAGCACGTGCGTGCTAAAAAGATCATCCCGGGTGGATGCCCTTCGGGCATCCACCCGGGCAGGGAAAAAATCGTGTCATTTTTATTTTTTTCTTCTTTCATTTGAAAAGTGCTGCCTTATCGGGGGCCAGCAGCCTGCAGCGTTTGCCAATTCTTTCACTGGAATGGGGCAAATGATCGAACCCAATGTGAATGAGACTCATCGCGATTAACTCTTCATACGGTTACCCCCTTTCGCTCCTCAGCAGCTTCTCCTTGGCTGCTTAAAAGTGATGCCAATCGGTGTTGGGGTTGTTTTATTTCACTGGAGAAGTGGTTCCTGGACCCACTGGAGTCTGGACCCTGAATTTCTTCATCCATATGAGGTCTAGGACCCTCTTTTCCGGAGAAAGAAGCGAGAAAAATGGAAACTAGCTAAAAAAGGGAAAATGACACGATCCGATTTTTGATTGAGATTGCCGACAATAAAAAGTTTAGAACTTTTAATAATTAATTTATGGGTTCGGAGCTAGTGCAAGCGATCTTGTTACATGAGGAACCTCGAAAATGTTCAGGTCTACACCGCGTGATCTGTTCTAACCAATCACAGATTACAGAACAGCTCTTGCGTTCACACGTGACACTCTCGCCATACGAGCTGTTCTGAGCAAACCTGAATATTATTTTTACCTATGCTGATCTTGATAGCCGATAGATATTCATCCAAGCACTAACCCTGTTTAGGAAAACGATGTAGTTACAATGGCGGGAAAACGGTTCAGGGTTTCCTGGAAAGGAAGGCCTGGTGAAAGCAAGATGATCCAGGCAATAGAGTTGGTAAATGATGACTTTGAGCAGCTTCTTGGGCAGCTGAAAGAGAAAATTCGGAAAAAGTACAAAATAGATAATGAACGGGAGTTCTCACTCAGCTACCAACCAGAAAGCACAATCCATCAATCCATCAACCTAACAGACATAGATGACGAAGATGACATGATGGATGTGTGGAAAGGGGATGTTGAACAAAGGATTTTTATAAAATTCATAGAGGACCCTTTTTTACAAAGTGGAAGGTCATCCGTGCTGAGTAATCCAAGTTGGAGTGGTACTGATGTAACTGGGAGGAGTAGCCCCTTCCAGCCAATAGAACATCCTTTTCCAGGAGGCAGTAGTTTCTCTCCCGTTATACCAACTAACAAGGTGATTCCGGAAATACCGGTAACAACACAACACCCAGTACAAGTTCCTACACCTCAGCTAGCCGGTGCTCACCCAGTACAACCTAGTTATAATCTCCACGGAGTTCCTACACCTCAGCCAGATCACGCAGTACAACCTAGCTATGATCATCTCCACGGAGTTCCCCAGCCAGATCGCCCAGAACAAGGTGGTGATGTGAGCATGGTATGCGAGGAGGATGCAGCCCATCTTTCTGACATTGAAGTTATACCTGATACTGACGTACCTGGCGATGAAATACCTGGCGATGAACTAACTGAGGCAGCCGGTAACTCATATTTGATCAAGTCCTTTTTTCCTACTTTTTCCCAGACTTGCAGGAAAAGGGGGTGTGAACACTTGAAAAAAATTGACTTTGCATTTTTAGGAACTACAAACCCGACCACTGACGAATTGTTATCAAATTTTCAGGGGAAACTGAAATGGATGCCACTGATTATGTTACTGATGCTGTTACTGATGCTGTTACTGATTCTGTTACTGGTTCTGTTACTGGTTCTGTTACTGGTTCTGTTACTGGTACTGTTACTGGTTCTGTTACTGGTTCTGTTACTGGTACTGTTACTGGTACTGTTACTGATTTGGTGAGTAACAAAGAACCAGTGACTGATGATATGGAGCCTAATGCAGCGACAGAAGAACTAGAGGAAGAAAAGAAGCGTGATCCGGACTCACTGAATGATGGCTTGGATGACTGCGAGACACGTGTGGATATTGTTGATGATGAAGGTGACCAATTCCATGGTAAGAATGTTTCCTGAGCATCAGTTAGCCATGTTGTTCCAAATATGATGCAAATAAATCCATTGGAAAGAAATAATTACGGCGTTGCACCTTCCGCTGACGTCCCCCAGAGATATCGCAGCTAAGTGGTCATGATTTGATTTGAAAAAGGATAAAAATCGATATACAATATATAAAGACAATATCCCGGTTGGCTCCTATTGACGGAGTGTCAATATAGACGGAGCGCTTACACCTCAAAATACTATAAAAATTCACACACAGACAGTTCTCGCACACTACGGACAAACAGACTAATATAGTATACTTTTAATAGCTAAATAAAAATAGAAATAGCTATAAGGCTATTCACATTAGACTAGTTGGTTAATTTTAATTCACTCATTAATGATAAAAATAATTACTTACCCTTGCCCATTGTTCCTAGTCCCCCACCCCTCCCCCATGATCCCCATCCAAAATTTAGTATACCGTCGGCTGTTGGTAGAGATTTATATCAGATAGAATTCATATCTGTGGTGGGGGCGCCCGTCCTGTTTCAAACTGTTCAACACCACTCCAAACCTCATATTTGAGTACAATGTAAAGAATGAGCTATGTGTGGAGGTGGGAGAGATACCGCAGAAATAAAGGAAGAGAAAGGGACCCCCCACCACAGAGGCGAATTAAGTTGTGTCATGTAAGGCGTTCCAGAGATGGTCTTTCAGTTTGGAGGAAAATAAATTGTGTTCGGTTGTATTTCTCAGTTCTTGAGGCAGTAAATTCCACTCAAGGTGGCAGCGGTAGAAGTAACAGTTTTTGAACAGGTCCACTCTGGGTTGTTCAATGCATATAATGTTCGTTCTGTCTCGTTTCGTTTGTTGTCTGGTGGTGCGTCTGAAATGTGATTCCGGATCGTATTTTTGTAGGAAAGATGGAAATTTTATAGGAGATGTTTCATAGAATATTTTATGGAACAACTTAAGATCATTATATTGAAATTTTTGAGTCATTGGGAGTACGTCAATCTCCCTGAGTTTCTTTACATACGTTTCTAAATTATAACTAGTGTCTGTTTCACCTAATATCCATTTTGTGGCACGTTTCTGCAAACTTTCAAACTTAAGCAGACTTGAATCACTTACTGGTCGCCATATTTGGCTACAGTGTTCGAACAGGGATCTAACTAGACTAATGTAGAGGTTCTTCTTCTTTAGGGGGCATTTAACTAATACTCCTACACGCTTCACCAGTCCTAATCTTTGAGAAGCTTTGGAAACAAACGATTTCAGTTGTCTTCCCAAACATGTTTCTAATTTCCCTAACGAGGTCTACATACGCATTATAAATATCATTCTTACCACTATGAGACCTAACAAATTTAGCCCACCTCCTAATGTCGTTCGTACCGAAAGCCACTATAACTTTTCTCACTTCCAATTCAGGTTGGCTCTCTCTAAAGCCTTTCAACATGTCTATTGCAAGACTTCCCTCCCAATCTCTGAATGGCTTGCATAGCCTCGCACCCGATACCGACACATTTATCAGATCCAGGTCCTCGTTCACCCACTTCGTCATGGAAGTTCCCAGGAGTAGAGTCCTTGGAGAATTTGGTGCCGATTGTGGAGCGGCGGTAGAAAATCCAGAGACATCTGGCTGGTATCCATCAACCATAGGGGGTACAGGCGAAAATGTCATCTGAGACACCACAGGGGACACCACAGGGGATACCATAGGCTGAGGAACCACCGACTGAGCTAGTGGTGGTGGTGTAGGAGCGATAGGTGATGTAATAAGCCTCTTCCGGAATGAGAGGGCATACCTAACCCCTTGCTCAACCTTGTTGGCCCGATGCTTGAAGTGCTCCTGGCACCCTTTCATCATGGTGTAAGCCTCTCCGTCTTTCAGATTGATGGACAGTGACGGTCTCATCCTTCCGTCCCCAAGGTAGGGGATGAAGTCCACTGTCCCTGGCGACCCGAGATTAACGACTGTTATAGAGGAAGAGTCGTCCAATGTGTCCTCAAAATCAGAGTGGTAGTGCACCCCTTCTCCTCTCCTATACCTGGTTACCAGACACGAGTTGTATCCGCAGCCCAACTCACTGTTCAATTTCCCCATTAATCCCATGATGTTGGGGTACTTGGCTATATCCACAGGAGGCAGTTGAACTTTACCCCATCCATACCCGAGTCCTGTGTTTGACAACCAGGTATTTTTTTGGTCAAAGTCTTCGACCTCCCAATGTAACGATTCTGAGTCAACTTCAGGGACTCCCCTCCCATGAAACGTAACATACTTGCTGGGATCCTTTTTCGGAACCCCAAACTTCTTTCTTCTCTCCAACTCCTGTTGCGCCAGTAGTATGATTCTCTCCAACACAGGGGACGACACACGAGTAAAGATTTGGTCGAGGGGAGTGTTGTCTAGGTCCATATTTGAGGTATCCTAGCAGCCCATCCTAAAATCCATGCTAAAACAGGCTGATTAACCCAAGGACATTGTCCTCAAATTAATTTGTTTAAAGTAGTGCCGAAAATAGATGCACTATCTGGGACGTCATGTACTCCCAAAGTGTGTCAGAACTGTCACCGAGAAACATTTCTGGCAGTACGTCTCGGGCGGTTCATCTATTATAATCACCCAGCTGGGACATCTCTGGAGGAGTGAGAACGTCCCCGGAAGATCTCCCGGAGGTGCGAGAGAGGCCGTAATTACCAATTATATGCAATGCACTTTTGGTAAATGTACTTAGCTGATACTATTATTTATATGCTGACATATATGATGAGGTTTTGGCTAACGTTTAAACCTGTTTTCAGACGCAGAATTATCCTTCTCTGATAATGAAAAAGAGACCGACAGTGAAAAAGAGACCGATGGTAAATTCCTTGATGACATTGATGAGGATATTAGTGGACAGGCGGAGGAAATCGGCGAAGGTATGAAGAAGAAAATCACGGTAGCATTTTAGGATGGGGCATTGCCACCACAGAATAATATAATTCGAATGGCTCATTTCCCCAAAACAATACACATCCTCAATAGATAGTTTTACGTAACATACTGTTTTAATGATTACATAAGTGCACTGCAAAATGGTAGATATTGAATTTTATCAAATGTTATTACTGGGTTTCTGGTTTGTTTAACAGTATTTATTACAGTTGCAAGTCCAGATAAAATGCATGTCGTGGAGGTAAAAGAAATACCAAGAGAAGAGCCCAACCTGGATGAATGGTAAGCACTTAAAATAATTCCGGATTAGAATCTGGTTTGTCTACATGTCTTCATTGCATTACTAGTACTAGTAAACCCGTTCGCCCTACGGGCGAATTTCGCGGAAATGGTAGCTGGATTAGGAAACACTGACATCACCAGTCGAACTGTTGACATGCACTATCCCTACGGCAACGTAAAAGGAGCTCAGGCGGGATCGCTGCGAGTTTTAGAACTTCAGAAGATGATCAGGCGATCAAAATGATAAAAAAACTTGCAGATTCCTCGCATTTCGTCAGATTGTGGTCATCTGCCTTAATCTTTGAGATTGATCATCGGTTCTGTTAATCTCCAACGTCTTGTTCGTTCTCTCTGCACTTCTCTTGGTGTTGCTGCATTTTAACTCCTCAGTGTATGGAAAAGTAGAGAACGGCGGTCGGATCTTGCATGAGTAACTCCAATTGTCGCTGTCGTATATCAGCAGTAGTTGAAGAAGGCATATAATTAGCTGGAACAGTGACGCAATACAAAGCAAAATCAGATGCACGTGCAACTGCAGTACAATAGCAACAATCCTTGGTAACGGCTCCCACCCACTCCAGATGTAGTAATCCACCTCTAAACCTGCACGTGCAAAATGCCATATTTGGTAAAAAACGTCACACAGGATTTCCCTATTTGCTTTAACTAGAAAGCCCATTGAAGTCCTACAACAGCTCCCCCCACCCGTCTCAACCCCTCACTCTTTGTCTCTCCATGTCGGGGTAAAGAATACGGAGGTTAGTACTTGTAAAGCGCTGGTGATAAACATCAAGGGAAATCCCGCTGAATAACATGTAGAATCAGGTGATAAAGATCCGTAGAATTGTAGTAGCTGTGTAGAGAATCAATGGGGTACGTAGGTAGAAAAGCTTTTGCAATCATGGCGGCCCCAGCAGTAGATCACAAAACACCACAGGAAAACCACAGGAACACGAAACAAACAACCAACAACATGCACGTGCAGTATCCCCCCTCCAATACCCCTCCCAGGGCACCTCCTTGGCAACCCCCTCTATTTGCACGTGCTAGGATAGGTCATCATACTCCTCACCACGCCACGCATTTGCATCTTTTAATTAAGACTAGAGAGCCCAGGCAAAAAACCCAAAACTCCTCTCGCCCCCTACTGAATCCTCCCACCCCTTTCGAATCCTCTCAATATCTATTGACTGCTCTCGTCCCATATTATTCAGCACCCTCCCTCCCCCGCCCCCGGGCTATGTTGACCAACTCACCCCATAATCCCCTTACAGCCAGTTGGAGTCCTACAACAACCCCCCTCCCCCCCCCCCCCGGTCTCTATGTCTCTCTCTCCCCCTCTCCGTCTCCGTCTCTTTCCCTGTCCCCTCTCCAATGGATAGTCTTCATCTATCCCCTTCTCTCTTTATCCCTCTAACCCCATCATTCCCTCCCCCTCTCTCTCTCTCTCTATCTCTCTCTCTCTCTCTATCTCTCTCTCTCCCTCTCTCTCCCTCTTTCTCTCTCTCTCTCTCTCTCCCCCTCATATCGGGCTGGTGAATATAATGGAAGCTGGAATCAGGTGATAAAGATCCGTAGAACTGGAGCTGTGTAGAGTTATTAAAGCTGGGATACGTTGGTAGAAAAGCTGTGGCATTCATCGGGGCCGCAGCAGTAGATGGCCAAGCACCACAAAACACGACAGGAACACGCAATAAAACACCCAACAACATGCACGTGCAGTATTAAACTCTTGCCCACCATCATGGCAACTCCCCAAACCCCCCACCAAACACCCCTAACAACACGTCAATTTTCCACGTGCAAGCCCCAAAAAACCCCCTCCCCCAAATTTTGTCTTGCAAGCATCTCTGCTTTATAATATAGACTAGAGAGCCCAGGCAAAAGAACAAAAAACTCTCACACCCTATTGACTCCTCTCAATCCCCTACTTTGCTCCCTAGTCCCTACGGCGCCGCTTCGCGGCACCTCCGGTCGCGAGATCATAATCCACGCCCCCTTCCCCCTGTTGACTCCCCTCAGTCCTCACCCCAGACCCCTCTTATCCCTATTGACTCCCCTCGGCCCCTATTGAATCATATCGTCTCCTATTCACTCCATATCACTCTCTGTTCACTCCCCTATAACGCCATAACAACATTTTCCTAACCCCTCTCTAAATCTGTGATCTGAAGCAGTTCAGAACCCCACATTTTCCCTCATTTTTCACTATTTCCCCCATTACTCAGTCATTTCTCAACCAATTTCGAAAATCTTGGGCTCATTAAAAAGATAATCTCAAGCTCTTTCCAGAGAGCTATTATCCCCCAAGATTAGAAAACCTTTACACACGCACGTGCACTCCCCAAACCCCCCACCAACCATCCCTAACAACACGTCAATTTTGCACGTGCGAGCCCTAAAAACCCCTCCTCTCCCAAATTTTGTCTTGCAAGCATCTCTGCTTTATAATATAGATAGTATGATAATATATTTTTAGGGTGGACGTTATCAGACGTGGAATACAGCAAAAGATGACTCCAGTCACCTTTGTCGTGTTTGCCAAAGTGAATGATGATGTTTGTATTGATTTTGGACATGGACCAGTGTATCTACCAAAGCTAAAGGGTAGATTGAACAGTGGAGTCTCCATTTACAGCCGAACTTTTACATTGGCAGTTTCACATCCTCTAGTTTACCGCTTTTTCATCTTTAACAAGTTTCTATCTGACCAAAGCGAGATTATAAAAACATCTGGTCACAAAACAACAGATAGAAGAAGCCTCGTGGTTCCAGAAGGTAGGTCTGTGCTGTCAATTCACAAGTGTGCTAAATAAATACGCATTGACCACTTACACTCACCAGTAAATAGTAATTTGAGTAACTTACCAGGTCAAAGTTTGCTACTACACAAATGTGTATTTGAATACTCATTGACCAAGCCTGATCCCTGCAAACTGTACATGGCATTGTTGCTCTACCTTTCTGAATCAAAACACCTTGTTTGGAGTGTAGACCAGTTCTTGAAACATAACTTTCCTACCAACGATGAGGATTTGCGGTCTCTCCTTGAGGTAATTTAGCATATAGTATGTGGTATTTGACAATTTGATAAACACGTTTGATGTTGGATATTATCAATTATCATATTTTAGTTATAATGAATTTTTCTTTACAGGCCATCGTCGAGTTTCAATTTAAGAAAAATGATCTAGTATCGCATAATCTATTGACGGTACTACTCCTAATCATGCACAAACTTAAGTGTAAGCCGGAGTTTTTACGAGATACCGCAAAGATGTTACTGTCCCTACTGGATCGCAGAGCACCAAAACAGGAAGAGAGGTAATTTTTTCCATGCTTGAGGTTTCCAGATTACGTTTTACCGGCACCTGGCTAAATCAAAATAGAAATTCGAAACAACCGTGGCCAAACGCCAAAGAAACCGAGATTAACATAGCAATTTGTAACTAAATTATCCCAGCTCAGTTTCTCCCTCCAGACAAATTTTAAATTACTTTCAGCTTCGAACGAATACTCCATGCTTCGTACAATCTGGTTGAGATGCACAACCAAAAGTGTCGTGATTTTTTTGTACTCTACTGTGGTTTGTGTGCGAAGTACGAAATTCCTCCCAAACAACTCAGCATTTTTGTGTAAGTGGGTTAAAAATCATTGTAACACACTTGTATGTGTCTATTAGGTCTGCTAATCCATATTTATTTTGAAAATTTAGAACAAACAATTCAATGGAAATCTACGAAAAAGATTTCTTTTTACTGGTACCGACATTACAACGGGAGGCATTGCGTTATGTCAGCCTGAGAACTCTTGTTAATTACTGCCAAGACTTCACTTCGAACACATCTGCTGCATCGTGGCTTCTCGATATAATGAGGAACATGACAAAAGATCAAATTTTAAAGGTACATAGTATGTTTCACGGTGTATTAGAAAGTATGATGTTTCGCATCCAATTGGTCAATTGCCTAGCTAGACTGTGTTTTGTGCAACGTGCGCCCTGCCCGCGAAACACAAATGTAAAGGAGGGTTAGAACATAACAAGTGGTCAACTGGTCACGCTTCTCTTCAGGATAAGGGCGATCAAGTTTACGTAGACACCATTTTCAACATTGCATCAAGGTTGCTTGTTAACTCTTATACTCCTGGGTAAGTTAGATCTCTCCCTAGTTAAAGTAACAAACTCTCCCTCTCTCCCTAGTTAAAGTAACAAACTCTCCCTATCTCCCTAGTTAAAGTAACAAACTCTCCCTATCTCCCTAGTTAAAGTAACAAACTTTCCCTTTCTTTATACTCCTGGGTAAGTCATCCCGCCAAATTAAAGAAAGTTATATTACTACCTATTTCTGCCTCAACAGGGAGTCGCAAAGAGACCCTATGCTAACGCATCGAGACATCTTCACCTTATCTACTATTCTGGAAAGTTTGGAACCCGATGGATTTTTTGAGAGAACCACCAACTTTTTCACTCAATTAGCCCAAAAAAGTGCTGTGGTGAAGGATTTTCTAAGGTGTATGGTTACACTGTTCTTCATGGAGTCTGCCATTTGTTCCATGCATTTACATGGAATCGATCTACATGGAATATACCATTTTGATGTGAGTTAAACAGAAGTTCTATCTACATTCTACATGCACAGTGCGGGATAAATGATAATGTAGCGCTTTTCAAGGCATGGTATTATATAGGTAATATAGCTAACTAGAGAGCCCAGGCAAAGACCAACAACTCCTCTCACCCCCTATTGACTCTTCTCAACACCTCCCACCCCTCCCAAACGGAGCAAATTGTTGCACGCTAGTGTTGCACGCTAGTGTTGCACGCTTCTTAGACGACGCGACATCTCCAAATTATAATAGAGATCCTTTTAGAGTTTTCATTCTTCCTTCCGCAACATTGTGTGTTACAACTATTCTCCCCTTCGTGATCTAGTTGGAAGATTGGTCGTTTATCTACCAAGCTGTGGAAGATCGGTTGCCAGCCAATTGTAGTGGTCGACATCATATCCTAGTGTGGACGTTGAATTTCATCAAAGACTACCTCTTCAAACTGGATGTTAGTTGTTACTCGCTAACTTTTACCATTACAACACTACTCAACCAATTAAATTACAACCAGTAGGCAGCAATAATTCTAATATGCCACTTTTCCAGGATTCACAAAAGAGAGATCTGCTGCGTCGATTTGAAGATGAAGACACCCTCAATTCAACAGTATATGACGAGGCCATTACTCTCCTACAACATTTCATCCTACAGTTGCTGCAAAAGCCATGGAAAGAGCTAGTGGTAATTATTAATTAATGAATTGGTGGTCCTATTTAACTGATAAACATACGACACAATGAATATAACGCTTCAGATTGAGCTAACTAGTGTACGGGGCCTTGTAAAGGCAACTAACAAGTTACTACATATCAAGTTCCCAAGTGAAGTTACTGCTGAAAGAGTTCTCTGTAATCCGAAATTCCCCTGGGCCACCATTTTGCAGTCCAAAGGTACCAAGACCTGAAGTGTACAACTACCCAACGTTTAAAAAGTTCCCTATACTACAAGATTGCACTAAAAATTATACCTTCTTTTTGTTTAAAGTGATAGTTTCCATATGAAGCTTCACACTTCTACTTTCTTTCCTAGATCTAGCTGGACTTGCTAAAATCAAGGAGGGAAGAGAAGCAGTTAACAAGTTCTACGAGGAAGTCGAGACAGGCTCGATATTATTTGGAAGTGTCCAACGGTTCCTTGATCCCCACAAGGTGTCCTGGGAACTGTTGTCCCTCTTCGACAAAGAACCTACGGAGATGATAAACATCCAGAAGTCCAGGGAGTTCAGCCAAGTTCTGTCCGGGGCCCTGAATGTCTTTAGAGAGATCCGATGGACTTCTCTCTTCCCTGGTTCAGAGGGTGCCTTCAAGCAATTCACCCTAGATCTGCTGTGGAGAAATGATGTTGAGAAGTTGCAACTGAAAACAATGTCAACAGGACCACTGAGAGGGCTGTCAGAGGATCACTTGAACCTTCTTACATTACTTGGCCCCTTGTATACTAGTACCCTCTTTCTAGACAGGTTGGAGAAGCAGGAGAATCCTGCCAACATTACAACAACGATACAAGTGTTTACAGAGGTAATGAGGGAGAGAGGGGGAGAGAGGGGGGGGGGGCAAACAATCTCAGACCCACTTGTGCCGGGGGTGCTTAGCTACACAATAGATCCGAAATATTTTCGGAATATTATCTAACAGCGCTATGTATCCTGACTGTATCCCAACTCCTAACTGTATCCCAACTCCTAACTGTATCCCAACTCCTAACTGTATTCCAACTCCTAACTGTATCCCAACTCCTAACTGTATCCCAACTCCTAACTGTATCCCAACTCCTAACTGTATCCCAACTCCTAACTGTATTCCAACTCCTAACTGTATCCCAACTCCTAACTGTATCACAACTCCTATACCTGTATCCCAACTCCTAACTGTATCCCAACTCCTAACTGTATCCCAACTCCTAACTGTATCCCAACTCCTAACTGTATCTCAACTCCTAACTGTATTCCAACTCCTACCTGTATCCCAACTCCCAGGTGCTCATGCCTGTAAGAGATGGCCTAAAGACGCTGGTAAACAGTTTCATCGACGAAGAGATCACCCAGAATGAGCTCTTGGCACTTCGGGCAAGTTTGAATTACGAGTCCGACGAAGCATTTAGTGAGGACCTTGCTCGCTGCTGTGCTCTTTTATCACCTGAGAAGAATCTCCGTGACAGCACGAGAAAGAAGGTCGGGATTGTCTGTGGGGATCTGGGGACGGCGCTATCCGCCATAAACCGATTACGGGAAACCCTACAACTGACTGAACGATGGCGGGAACTGGAGAAAATCGAAAAAATGGTAGGTTCTTTCACTCCATTGATGTGCTAAAAGCTAATACTAATTACACCGGGAGGGGCTCAACATCTAACTGTATAACATCCATGGGTGTCATACAGTTAGGTGTTGAGCCCCCCTAATTACACCACATGTTCAGGTGACGACAGAGGCTCTCGGGAAACCTATTGGAGAGGTGGACTCTACAATTGACGTGGGCTTCTTCAGTGGCATTGTTCACAATAGTGCATTCCTCAATGGCATATCTCAACAACAGGAACTAATTGCATGGATCAAGGAACTTGGAAAAGGTAGCGTATTTTAATTAATTAGTATCTGTACAGGAGCTCCGTAGAAAGGACTGGAATTTTAAACTGTGCCCGTTTTAGATCAAGAGGAGATAAACGTTTTCTTCGAAATTGCGGATACCATGACAGAAAAGCTGACCTCTGATCGACTGAAAGACTTCCGTAACGTCATTTTTTCCATCCGTCCACTTCTCTTTGACCTGACTCCAACGTCGAATTTTAAGAATTTCCAAGAAGCCTGCTCCGCAATGATCAGTAGAGCATCCCAGACGGAGGGTGATGTTGCCTGCTAAACTGGTACTAAAATATAGGTCCCAGATATCTTAGATCTGATTTTGTTTCTCCTAGGTCCCAGTTCTACTGCGATTATAGGTCCCAGATAGCTGGTAGTGTAGATCTGATTTATCTAATTCCAATTGTATTGTGGTGTTAGATAGTTGGACGATAATTGGACTGTTAAGTTATCACTGGTCTGCTTTTTAGGAAGGGGTGGCCAGGAATCTGGCGTTCTTCCAAGACATCAAAGAAGCTCAGTTGGACACCTCCAAGACAGCCATTTCTATGATTCAGAAACTCGAGAGAAGTGGACAGGTTTTGGTGGAAGTTGACGAAAAAGAACCAGAGAAACTTTTTGACCAGGTATATAATGTTATCTCCCTACAGACTTTATTGGCATTTCTGGAAACGAAGGTATTAGTAGGATTGTGATTGATGGTGTTGCCATGCCCAGTGTCAAAGTATCTCAACCCGACTAGGAGCCTGAGTTTTATTAAAAATTTGACTAGGAAGGAAACAAATGTTTCTATTTTAATACATAATTAAGTTTTAACACATTGATTAATTAACTAGATTATTGTATAATAACAAAAGGTTAAATTTAAAAAAAAGTAATGACTAAGATTTTTGTCAAACCTGGGGATCGAACCCGAGTCGCCTGCTTGACAGGCGAGAATTGTACCACTCGACCACCAAGCTTCTGCCATTGGGACAATTCAGCGCTGTATATAATGTTTAGATCTCTAGTCTACAAAGCATGACTTTTCAGCAATTAGCTTATGGTGCGCTGCGGGATCCCTGACTAGCACATGATACCTCCTAGGCTCCCTCTCTACCTACTAGAGATCCTGACAACGATGAGAGAGATCTCACACATATGCATTGACAAGCGTTCTTCTATGATATTTTGATGCTATCAGTGTCATGTTACAACACACTGGAATGAATAAAGAGAGAGAAAAATTATGAAAGTAAAAAGTAAGCCAAATCACCCCATCCGGATTCGAACCCAGACCATCGGGGTGAGAGTCCATGGTGTAACCACTACACCACCGATGGAAAATGGAAGTGGTGAAAATCAGAGTTCTGCAAATCAGAGAAAATACAAAGATGGTGATACCCGAACTTTGACACTGGGTTGCCATGGTAACGGGGTATATTTCAGATAGCTGTAGAAGGTGTTGTGGTTGCCATGGTAACGGGGTATATTTCAGATAGCTGTAGAAGGGATGATATCGTGTGACTACAGCCATGATACTGATACACCCGGTGATGGTCGGACATCAAAGTTGAACTATCGGGAACTTCAAGACCTTCGTAACAAACTCGTGCTGATTAGCGATCAACAGACATATGGAAAATATGCTGAGACTTTCACTGAGGTATATTCATGTGTATATCATTCTAGATAAACTGTCGGAACTCCATGATGACCGCTGATGACGCCTAACATAATTCAGCCGAAAGCTTCTGATTCTTGATTGAACTTTAATACTACTAAATCGTTGTTTTTCTTTAACAAAACAACCTCCATCAGCTTGATGGCCTGCCTATGTAGGACGTTTGTATGTATTGGGATAAGCTTGACATGAAATTATCATGAAGGTTTTATTGTTACAGGTTTTTGACGGGTTAATTACTATATGTGAGCTATACAAAGAACGCCTGGAGTTAGGGCACAGAGAAAAAATGAAAGTGGCAATGGAATATAAAAATGCCAAAGAAGGAGTTCGTCGATATGTACAAAAAATGCGGAAAAAGGTAAATTGCTCGTCGACTCAAAACACACTTGAACTTAGAAACAAATTCACAGTAAATTATATGAACTCATCTCCAACAATAAAATTAATTTCCAATACTAGATTGATGACGAGAGAGAGGAACTAGCGAAAGTTAGAAAGAAATTCACACTCCTATACTATCTATCGGATGTGCAAATCAGTTTCCTCCGATTGGTGCTGAACGGAAACCGACATCCTATTCCCCGTCTGGCAATTGACATTCTGGCCGCCGTGAAAAGTGATCTTACCATGAGCGAGCTTAATTCGACCATTCGACATATGGAGGTTTCAACGTAAGGAAAACTTATATCATTCAGATTCATTCAGATTTATAATCAACATTGAGCACGGTGCCCCCCCCCCCCCTATTCACAGTGTACTGGAAGCTTGTGAGCAAATCGAGTTAAGGAAGAGAGGGGGCACCGTACCCAACAATCCACACAGTTATATATCGTCAACGTGTAGACACTATACATCTTACTTACTCTTCCCAACAGAGTGCGAAACATTGGAGAACTACTAAAGCGCCTGGTGAAGCACCCCACTGCCATGCAGGTTAACCGAGATCTAAAGCCGGGGCATATCAACAATTACCGTGTTCCTGCACACGAGGTGCTAGATGTAGTCCTCTACCTGTATTACAAGGCCCAGCGAGCACCATCCCAGGAGGAGATCTTCATCTGTCACAGGAACACCACGAAAAAGGAAATCCTCACTTTTATCCAGAGAGTGGTGTTCCGAAATGAGGAGGCTTCTCTGAACTGCCTTGTTAGACCCGACCACATGTCGTACGAGCTGAACAAGTACTTTGTCACAGAGATGCAGAATCTCACCCGGTATGCTGCATCGCGGCTCCAGTTCCTCCTGGTCGTTGTGGGCCAAGAAGAGAGGGAATGCGAGATAACCAAGAGCTACCCCAAAATGGAGACTGCCCCTATCCTCCAAGCGATGCGGAATACCCCGACTAGTATTTACCCGGGGGGAGGTCGTGATTTTATTGTCCAAAGCGAGAGATCGGGAAACGGGAAGACCTTGACTGCAGAAATGTTGGTGGAGAGAACAAGCATGTAGGAAGATGTTATCGGGTACCCATTCTAACTAATGAGTGCAACCGAGATGAGATAGTGAGGTGTTTCATTGACAGTTCCGATCAGGCAGATGATAATGTGACCTGTGGGTATATCATTGACATCTCACCTTCCGTCACACGAGGCGTCATGGAACTCATCTTTGAGGTTATTATCCAACAATTCTAGATCTTGTTTTGTGTTTTATTTTTTTGAAGATCTACTTTTGGTTTTTATCGGTGTTCTCACCTCGTTATACCGTTATTTATTTTCAGTTGTTATGGTTACGTAAACTGGTTGATTCCCGGGGACAGGTGTTCCGGTTTCGTCAAAATGATGTCATTGTCATTGAAGGACTCTTCCAAAACGAGTCTTTCAAGGGAACACTAACTTCTGACCTCTTCTGGGCGTTCCCCCCTCACCAGATTACTACATGTCTTCCACCTTCCTCCTCCTTGATCAACGTGAGATAACATTCACGTTTTTTGTGTTTATGTTATCCTCCGACAGTCCAATTACAGTCGGACCCCGATTTACCGGGATGCTTGGTAGAAAGGGGTTTGCCCGCTATATCGGGGTCAAATACCGTTAATTTCCTATATCCCGGTAAATCGGGGTTTCGGTAAATCAGAGCCCGGCTGTAGTATGGTGACATGCTGTGACTGCGAATTCTATCATAAACCACGCGGGCAGTTATAATGTATTCTGATCTGTATTTTCTACAGGGTAAGGAGTTCAAGGGAGACGCATGGCAACTAGTGTACATCTACCTGAAACACTTTTACGAAAATAACAAGCAGTTCTTGACAGATTTCATCAATTCCGATCAACACTCGGTAATATGATAAATTACTACACGTCATAGACTACGTGATGTATTTAATACTTAGTACTATGTACTTAACTACATTATCAAGTTATCACTATTCTGTCTAATTCCATTGTCTAGGTCCGTACCTCTGATCAAGACAAGAGAGAATGTGTGGAGCTTCTTAACAGAGTATTTGAAGAGGAATTTGAGTTTCGCAGTTCTCTCCCCTCCTGGAGAGAACTGCGAAACTTTGTCCTATTTTTTCACCGCCAGCTCCTCAAATTCAAGAGCTCTGTCTTCATCACCTTGGGATTCGGTAACCCCTTCGCAACGTTTGTGTTCAAATTTCTCCTCCGGATGTGCAAGGAGTTCGCAACACCAGCCCTCACAATGAGTGAGAGTGCCAGCCTGGACGTTATAGACTCCCACCAGCTCCAGGAGATATGGGATAAATCCTTCCACCCGTACATCTTCTTCAATGTAAACGAGTCGTGTATGACATTCCTGGGTATGGGTGTTGATCTACCACACAATGGGAGACATGCCAATCTTGTGGATGGAAACGGAAATGTGAAAGAAGAGGACTTCATGACACGGAACTTGTATAATGAACTGAAGAGAAACGAAGTTGACTTTTCCTGGAATCACGATCCAGCGACGTTATCTGATAAACTCCGAACTAGGATTAGGCAGATTATGAACCAAAGCTTTGAGTCTACCGAGCCTCCACCAGGTAAGATTATACTGTTTAGTTTGAAACTTATAGCTACTGTCAGTTAACTTTATAATAGAACACACAGTGATTCATGACTACATTCCACGAACCGACCGACACAAGTATACAACCAATCAGAACTCGTTATTTAGGTCACGTGACTGGTTATCGGCCAATCAGGGACCAGTATTTCCTAATTTGGTCGGTTCCTGCTACATTCATGACTAACACACTATCCACTGCAGATTACCACATGACTACGGATAACACGGTGAAACTGATAGCAATCTTCACACGACTCCAGGCAAACGTACCCGTTGTGGTCATGGGGGAAACAGGGTGCGGCAAAACACGGTAAATAATACGGTATCCAAGAGGGTCTAGTCAACCGTTGTCATGGCAACCAAATCCAACCCCCTGAGATAGGAGGCCCTGTATTCATTGTTCAGGGACCCTCACGCCTCTTATAAGTAGGGAGAGGTTTTTCATTGATCCAATATTATTATAGGCTGATCCAGTTTCTGTGCACCATGATGAGAAGACATGCGATAAGAGATGTGAGTGAAGAGCACCAATCAGATGTCCAGAACCTCATCACTCTTCGTGTTCATGGTTAGTTCTTGGTTACGAAGTCCGTGAGCTATTATAGCGCGGTAATTTCATTACCAAGGTTAGTTGATAGAGATGATGAATCATACTGCTCTCGCCTTGATCGTTTACGATGTTTTTATTTTTTTGTGCCTCCCACTTCCAACCCACAGCTGCTTCAGCCTTCATGGTCCAGTGTGAACACATCATCATTATTTTGTTGGGTGTGAGTTGTCTGTCTTTAATATCCATAATAAACGGACTGTTATTATAGGTGGAATATCAGCCAAGGACATCGCTAATGTCGTGATTGATGCAGAGAGGCAGTCACAGAGAAACACCGAGCTGTGCCCCAATGAGTTGGTGTACATGATTGTATTTTTTGATGAAGCTAACACTACTCATGAGGTATGTTACTGGATCTGTCTATCTGTCCATGTCTGTCTGTCTGTCTGTCTGTCTGTCTGTCTGTCTGTCGGTCTGTCTGTCTGTCTGTCTGTCTGTCGGTTTGTCTGTCTGGCTGTCTATCTGTCTGTCTGTCTGTCTGTCTGTCTGTCTGTCTAACACTACTCTGTCTGTCTGTCTGTCTAACACTACTCATGAGGTATGTTACTGGATCTGTCTATCTGTCCATGTCTGTCTGTCTGTCTGTCTGTCTGTCTGTCTGTTTGCCTGTCTGTCTGTTATTCTACATTGTATTAAAACTATTTTTCAACTCCTCCCATGTCCCAGATCGATCTGATAAGAGAGATTATGTGTGATCACACAGTGAATGGACGGAGAATCAACTCTGCTATACGGTTCATTGCAGCTGTTAATCCTTACAGGAGACACCACGAGGTAAAAACGGTTACCATGGTAACCCGGTATGAATGTGCAATGGTTACCATGGTAACCCGGTATGAATGTGCAATGGTTACCATGGTAACCCGGTATGAATGTGCAATGGTTACCATGGTAACCCGGTATGAATGTGCAATGGTTACCATGGTAACCCAGTATGAATGTGCAATGGTTACCATGGTAACCCAGCGTGAATGTGCAATGGTTACCATAGTTGTTACACGTAATACAATTAATATGTACATCTATACAGGATATGATAGAAGAATTGAAGAATGCTGGATGTGGTTACAGTACAGCAGGCTCAGCAACGTCAGACAGGTAACCATGGTAACCAATGGTAACCAATGGTAACCATAGTAACCCGTTGTTATCTCTCTTAGAATTGGTGATATCCCGCTCAGAGAACTTGTGTATCGGGTCCATCCTCTGCCACCCGCCATGCGACCACTTGTCTGGGACTTTGGTACTATGGATAACCAATCAGGTACTTGCACTGAATCAGGAACCGACCGACACAAGTAAACAACCAATCAGAACTCGTTATTTAGGTCACGTGACTAGTTATCAGCCAATCAGGGACCGGTATTTCCTGACTCGGTCGGTTCCTGCACTGAACTCAATCACCCACACATCTGTCATCCTCCAGATGCAGCAATTACAAACAAATCAATCAATCACATAATAACACAAATCATAATGATAAGTAATGCTATCGGATCATGATCCTGCAATTTAATTTACGATGACACTGTATCCCAATCCTATTCATAACCCCCCCCCCCCTGACATTGATGAGATTCAGGAGAGAGTCATGACTCTCTCCTGAATCTCATCAATGTGCCCTGTTTCAGAACAAGACTACACCGTCCAAATGCTCCGATCCAGAATCCCCTCTCTCAGTGATGAATGCTACAAAAAGCTCCAGGAAATACTGGCCAGTTGCCAGGAGTATCTGAGGAGAAGCAACTTTGGGTTCGTTTCACTTCGAGATGTTAGCCGGTTTATCCAGGTTTGTTTTACAGGGTGTGGTCTAACTTATTAATTAACTATATAACTGGTATAGTTAACACCTTATTGCTCCTAATTACCACCCTAATTATCACCCTAATTACCCTAGGTGTTCCTGTGGTTCCAAACTAATTACCACCCTAATTACCACCCTAATTATCGCCCTAATTACCCTAGGTGTTCCTGTGGTTCCAGACTAATTACCACCCTAATTATCGCCCTAATTACCCTAGGTGTTCCTGTGGTTCCAAACTAATTACCACCCTAATTACCCTAGGTGTTCCTGTGGTTCCAGACCAAGATGGAGTTGTTTAGTGAGGTGGCTCTCTTCCAGAATGTCACCCTACCCCCCATGGAACCATCCGTCGTTCCCTTAGCCGCTGTCTTAGCGGTCGGAGTGTGTTACTACGTTCGGCTTAGCACCACCAGGAATGATTTTCTCGAATCCATAGAGGAACATTTTGAGTAAGGAATTGAATGGGATGAGGGGGACCCGGGAAGTACAGGGCAATTCAGTTTGTAACTAAGTTACCCCCCCTTGCCGGCGGGCGAGCACAGTGTGAGGTGTCTTCGATACCAAGCAATTCAGTGGGGGTTAGACCGTTAAATGGGACCCTTTAAACATTTTCTGAACGGAGAAGAGGGAAAGTAAATGAAAGAATATTTTAATCCACATATTTTCAGTGAATCTTTCGGAAACTTTTCTGCTTACGAATTGGCTGAGTTTATCTACACCATACAGAAACTAGTTATCAACGAACTGAAAAGGTACGTAAAATCGGATTTTTTAAAGTTGTCACCCCCCTCCCCCTTCTCGTACCCTCGTTTTTCACAAATTGATAAATTTCACAAAATATCACATGTGCGAGTGAGTTTGGGGGTGACATCTAAAAAGTCCGAATTTACAAATTTCGAGTGCATGGAAATGCACCACAACTCAATTTCTACAGCTGTTATTGTATAGGGTAAAAATGCACTAATGCTATTACAACATCCTGTAGATGCGACGTGTCAATGACATATGGCGAGTCACCCATTGCTATGAATGAAGCCCTAACAGAGAATGTCTTTATGATGGTAAGAGAAAGAGAAAAGAAAGAGAAAGAGAAAGAGAAAGAGAAAGAGAAAGAGAAAGAGAAAGAGAAAGAGAAAGAGAAAGAGAAAGAGAAAGAGAAAGAGAAAGAGAAAGAGAAAGAGAAAGAGAAAGAGAAAGAGAAGGAGAAGGACTAAGGAGAAGGAGAAAGACTTATATAGACAATTTCTCACCAGTTTTATCAAACTGAATCGCTCCCAGGTGGTGTGCATTGAACTGAAGATTCCCCTGTTTCTGGTGGGACACCCGGGGAGCAGTAAATCCTTGGCAAAGTCCATTGTTAAAACGTGTATGAGCGGGAAGCTCTCTACCTCTAAACTCTTCCAGAATCTCACTCATATTAGCATGACATCATTCCAGGTAAGCTGAATTGAGACCCCCCCCCCCCTGAATTGATCTTCCTAGAAACCAAGTTGTTTGTGCGGCTGCATCACGGTATCTTCAGCAGTGTATTGAAGTGGGTTTTTGATCCAATTTTATTGAAAAGACAGTTAAAAATGACAGCCAAACATTATATATATCCGTATATCTTCACACTCCTTGTACTGCGGGGGGAGTCAGGTGACAGGATTTTCTGACTCCCTGTGGCAGCCTAGGGCCTAATCTCATGGGGGGTGGGTGCTGCGGGTCCTTCGCAGGAAGGACCCGGGGAGGGAGGTCTCTCTGGGGAAAGGCCAGGGATAGGTCCCGTAGCCGCGATCCTGGGGCCTGATGGATCAAT
Source organism: Hormiphora californensis (assembly GCA_020137815.1). Taxonomy (NCBI): domain Eukaryota; kingdom Metazoa; phylum Ctenophora; class Tentaculata; order Cydippida; family Pleurobrachiidae; genus Hormiphora; species Hormiphora californensis. Next base: position 1,933,198 of record CM035358.1, read on the forward strand.
AAAGTGCGGTCAACTGTAACAAATGGTATTAACACAAATTGAGGGAATCCTGCCCTACGACCAACACGATAACACTTAGTATATATATACCAACATTACTCAAGTGCCAATAAAGCTTTCGTGCAAGGGCTCCTGTTGCTCCAATAACAGGCACCGGCGGGCCAGAATTTGGCCGGGTGAACTTTCTTGAAAACCGAGTAGGGGCCAGGAGCCCCTGGGGAACCTCTGCCAAAATTTCTAATCTCGGCACAGGATAAGTATATCTGAATTGCACTGTATCTAACAGCTCCGTGGTCTAATGGCCACAATCTGGGCTAAGAAGCATAAGATGCCAGGTTCAAATCTCGGTCAGGCGACTTTATAGATATCTTTTTCACTTTTGCTTGATATTGAAACACTTAAATTTCCGATAGTATCGGCGATACACGATACAACAAAACATATATGACAGAGACCAGAAACTGGATTTTGGCAAACTAACAGCACCCGAAAACACCATAAATCAAGCAGAGCTACTGGCAATACAATTGGTAATAAAGAAACTGCCAGAAATGGGAACAAAGGAGTCACACCTAGTGATCCAAACCGACTCTAGCACTACACTATCACAGTCACAAACCAGGCGATGTATCTAAGAATAACCCTGGACAAAAACTTAAACTACAAAGCCCACGTCCAAAATAAAACAGAAACAATTAAACGATCTGCGAGACCACTGAGACACCTCATGACAACAAAATGGGGAATAAGCACAGCCCAAGGCAGATACGTTCACGACAATATACTTATGAAGACCCTGACATACGGGGCAGGCATATGGGGACAGAAAGTGCTGAAAAACCAAACACTCAAGATGAAACTGGAAGCAGCACAGAACTCTATCACTCGAAGGATCACCGGAGGACACGAACACACTCAACACATAGTGCTAACCACAATGGCAGGAGTGGACGATGTCACTTACCATATCAACAAAGAAAGTATCAACAACTATATACACCTGAAGGCTAAGGGAAACTGGTGGACAGACCCCTTCCACACAAAAAAAGGAGCTCATCTAACGCACTCGAAAGCGATGAAATTACTCATAACAAGCCTAAAAATTCCTAATGCCACCGACCAGACAAAACACACCGATATAACCTTTGAACAAAACTCCCAACTGAGCAAGAACAAAATAATAAACGCGTATACAGATGGGTCAAGAATTAAGAAAGACTCAACACACCAGACAGGGGCAGGAGCCATAGTCTACATAAATAACCATGAAATCATCCTAAAAGAATCCCTTGCACCCGAAAACACCATAAACCAAGCAGAGCTACTGGCAATACATTTGATAATAAAGAAACTACTAGAAATGGGAACAAAGGAGTCACATCTAGTGATCCACACCGACTCTAGCACTACACTGAGAAGACTAACAAGAAAATTTTCAAACCCAAAACAACTAACTGAAACCCTACGAAGTATACACAAACTGCAAAGAGATAATGGCGTAGAAATAGTAAAGGTGAAGGCCCTTGCAAACATAGAAGGTAATGAGAGGGCAGATCAAATAGCAAAACAAGCGACTGCAAACAGCAAAAACACCCAGAATGCACTGGGACAAACAAAGAGCCAAATAACGGCAAAGCTGAAACAACAACACAAGACAGGAATAATCGCTGAACTAAAGACAAAAAAGTACTCTGAGCTCACTACAACGATTATCGGGAAGATTATTAAAGAAAACACAAAACTAACAATCAAAAACAAGGAAACAATGAGAAGTCTGACACTAGCCATATCGGGCCAGAACAACCTGGCCTGGGAAGTGCCCTCTCCCACAGAGACCCTTCCATAAAACCCAACTGTGAGTTATGCGGGGCAAGAGAAAACTCCAAACACAAACTACTAAACTGTCCTGACCTTGACCACCTCAGACACACACAAGAGTACCAAAACATCAAAGAAAACATATACAATGAAGACGAGCCACTAGAACTAAGGAAACTCACCAATGTAGTCACCAAATCCGGTCTATTCAAATAAAATATAACGCTACCACCAAAACGACTCTATACCAATGGTAGTTTAAAAGTGCATACTGGCAAAGTCCTGATCTCATCAGGTAGAGTCTGTTGAAACCATCACGGCAGAAGCAAATCCGCAACTAGCAAAAGCGCAATACAAACCAAGTCACTAGCCTTTGGACTGGCCCCCCACAGCTAGATTGGCAAAACAGAAAGAACAGCGCCACCTGGGTCGACTCGATCATAGCTGCTATGACGACTCGATGGACCGAACCCTACTACTGTACCCCGATCAGAGGTACACGCCTGGAAACAGGCAGGTGGTAGTGCACAAATGGTGCCTCATCGTGGTGAAGATGAACGCGCACTATCGTTCGGCGATTTAACCTATTCTGGGGAAACCCAGTACCGTAAGACTGGTACAGTAGTACTAGTGCGCCCGCTGTTGGTGGTGACCTTCATGCTCTTTATCGAAACAGTTCTCGTCTGTCGACTCGTGTCTTCCAATGGAAGGGCACTACTAGGGGGTACCGGGGAAACCCGGCGCTACCTTGGTGGGGCCTGACCGGGAGATCGAGCACGGCGCTCTGGGCAGCCATGTGTGTTGGTGACCTGAGGAGAGAACTGTGAAATCTAGGGAACGCTGCTCCCCAACGACAGCAAGTGGGTGGAAGTACGGGAGGTACACGACACACACACACACTCCTTGTAATTCACACCGTGCTTTTCTGGCAGTGTACGCCCCATTCTGAAGCTGAGGCAATACAAAACACGTTTGAAACGGCACGGGATGATTCCAACCAATGTCAGCCTGTCGTCGTTCTAGATGAGATTGGTAAGTGATATCCTTTTGATAAATATTATTAAATCAAGGTGATTTAATTGTACATTTAACAGAATCACTGCGTTTTCTATTGAACACCTCTGTTGAAGCCGATAGGCCCTATTTCTACAGATTATTACCATGCCGCTCATATACAATAATATCCGATATGTATATCCTGTGGCAATATGATGGATATATTATTTTGTTATAGGTTTGGCGGAGGATTCAGAGAGGATGCCTCTGAAGGCGCTCCACTCTCTCTTGGAACCAAGTGATGATGATGATGTCAGTTGCAAGGTTGCATTTATTGGTGAGCCCCCTTCAAAGTTAGAACAAGGTTTTGTCGAACAACCAAGTTGCTAGAGTATTTTACATTTTTGTACTATAAAACTTCCGACCCGTACTAGATCAAATGCTGTAATTCTGTTATCCTCAACTATTTCTGCAGGTATTTCTAACTGGGCTCTCGATCCTGCCAAAATGAACAGAGGCCTGTACGTGACAAGACAGCCACCCACCCCTGACGAGCTGACCCAAACTGCTGTGAAAATTGTTGCCGCATCGGTAAGACATGCCCCCAAAAAAGGGTTGTAACGACCAAATTTAGTGTTTCTAATCTCACAAAGTAATACAAAGTGTTTCTAATCTCTAATCGTTATCACTAGGCAGATGAGAACTCTCCTGCGTATATCGAACAAAAAAGACAACTCCAAAAGTTAGCCGATCTGTACCTTGAAGTCCATCAAACATTTGCCAGATCAAGCATTAACTCATACATTGGGCTCCGAGATTTCTATAGTATGGTGAAAATGGTCCAGAGTACCCGAACAAAGTATGAAGGCAATGGGGTCACGGACTCCCTCTCCCCCCCTTTTTTTTTTTTTGAAAAAACCCCCCCCTCCCCCCCCCTCCAAAAAAGGGTTTTTTGCCCTTTTTTTTTTTTTTTTTTTTTTTTTTTTTTTTTTTTTTTTTTTTTTTTTTTTTTTTTTTTTTTTTTTTTTTTTTTTTTTTTTTTTTTTTTTTTTAAAAAAACCAAGAATAAAAAAACAAAAATTTTTTTTAAAAAAAAAGTTTTCCACCAGATTCCCCTTTCCGTGGGTTTAAAAAAGTAAAAAAAGGGGTTTTTAAAAGGGAAAAAAAATTGGGGGGTTCTCCCAGTGGGGAAATTTGGGGAAAAAATTTTTGTAAAATGAGAAGTTAAACCCGGACCAGGGAAGGGGGCAAATTTTTAATTTTTTTAAAGGAAAACCCTTTTCTCCCACCAAATTTTCCCCAAATTTACCCGGGCCGGGAAATAAAAACCCCCCAAAAATTTTTTCCCCCTAATAGCCAATTACCCCACCGGTTTAGATAATAAAAAGCCCAAACCCCAGGGAGTTTTTCCAAACAAAAATTTAAAGGGCGGGCAGAAAGGGGGGTTTTTTAGGAGGGGCCCCAAAGACAAAACCCCCAGGAAATGGCCCTAGGGCGGGCCGGGGGTTTGAAACGTTGGCAGCAAACAGGAAAGCCAAGAGAACTTTTTGATAGGGGTTGAAGGGAAAAAGGGGGGAAACAAGTAAGGGCCGGTTGAAAAAAGTTTTCCGGGGGCACCCAAATGGGGGTTTTGGAGGGTTTTGGAAATGGGCCCCCCTTTTTAGGGGGGAAATTAAAGGAAAAAAATGGGTTTAAATTTTTCGGGAGGAAGGGGGAAAAAAGGAAAAACCAAAAAAAAGGACCGGTTTTGCAATCTGATTTTTCCCCAAATGGGGAAATTAAAAAAAAAGGGAGGAAAGGGGATTTTAAAAACCCCCCCGTACCCCCCCAAAAAAAAAAACATTTCAGGAGGGGGTTAAAAAAAAGGGGGCAATTAAAAACGAGTCATAAAAAAGGGGAACCCCCATGTAGAAGGGGAAAAAACCTAAACCCTTTTTTGGGGAGGGGAGGAAAAAAAAAAGGGGGAAAGGCACCCCCAGAGCTAGATGGGGGGGAAAAAAAAGAAGGCTTAAAAAAAAGGGGGGGGGGGAAAGGGGAAAGGATAGGGAGAGAAAAAGGGGGAAAAAAAGAGAAAGGGGGGAAAAAAAGGGGGCCCGGGAAAGGAGGGGGGGAAGGGTGGGGAAAAAGGAAAAAGGGGAAAAAAAGGGGGGGAAAGGGGGGGTGGGGAGGGGGGGGGAGGGGGAGGAAAAGGAAAAGGAAAAGAGGAAAGGGGGAAAAAAAAGGGAAAGAGAAAAGAAAAGGAAAGGGGGAAGAAAAAAGGAAAAAGGAGAAAGACTTAAATTAGACAATTTCTCACCGTTTTATCAAACAAAAGCCCCCGGTGGGTGATTAAAAAGATTCCCCTTTTTCTGGGGGGACACCCGGGGAGCGAAAAACCTTGGAAAAAGCCCATTGTTAAAACGTGTAGAGGGGAAAGCTTCTACCCAAAAATTTTTTCCAAATCTACTCAATTGCATGACATCATTCCGGGTAAGTGAAGAGACCCCCCCCCCCTGAATTGATTTTCCTGAAAAAAAGTTGTTTGGGCGGCTGCACACGGTTCTTCCATGTTTTGGGGAAGGGGTTTTTGACCCAATTTTTGAAAAGACATTTAAAAAAGACACCCAAACTTTATAGGGTTTTATATCCGTATTCTTCAACCCCCGTTAGGGGGGGGAGTCAGGTGAAGGATTTTTTTTGACCCCCTTGGGCAGCAGGGCCTTCTCAGGGGGGTTGGGGGGGGCTGCGGGTCTTGCAGGAAACCCGGGGAGGGGGTCCGGGGGGGGAAAAGGGCCCAGGGATGGGTCCCTTACCCGCGTCCTGGGGCCTGATGGAAAAAGTGCGGCAACGGAAACCAAAGGTTTTAACACAAATTGGGGAAATCCTGCCTACGCCAACACGATAACATTTAGTTTAATCCCAAATTACCCAAGTGCCAAAAAAAGTTTCGTGCAAGGGCCCCTGTTGCTCCAAAAAGGCCCCGGGCGGGCGGGAATTTTGGGCCCGGGGGAAATTTTTCGGAAAACCGAGTGGGGCCCCGGGCCCCGGGGGGGAAACTTCCCAAATTTTTTAAATCTCGGCACAGGAAAATTTCTGAATTGCCTGTAAAAAAGCTCCGGGGTCTAATGGCCACAATCTGGCAAGAAGCAAAAGATGCCGGGTTTCAAATCTGGGTTCGGCGACTTTAAGATATTTTTTTATTTTGCTTGATTTTTGAAAATTAAATTTCCGATAGTATGGCGTAACGATAAAACCCAAAACAAATGACAAAAGCCCCCCCGAAAACGGGTTTTTGGGCAAACAACGCCCCCAAAAAACACCTAAATAAAACCGACTCTGGCAATACAATTTGGGTAAAAAGAAACTGCCAAAAAAAGGGGAACAAAGGAGTACCCTGTGACCCAAACCGACTTTTCCTCACTATCACTCAAAAACCAGGCGATTTATCTAAAAATAAAACCGGAAAAAAAATTAAACTACAAACCCACTCCAAAAAAAAAACAGAAACTTAAAACTTGGAGCCCCCAGGAGACACCTCATGAAAACAAAATGGGGAAAAACAGCCCCCAAGGCAGATACGTTCACGAAAATATACTTATGAAGCCCTGACATACGGGGAGGTAGGGGGGCGAAAGTGTGAAAACCAAACACCCAAGGGATGAAAACTGGAAGCAGCACAGAACTTATCCTCGAAGGATCCCGGGGACCGAACACACCCCAACATAGTGCTAATACAATGGCAGGAGTGGACGTTCCCTTTCCCCATATCAACAAAGAAAAAGTTCAACACTAAACACTGAAGGCTGGGAAAGGCGGCAGACCCCTTCCCCATAAAAAGGAGCTCATCCCCCAAAGCACTGAAAGCGATGAAAAATTTTCTCATAAAAAGCCTAAAAAACCTAACCCTCCCGGGGGGGGCAAAAACAACCGATATAACCTTGAACAAAATCCCAACTGAGCAAGAACAAAATAATTTAAAAGGTATTACAGAGGGGTCAAGAATTAAGAAAGACTCAAACATTGAAGGGCAGGAGCCAAATCTACATGGGAAACCAGGAAATTTCCCAAAAAGCCCCTTCCCGGGGAAAAAACCATAAAACAACAGAGCTAGGCTACATTTGGTAAAAAAAGAAAAACTCTAGAAAGGGAACAAAGGGTACATTATGATCCCACCGCTCTAGCCTCACGAGAGACAACAAGAAAACCCCAAACCCTAACTGAACCCCTTTTGAAGTAACCAAATGCAAAGGTAAAGGCGAGAAAAATAAAAGGTGAGGCCCTTGCAAAAAATAGAAGGTAAAGGAGGGAGATCAAATAGCAAAAACCAAACCCCTGCCCAAACAGAAAACCACCCAGAAAAGCATGGGACAAAAAAAGAGCCCAAATAACGGGGCTGAAAACAACAACACAAACAGGAATCCCTGAAAATAAAGCAAAAAGTACTCTGATTCACTACAAAAGATTTCGGGGTTATTAAAAAAAAAAAAAAACTAACAATCAAAAAAGGAAACAAAGGAAAGTCTGAACTACCCTAGGGCCAAAACAATGGCCTGGGGAAATGCCCTTCCCCCAGTGCCCCCTTCCATAAAACCCAATGGAGTTAGGGGGGCAAAGAAAACTCCAAAAAACAAACTAAAATTCCGATTGAACTCAGACACACACAAAAGTACCAAAAAAAAAAGAAAACATATACAATGAAGACGGGGCCCTAAAAAAGGGGAAAATCACCAAAGTAGTCACCAAATCCGGGCATTCAAAAAAAAAAAAGAAGTACCCCCAAAAAACTTAAAAGGTAGTTTAAAAGTGATATGGCAAATCCTGATCTATCAGGTTTGAGCTGTTGGGAAACCATCACGGGAGAAAAAATCCGCAACAGAAAAAACGCAATAAAACCAATAAGCCTTTTGGGGGGCCCCCCCCCAAATGATTGGAAAAAACAGAAAAGAACACGCCACCTGGGGCGACTCGATCATAGGCTAGCGACTCGAGGACCGAAAACCCCCCTACTGTACCCGATAGAGGGACAACCCGGAAACAAGGGGTTTGTGCACAAATGGTGCCTCACGTGGGTTTAAGTGAACCGCACTATCGTTTGGGATTTTAACCTTTCTGGGAAAACCCCGCCGTAAGATGGTACGTAGTACTATGCGCCCCCCTGTTGGGGACTTCATCCTTTTCGAAACAGTTCCGCTGGACTCGGTTTCCCAAGGAAGGGAACAAATACGGGGGGGGGGAAAACCCCCGGTACCTGGTGGGGCCTGCCGGGAGAGAGCACGGCGCTCTGGGGGAGCCCTGTGTGTTGGTGACCTGAGGAGAGAACGTGAAAACAGGGAAACCTGTTTCCCCAACGACAGCAAGTGGGGGAAAAAGGGGGTACACGACACACACACACACCCTTGAATTTTACACCGTGCTTTTCTGGCGTTTACCCCCCTTTAATGGGAGGATACAAAAAAAGTTTGAAACGGCACGGGATGGGTTCCAACCAATGTCAGCCGTCGTCGGGTTTTGATGGATTGGTAAGGATATCCTTTTTTAAATATTATTAAATCAAGGTGATTTAATTGACATTTAAAAGTCATGGGGTTTTCTATTTAACCCTTGTTAAGCGATACCCTATTTTTACAGTTATTTCCGCCCCCTCATATACAATAATACCGAATGATATCCTGTGGGAATATGATGGGAAAATTTTTGTTATAGGTTTCAGGATTTTTAGGAGGATGCCCCGAAGGCGCTATTCTTTGGAAACCCAAATGATTTGGGGGTGGTCAGTTTCAGGTTGGGAAGGGACCCCCTTAAAGGTTAGAACAAGGGTCGAAAAAAAAGGCTAGGTATTTTACATTTTTTGTACTATAAAAAAACCCCAAACCCCGTCCCCAGATCAAATGCTGTATTTTTTATTAAAAAATTTTGCAGGTTTTCTAACGGGGGGTCTCGATCCTGCCAAAATGAAAAAAGGGCCTGTACGTGAAAAGCAGCCAACCCCCACGGTGACCCCAAACTCTGTGAAAATGTTGCCGCACGGAAGCATGCCCCCAAAAAAAGGGTTGACGACCAAATTTTGTTTTAAACCACAAAGAAACAAAGGGTTTAATCTCTAATCGTTATCCCAGGCAGATGAGAATCTCCCGCGTATATCGAACAAAAAAGGGCAACTCCAAAAGTTTGCCCATCGTACCTTTAAGTCCACAAACATTTGCCCAAACAAACATTAATCATAATGGGCTCCCGGTTTTTATGTTTTGGTGAAATGGTCCAGAGTACCAACAAAGTATGAAAGGGTAACAGTGGGGGAAATTCCCAAAGTGGCAACGGAGGTTTTTAAGGGTTTAAAGAGAAAAAAGGAAGGGCGGGGGGGGGAGGGAAGGGGGGAAGAGCGCCCCCGGGGGGGGGGAGAGAAGGGGGGAAAAGAGAAGGAGAAAGAGGGAGGAAGAGAGGGGGCGGGGGCGAAGAGGGGGCCCCCGGGGGAAAACGGCGAGCGCGGCCCCCCCGGGCTCTCGGTCGGGGGGGGGGAGGGGGTTTCGGACCTATCTTTTTTCTTTTTGGGGTTTTTTTCCCTTAAAATTTCCCCATCCTTTCCCTTTTTCCTTTTACCCAAACTTTTCTCCCCTTTTTCCATTATTTGGAATATTTTGTTTGAATGAAACACTGGGGGGAAAAGGGGCCCTTTTCCCCCTTCCCTACCCCCTTTTTTCTTTTGAAAAACTTTTTTTTTTTGAAATTTAAAGGGGGAGAGGGGGAAAAAATGGAAAGTCCCGCCTTTATTATTTCCCCCTTTAGAAAAAGGTTTTTAAAATGGGGGAAACTTAAAAAAAATAGACAAAAATTCATAAAAAATTTTTTTCCCGGCCCTCAAACAAATGTAAACCCCCCCAAAAAATCCTAAAACCTTATTTTTTCCCCCCCTTTTTTTCCCCCCCCCGGGTTTTAAAAGGAAAATTTTTTAAATTTTTAAAAAAAAGAAAAAAAGGTCGGGGGGGGAAAAAACCCCTGCCCTTTTAAGTAAAAAAAACATATTCGGGGAATATCAAAGTTTTGTCAGGTAGTTTTGTAATTTTTGGGGGGGGGAAAAAGGAGTTTAAAAATTTGGTTTAAATAAAACAGGGTTTTCCACTATTGTTTTTTATTTGAAAAATAATGTTAATACCAAAATTCCCCCAAAAACAAAAAAAAGGAAACCCCAGAAAAACCCCCCAAAGCGGGGAAAAAATGCGGGGGAGAAGAAAAGAAGGGGGAGGGAGGGGGAGGGGGGGGGGGGAGGAGAAGTTTGGAAGAAAAGAAGGGAACCGCCGCATAAGCTTTACATCTTCCCTTTATATCCCTTGTTTCCCCCCCCCTTTGTGACTGTTATTTTTTTTTCCCCCCCTTTTTTTAAAAAAAATCCCAAAAAACGGGGGGGGGGGTTTTCTTTTAAAAATTTTCACCTCTTTAAATTTTTTAAATTTTCTTTTGGGCAGGTTATTTAAGGGCCCCCAAGGCAAACCCCCGGGGGCCCCCAAAAAGGGTCGGGGAAAAGGGGGAAAAGGGGGGGGGAAAAGGGGGGGGGAAAAAAAGGGGAAAAGGGGGGGGGAAAGGAGGGAAGGGGACCCAAACAGGGGCAAAAAAACCCCCAAAAAACAAACCCCAAAAACCCCCCCCCAAAACGGGAAAAACCCAAAATTCCCCTCCCTTTTTCCCCTTTTTTCTCCACTTCCTCCTTCCCCCCATTCCTTTCCCCCTTTTTCCCAGTTTCCCCTTTTTTCCCCCCCCTTTCCCTTTCCCCTCTTTTCCCCCCCCCTTCCCTTTCCCCTGCTTCCCCTTTTCCCCTCCTTTCCCCCTAAATTTTTTTCCCCCTTTTCCCCTTTTTTCTTCCTTTTTATTTTCCCTTTTTTTTGAAAAATTTTTTTTTTTCCATTCCCTTTTTCCCCTCCTTTTTTCCCATTCCCCCTACCCTTTTCCCCCTTTCCCGGTCTTTTCCTTTCCCCCCTTTTTGGGCCCAAAATTCCCCCCCCCCCCCCCCCTTTTTCCTTTTTCCCGAGGAGGAGAGATGAAACAGGAACGAGAGAGTGGAGATTTGTGGAGAAGGTCAAAGAGATGGAGACGAGAGGAGAGAGAGAGAGAGAGAGAGGAGAGAGAGAGAGAGAGAGAGGAGAGAGAGAGAGAGAGAGAGAGAGAGAGAGAGAGAGGAGAGAGAGAGAGAGAGAGAGAGAGAGAGAGAGAGAGAGTGAGAGAGAGAGAGAGAGAGAGAGAGAGAGAGAGAGAGAGAGAGAGAGAGAGAGAGAGAGGGGGGAGAGAGAGGGAGAGAGAGAGAGACAGAGACAGAGACAGAGACAGAGACAGAGACAGAGACAGAGACAGAGACAGAGACAGAGACAGAGACAGAGACAGAGACAGAGACAGAGACAGAGACAGAGACAGAGACAGAAGTTTTATCAATACCACCTCTGTGTTTAGATACGTTGAGATTGGTTTGGAACGTCACAGGATGTCTTGCCGAGTGCCTGACACAACTCAAATCGTACTGATGGCCCGCCCTGAAGATGTGAGTCGAAAAGGGGGGTGGTTCCCCTGTTGAACAATTCCCTATTCCCAGGCTGAACAATTCCCTATTCCCAGGCTGAACAATTCCCTATTCCCAGGCTGAACGATTCCCTATTCCCAGGCTGAACAATTCCCTATTCCCAGGCTGAACAATTCCCTATTCCCAGGCTGAACGATTCCCTATTCCCAGGCTGAACAATTCCCTATTCCCGGGCTGAACAGTTCCCTATTCCCAGGCTGAACAATTCCCTATTCCTAGGCTGAACGATTCCCTATTCCCAGGCTGAACAATTCCCTATTCCCAGGCTGAACAATTCCCTATTCCCAGGCTGAACGATTCCCTATTCCCAGGCTGAACAATTCCCTATTCCCAGGCTGAACAATTCCCTATTCCCAGGCTGAACAATTCCCTATTCCCAGGCTGAATAATTCCCTATTCCCAGGCTGAACAATTCCCTATTCCCAGGCTAAACAATTCCCTATTCCCAGGCTGAACAATTCCCTATTCCCCTACTAAACCGTCTGGAGAAGCACTTCTTCCAACTGGGAGACAGTCTGAACAGTGATCAAGTAGAGGAGCTGGAGGGCTGGGTATCCGATATTGCAGGAGATTTCCCAGTCAGTGAGGTCTTTATAGGATATCACAAGGATATGATCCCGGGTATACTGTGGGCACTGGGTAAAGATGAGGAGGATGAGAGGGAGATAGATGCTGATACAAAGGCGAGGGATTGTAGAAGGAAGCTGATGAGAATTATAACGTTGGATGGATATGTTCGGACTGACAAGGTAAATTGGGGTTTTATTGTGTCTGTGGCTCACACAACCGCGTCTGTAGGTAAGGTTAAGTTTTTTAATAGTATTTGCTATTTCAGTTTAGGTTAACAAATAAAGATCTAGCAAAATAACAACACAACAGGTCTTCCCTTAGTGGGTCCCTAACGATTAAAGTTTCAAAATCCAATGTACCCTCTCTGTTTAAGATTGACGACCCGCAAAGAATGAAGGATACGGGTAGTTTCGATGGAGCACTCCAATGTTGTATCAACCTGAAAGAAGAACTTAACTTGGTCGTTACAACCTTCTCACCTCTTCCAACTACAACCTTTCTCGAGAATCACATCACGAGAAATCATGTGAGTTCTTGATATGTTTAGGCAGTGGTGGTGAGCCTTTGTAAAAGGTGATCCCTCTCTTGTACATCCCTGTATAAAGAGAGTTTTGAAAAGGGGGGTATTATACGACAGTCAACCGATCAAGGGAAGTGACAAGTCTGGGACTCAGTTGTTTGTTCTGTAGCGCGCGGTGACATTTGCAAAGGGACCGTTGCGCGAAAGTCACGTTTTTAAAACCTCTTCCTTGGCCTTGCTGCATAATGTTCATGATTATCACACACAGTCACACACTTTTACCTTCTCTTTATTTTATCTCTTTTCTTCCCTGCTCACAAGGCTAAATTATCATTCTCTCACCGCACCGGTCACAGCAGCTTCTTACTTTCGGTCTACTTTTGGATATCCTTATTATTATAAAGCAGAGATGCTTGCAAGACAATTGGTTTTTTGGGGGTTTTTAGGGCTTGCACGTGGAAAATTGGCGTGTTGTTAGGGGTGTTTGGTGGGGTTTGGGGAGTGCACGTGCGTGTGTAAAGGTTTTATAAATTTGGGGGATAATAGCGCTTTTGAAAGAGCTTGAAATTATCTTTCTAATGAGCCCAAGATTTTCGAAATTGGCTGAGAAATGACTGAGTTATGAGGGAAATGGTGAAAAATGAGGGAAAATGTGGGGTTCTGAACTGCTTCAGATCACAGATTGAGAGGGGTTAGGGAAGTGTTCCTTATGGCGTTATCTGGGGAGTGAATAGAGGGTGAGATGGAGTGAATAGGGGACGATATGATTCAATAGGGGCCGAGGGGAGTCAATAGGGATAAGAGTGGTGAGGACTGAGGGGAGTCAACAGCTGGGGAAGGGGGCGTGGAGTATGATCTCGCGACCGGAGGTGCCGCGAAGCGGCGCCGTAGGGAGCAAAGTAGGCATGAGCCAGGGATCGGGATTGAGAGGAGTCAATAGCGTGTGATAATTTTTTGTTCTTTTGCCTGGGCTCTCTAGTCCTTATTATAAAGTACAAATGAACGTCGTGATGAGGAGGGTGATGTAGTATCCACACGTGCAAATAGAGGGGGGTTGCCAAGGAGGTGGCTTGGGAGGGGTATTGGAGGGGGATGCTGCACGTGCATGTTGTTGGTTGTTTGTTGCGTGTTCCTGTGTGGTGTTTCGTGGTGTTTTGGGATCTACTGCTGGGGCCGCCATGATTGCCAAAGCCTTTCTATCATCCCACCCCGTTGATTCTCTACACAGCTACAATTTTACGGATCTTTATCACCTGATTCTACATGTTATTCAGCGGGATTTCCCTTGATGTTTATCACGGATCACCAGCGCTCTACCACTCTACCAACCTCCGTATTCTTTACCCCGACATGGAGAGACAAAGAGTAAGAGGGGGGGGACATAGAGACGGGTGGGGGGGGGTGCTTCAGTTGCAGGACTTCAATGGGCTTTCTAGTCCTTATTATAATTTGCAAATGAACGTCGTGGTGAGGAGTATGATGGAGTATCCCACGTGCAAATGGTGGGGGTTGCCAAGGGAGGGGTATTGGAGATTGTGGGGGGATACTGCACGTGCATGTTTTTGGTTCTTTGTTGCGTGTTCCTGTGTTGTTCCTGTGGTGTTTTGGGATCTACTACTGGGGCCGCCATGATTGCCAAAGCCTTTCTACCTACGTACCCCGTTGATTCTCTACACAGCTACAATTCTACGGATCTTTATCACCTGATTCTACATGTTATTCAGCGGAATTTCCCTTGATGTTTATCACCAGCGCTCTACCACTACCAACCTCCGTATTCTTTATCCCGACATGGAGAGACGAAGATCAGTAAGAGGTGGGGGGACATAGAGACGGGTGGGGGTGTTGTAGGACTTAACAATGGGCTTTCTAGTCTCTATTATAAAGTACAAATGAACGTCGTGAGGAGTAGTGATGTAGTATCCACACGTGCAAATAGAGGGGGGTTGCCAAGGAGGTGCTCTGGGAGGGGTATTGGAGGGGGGATACTGCACGTGCATGTTATTGGTTGTTTGTTGCGTGTTTCTGTGGTTGTTGTTGTTGTTGGTGTTTTGGGATCTACTGCTGGGGCCGCCATGATTGCCAAAGCCTTTCTACCTACGTACCCCGTTGATTCTCTACACAGCTACAATTCTACGGATCTTTATCATCTGATTCTACATGTTATTCTGCGGGATTTCCCTTGATGTTTATCACCAGCGCTCTACAACTACCAATCTCCGTATTCTTTACCCCAACATGGAGAGACGAAGATTGAGAGGGGGGATATAGAGACGGTGGGGGGGGGGGTGTTGTAGGACTTAACAATGGGCTTTCTAGTCTTTTAAACTCATTAAATAAACAGGAGACATGTGTTTTGTTACCCACCTCCCCCTTCCAAAAGGCTGGTCAGTTGAAGGGACGAGTACTGAATATTGAGGACTATTCAGCTAAAAGCAAGTTTGAGACAGCGGTATCGGGGTGTGATTCCTCATCATGTCTCCTGGTATTGGTGGGGCCAGACCAGTACTATCACCTTCCCTTCCTACGGCACTACCTTCAGCAGCAGGGCAAGAAACGAGTTCTCATCCTTACACAAATCCTACGAAACACGGTAACTTATTTTGGTAACCAAACCAAACTAAGGGTCAGCACACACCTACGGCGACCCTTATTTTAATATCTACTAAATATGCTATAATAACAGCTTTTAGGCCATTTAGTTATAACGCCTGTCACAATCTTGTACAATCGGGCCTCCTGAGACTCAGGAATAGTCACGCTATAGCTTGCTCAATGTATACTCCACCACCTTCAGGACAGTGCGACATGGCCGAAGTTGTTCTACAGCTCACATTGGGACAACCTTCATGTGGACGATCTTGGTGTTGAGAAAACGAAGCCACTTAGCTTTAACACAATAATCAGGCCACCTGGTGGTGGGAGGTCCCCACGGGGCTATAAATCCATCTCACAGATCATCCGAGATGATGGTGAGTGAAATTACCATTTTCAAATTAGTAGCCTAGAACAATTACTCAACCATGTGTTTTATCCTGATATGTCTGCTAACCTAGTAGTTAGTAGTTGTGTGCCGCTGGATGGTTTTTTATAACACAGACTAAAGAGTCTATAATATAGACAGAATCTTGCTTTGTTTTGTTCAAACGCTTTTTGTTTTATATTTTATATTCGCGGGGGGGGGGGGGTAATCATGGTGACAAATGGTGACAAATGGTGACATATGGTGACTCATCTGACCATTTGGGGTATGTCACCATCACCATTTGTCACCATTTGTCTCCATTTTTCACCATTTGTCTCCATTTGGCACCATTTGTCACCATTTTTTGACGAAATTTGCGGATTTTGGGAGGGTTTCTAAAAATTTGCTAAACTTTATTGATTTCCTTCCAATATATTATGTCGATGTTACCCTAATTATGAGTAAATATCCCTATTCAAAAATAAAATAGTGCTAAAATCCTTAATTTAGGATTTTTTAGGTTTTTTAGTTTTTTTGCTTTTATGTGTTTCAGAAACAGCCTAGAACAAAATAAATACAACCATCTTTCTCGGCGTGAAATTCTGCTTCGATTATAGTGGCTATAAACCTATCTATGACGTAAAGTTCAGGAGTTACCCTAAAAAAATCCCAAACGGGTACATGTTTTAGGCTACCGGGCGAAGCTCTTGTCAGAACACCATGTTATAGGTACTCGATCGACGCGTATTGGGGAGAAAATCATTTTAGTGAACACTATTTTGATCTGCGATATCTGTGTAACGAATAAAACCCACGTTGAGGGTGTGCCTCCCTCGCGCAACACATAAAATGGCAATTAACCATTTGCGACCCCTTAATTACATCCAATTGGCTTGAAACTTCACATTTTGTCATCATTCACTGGTAGAAGTGCTCTAGTTTGCTTATAAGTGTTATAAAATATCATATTATGCCTCTAGGAAGCTCTAGAAAAAATGGTGACAAATGGTGACTCATCTCGAAATTTTGGTCATGTCACCATCACCATTTGTCACCATTTGTCACCATATGTCACCATTTGTCACCATGATTACCCCCCCCTCGCGGGGTGCGTGAATTGCAGTCTAGCTTGGCAAATCTTGCTTTTGTATCTTCTACCCCTGCATACTTCCTCACACCGTACATCTCCTTAACAACCTGGAAATGTTTCAGTAGAATATACACCTTATCTTATTTCAGGGGATGTGCTACCCATGGTACTAGAGCAGAAGGCGAGGATTCTGTGTGGCAACAATTTCCACCACGGTCGAGACATTGAAACACTGTTACAGGTACCTGGAATTGAGGAGAGATGTAACCTTTTGGGGGGGGGGGGGAAAGAGAGGGTTGACCAAGGGGTTAGAAATAGAGGGATTTGACTGCTCAAGTTCGGTTTGACTTTATGCCCATTTAGAGTTTCCTGGAGTCGGGTGCGGTGCAAAGATTGGTACGAAATGAGCTAAATCGGAACGATGATACTGGCTGGGTGGTGGCCCTTTCCAGAGACAGGACAGCTCTCCGGTCATCAACTTCATTTCACCAACTCCTACTGAGAAAGGTAATTTTATAGTGTGTCAGTCACCACGCTGACCCTGTCTTGAGCACCTAATGGCCTAATTATGTCGAATTCGTGAATACACTTTTTGGCTGGTAACTGGCAAGTCCCATTTTCATTGATCATCTCCTATCAGTTGACAATGGTGGTCATGGAACTATTCTCGAGAATATTTGCCAAGGTGGACAGGGATGGGAACGTAGCTCTACTGAGTAACCAGGCAGCATGCCATCTTTGGGATAAACTGCTAACGTATGTATTGTTTGTTTGTTTGTATTCTCTCTCTCACTCTCTGCCCTCTCTCTCTCTCTCTCTCTCTCTCTCTCTCTCTCTCTCTCTCTCTCTCTCTCTGCCCCACTATTTCTCCATCTAATTCAGGCTGGATAGTGAGAGACAGGACTACCTGGAGGAAGACGGAGAACCAGCACCGGACCAGCTGGAACGGACTGATGTAACCGTTAAGCATACCCTTCTAAACAATGTATGTACAATGTACAATGTATACACAGTGTACAATGTGTACAATTTATAGACAATCTATACACAGTGTACAATGCATTGTACACTGTGCAGTATACATGTATACTGCACAATGTGTACAGTATTTATACACATCATCATTCCTACACCCTTCTCATCAGTGTGTATTATCACTGATTATTGAATCAATTAGTGGTGGTGGTGGTGGTACAGATAGGTTATAGCGTGCCAAACTCTGCCCGTTAGGGCAGAACGACATTGCAACCTCGTCATAGCGTCTGTCATCGTGTTGTGGTCAGTTGATATCATTGCATTCATATTGTCAGTCAGTCATTGTACTTGCAAGACACTTACGCAGCCCCCACGGTTAAAGGTCGGTTGCACTCTTCGCATCTCCGCCCCGTGAGGACATTGCAGTTATCTTGCGAATAAGCAAAAATACAAGTTAGGGGGCACATTTTCAAGCTTGGGTGGCTGTGCAGGTAGGCCTGTTCGTTTGTTTGTTACGACGACGGTCCGTCGAGTGGACACTTCTCAAGCTTGGGTCTGGGGTAGTCTGTCTATAGTAGCTCTAATTAAATTATTGATTGGTAAGGTTTACTCCGGAATCATTATCAATGGTACACAATAGATGAACAGACAATACAGACAGATGAACTTACAGCTTTTTGATGTATGATTGGTACCGTGATGTTGTTGGTGATCAGATGAGAGGTGTACCATTTCCACTTCCAGTAGAGATCAAGATGAACAAAAATGATCAAATACAAATAAGAGGTGGGACAGATTGTAGCGTCCCTAGAATGTGTACGATGTTCTATAGGACAAGGCGGGTGGGACAGATAAGAACAATTGTGAGTTGTTACACGCGATAAGCGACTTAGTGCACCAAAACACAAGGATTGTCCCTGTACTGGCGTGTTTCACAAAGTCCTCTAAATTGGGAAGGGTGGTGGCTAGTACAAGAAAACGAGCAGGTATTGAGTGCGTTAGAGATCAGATATTAGAGGTACTGTGTTGAAAGATACAGGAAAGGAGCACTATTTGACAGAATGACTGAACCAGACTAGGCGATGCGGTTGTAGATTGATAGATTTAGGATTAAAGAGAGACTTAGACGGGAATCAATTAGTTGACCAGTGTGTTTTTTGAGTCGCATAGTTCATATAGATAGTGTTTATTTGGGAGTGCAGACGAATAAATCTCCGAGTCGTCTGCAGTCCCAAATAAACACTATCTCATTGAATCTGATTATTGGTTTGGGTATTGTTCCATCTTCAGCCAGTACTATATATCCATCCTATGCCGCAGATTCACAGAAGACCAAACACACTGTTGCGATTCCCCTTCTCCTGGGTGGTCCAGGAAAAGATATCTGATATCTTTAAATCTCGCCTCAATCAAAGCATCGGAGGTAAGCTGTCATATTACATGGTATCATCTCTCCCAACAGGGGTGTTGCACATTGTATCCAAATCTACGACCGCAAAGTTATTAACCAGATCCTCTTTATTCTCCCCAGATTTGGACGTTGGTTATGTTGCGGAACAGTTTGCACGAAGCAGTTGTGGTGTTGCAATTGAAAGTCTTACTGGGAGGTTCCAAGCTGAAATGCTGAGTGATCTAGTTAACACGAGATGCCTAAGCTACACTAAGCAGGAGATGGAGGTAACCACCCTGCACCTTACCACCCCCCCCCCCCCTGGTATCCGGACAATTGAGACAGTATCCCTGTATATCCGCTCTGGGAGAGTTAAAATCCGCAAAGTTATTAGGTAGATCAATTAACTTTTTGATTTAAAAGCTAAACTTAGCTATGTTTTAGGTTGTTAACCAAGTAGCGACATCGCTTTGTGATAACACTACAGTGGTACATGTGGCTATTTCATTCTTCAAGGAGGAATCGAAACTGATGGAAATACTGACGGCCTGTCAGCAATGCTTCACCGCTTTTTACCAGGTTATTGGTTGACTCGTGATAATGATATATGTTGCCAATACTTTAACCATATCGTAATTGGACCTAACTGCAGTGCAGTGGGATTTCAGCGTTGTTTAACCAATATCTTCGTCTACAGTTGAATAAGAATGAGACGGATAGTGAATTGGTGTCTAGTGAAGATATAACGGGTGTCCCCTCCTTCATACGGGGTGTTATTAAAACTATCACACTGACCCACGTGGAACATGCCAACGTGTTTATGGTTAGTCTAAATTTAGTTTGTTGCATGTTTTGGTACTACCCGTATACTTCATATTCTTAAATCGACACAGTGTTTATGCAGTGTTTACGCAGCTAATGCTTGTTCCCCAAATTTATAATTTCACCCCTACAGTTTTACAACACTGCATCCCGCCCAGGTACCCCTCCGGACCCTTCTACAACACTGTCCCCCGCCCATGGAAGATGACGATGATCCAGTTGAAGAAGAGAGAATGTTAAGTGCCCTCCTGGCCAGGAGGACCTGGTGCCTCTACCGCAATGCCCATGCCCTCGACTTTGATCCCCTGGGCGACTCCGTGGAGCAGATATTGGATAATATGGTGGAACATTCTGTTAACTTCCTGAACAACCTAGGGAATGAAGGGAGTGGAGATGTTATTGCGGGGTTACGGGATTTCACCAGGGTCTTATCTAGAATCTTCTCATCATATCTGCCAGAGAGATTGTCGCAAAGAACTCTCGAGATTACAGGTATAACAGAAAGGATCCTTGGACCTTGGGGGGGGGGGGAGGAGGTTACTATGGAAACCCCCAATATAAAGTGTTACTATGGCAACCAAAGCCCCCCCCCCACTGTATAAAAAACCAGCTGCTCTATATTGTTAGCGGATAATAACCCCGAACAATATAGGGCTACAACCCAACCTATAACCATGATCCCGTTTTCATTGCTTTCTCTATCTCCAACATTGGTTACGAAGTCACCCCTGTGAATCATATCAACGCTGAGGGGTAATTTCATTACCAACTCCAACAGGTGATCTGCTGAAGATGGTTGTCTTTGAGTCATTACCAGGGGAAGATAAGCTGGTCTTCCAACAGTGTGTTATTCGAGCACTGCTGATGCGGCTTAACAGGACTACACAGTATGTTAACATTCGGTTATCTATTCGATCTGATTATTTCAACAATATTTTGGCATTTAATGTTGGTGTTCATTTTCCCTGGTGGTCGAGGGCAACCTCACCCCACTAGGGGAATAATACCGACGTTGACCTTATTATACGGAAGGAGTAATGTCTATTATGGCCGTCTGCAGAAAGGGGTAGAACGACGGGAGGTACCGAACACCCCCCCCCCCCTAGAACTGTTTCCCTTTGTAGGGGTGACGAGTACCGGAACAATCTGGAGCGGTGTCTCAGTATGGTGTGCAGGGATGCTAATGGTAGAGTAGACAGAAGTGCTCTATCTCGATTACTATTGGACTATCAACACTCGACACAGAATGATGTAAGATATTTAAACAATTCAGTCTCCATAGCTGCCGATTAGTAGCAAGGGGAGCCCAGTCCATCCTAATGATGGGACAAATGGGCAGTAAATGATTTCACCATTGTCATATTTAGGGCTTTTTATCAATTTAGCTTCTCCCCCAGATGTCAGGAGACTGTTTTGCCGTCTACCGAGGGGAAATTAATAATGCCATCACACTTGTTCGGTGTCTTTCTACCATGAGAAAAAGGTAGATTACGTAGTGACAAATCTACCATGATCATATTTATTATTTATATAAACTCACAATATATTTTACCCTAACTTTCTTCCTAACTTTGTATCCCGCTCTGATTGTCTTTCAGTGACAGTAGCTATCTCTTGATCTGCTGCCCCTGGAGGATAAGGGCGGAATATAAACTCACAATATATTTTACCCTGGTGATCCCGGCAAGAGTTGCATAGAAATATAAAATTGGGTTTCCCGGCAGGCTGAACAAGGCTGCTAGAGAGATAGTCGAGTCTGAGGGTAGTCTGACAGACAACATGATGAGGAAAAGGGACGCTCTTCAGGCAATTCTCAGGGATAATGATGATATGTGGAAGGCTCCTAAGTTATACCTACTGAAACAAATATATAAGGAACGAGGTACCTGACTAGTCTATAGTGAATCTCCTTACTAAATATCCAGTCTGAAACTCCACCCGCCCCTAATCTGGTCTACATTGCCACCCCCACCCCTAATCTGGTCTAAATTGCCTGTTGCCACCCCCTCCATACCATCTGGTCCACATGGTTTTTTTGCCTGCAGGTAACGAGTTACTGCAAGTACTCCAGGATACACCAGAGTTGAATTGTTATTCCCCCACGGAACAAGTCCTAGCAGACCGGCCTGACGGATTCTTCAGTCTAGGAGACAACTACGCAAGGTAGAGAGGGCGAGAGAGAGAGAGGGTGAGAGAGAGACATGCATTACATCATAAAAACTTCAACTTTTTGTCACGTTCAGGTTGCGAGATTCTCTAGTACAA
The DNA here is from genome assembly GCA_020137815.1 of Hormiphora californensis. Classification (NCBI taxonomy): domain Eukaryota; kingdom Metazoa; phylum Ctenophora; class Tentaculata; order Cydippida; family Pleurobrachiidae; genus Hormiphora; species Hormiphora californensis. Next base: position 1,955,151 of record CM035358.1, read on the forward strand.
GGAGCTGTACAAGGACAAGCAAACTATGGTAACTACCAGTTCATTTATTACTGATTTACTGTAATTGTAACCATGGTTACCACGCATGAATCCCGTTACCATGGTTACAACGCAATCAAATGATGCAAGAGTTACCATGGTTACTACACAACAATTCTTTAGGACCGGTAACAGACGATAGCTCAAGATGTGATAGTTTGGAGAGACTCGCTGCGCTGGTGTTTGCTAACACTCGCTCTAACAACATTGATGAAGGAATTAAAACTCTAGTGAGTGAAACATACACCACGTACTGCCTTGACAAAGTTCTAGATTGGTCCAAACCCACATTTACCTTTTTATCCCCCCTCCTTTTTATTCCTTTTATCCTACATTTCCCTTCCAACCCCAACCCCCCTTTCTCACTTTTTGTCCCTCCCATTTCCCCAATTTCTCCATATTTTGTCCCTCCCATGCTACCCAATTTCTCCACTTTTTGTCCCTCACATTTCCCCCACTTCTCCACTTTTTGTCCCTCCCATGCTCCCCAATTTCTCCATATTTTGTCCCGCTCTGCTCCTCTCCCCCATTTCTCCAGTTCCACTTTTTGTCACTCCCATTTCCCAGATGTATGACGAGGTGGCTCATGATGTCCGGAGTTTCACCCGGGACTCCTTTGATATTGCCACCGTGCCCAACCTGGACCATAAGAACAACGAGGCCCTTGTTCTACTGAGGACTTGTCTCCACCTGGGATCAGTAAATCACCCTATAATTCGCATCTTGAGGGTAGGTTGTTTGTTGATCACCATCACAGAGCCCACACAAGTTGTTTGTACCCAGAGAGGGGGGGTAATCATGGTGACAAATGGTGACAAATGGTGACATATGGTGACTCATCTGACCATTTGGGGTATGTCACCATCACCATTTGTCACCATTTGTCTCCATTTGTCACCATTTGTCTCCATTTGGCACCATTTGTCACCATTTTTTGACGAAATTTGCGGATTTCGGGAGGATTTCTAAACATTTTCTAAAATTTATTGATTTCCTTCCAATATATGTCGATGTTACCCTAATTATGAGTAAATATCCCTATTCAAAAATAAATTAGTGCTAAAATCCTAAATTTAGGATTTTTAGGATTTTTTAGGTTTTTTTGCTTCAGAAACAACCTAGAACAAATTAAATACAACCATCTTTCTCGGCGTGAAATTCTGCTTCGATTATAGTCGCTATAAACCTATCTATGACGTAAAGTTCAGAAATTACCCTAAAAAATCCCAAACGGGTACATGTTTTAGGCTACCGGGTGAAGCTATTGTCAGAACACCATGTTATAGGTACTCGATCGACGCGTATTGATGAGAAAATAATTTTAGTGAACACTATTTTGATCTGCGATATCTGTGTAACGAATAAAACCCACATTGAGGGTGTGCCTCTCTCGCGCAAGAAATAAAATGGCAATTAACCATTTACGACCCCTTAATTACATCCAATCGACTTGAAACTTCATATTTTGTCATCATCCACTGGTAGAAGTGCTCTAGTTTGCTTATAAGTGTCATAAAATATCATATTATGCCTCTAGGAAGCTCTAGAAAAAATGGTGACAAATGGTGACTCATCTCGAAAATTCGGTCATGTCACCATCACCATTCGTCACCATTTGTCTCCATTTGTCACCATTTGTCACCATGATTACCCCCCCCCCCCCCCCCAGAGAAATGGTTATCAATTACTAATTAGTATGACAAACATACCCCCGACTAGGTAATCCATGATGGGGGTAACTGGCAGGAGCGGTACCTGCCTGGTATGAGGGAGGTACTAGATCAGGCGATACTGGGTGTGAGCGGTGGTACTGTCTACCAGTGTGACAATGGACATCCCTACACGATCGGAGAATGCGGTATGTGTCTGTGTGATTGTGTGTGATACTGTGTGTGTGATTCTGTGTGTGTGATACTGTGTGTGTGATACTGTGTGTGTGATACTGTGTGTGTGATACTGTGTGATAACACGTGTGATTCTGTGTGATAACGCGTGGCAGCTCACTCACTTTCTTTGCCAGTGATGATCCCATCCCACCCCACACCCATTCACTATTATTCTCCCTCCTCAGGACGCCCCATGCAGCTGGGTAAGTGCGGGGAATGTGGTGTTCAGATAGGAGGTGAGCGACACGCCTTTGTTGGGACACGTGGCGCTCAATACCAAGCTCCAGTACACAATGACAAGGTATGTCACGTGATTTGACATATGACGTCACACCATGATTGTTAGGGGACACACCAAAGGAAAGTCGCGTACTTTCCACCTTTATTTATCATTTCATTGATTTAGGGGTATAATCTGACTGTGAACAGACCTGTAATAGACACAGAGAGAAACCTGTCTCCCTTACAACTAAACACTGTCCGATGGCTGGTACACGCTTCTTTCCAACTTAGTGGAGGTGAGTACTGAATAGTTATACTTTTTCGCATTCTCCTCTCATACCCCTCCTGCATAGTTATACTTCTCCTCTCTATGTTATACCCCTCTCATACCCTCCTCTCTGTCTGTTATACCCCTTGCACAGCCCTCTCTCCTATTGTGTTTCACCCCCTCGACCCTTCGCCCCTCATACCCCACTATATGTCTCACCATCTCCCCACTGTGTGTCACACCCCCGGCCATCTCCCTACTCTGTTTCAAACCCCCCTTTCTCCCCCTAGATGAGAATGGAGCAGCGAACTGCCAGACAGATATCAGGGGCATCAGAGAGTCCGGACAGCTGGATACCGAGGAATGTCAGTTGTATCTGCTGCTAGTTGTGTTGGCCCTGGCCAGGTCCCTCGAGCGGACTAACTACAATTGTTTCGAGAAAAGGGACCGGTATGTTTAGGTTGAGACACTACACAGTTTTAGTGAGCTCGAGACTTGTTACCCGTCAATGTGTATGTCATGCTCGGGGAAGGGTTTTACCCAGTGAATTATTGAGTCGCTTCCCGTATGAACAATTCAAGTGAATTAGGGCACCCGGGTGATCGACTGTATTATACTGCTTACGGCGTGCCCGAGGGTAGTTTAACATTTTTTTGGTGTCCATCTCCAATTCCGGTTGTAACTGTTGGGGAAGACCTTCCTGAAGATCGTGGCGGAGCGGGAATAATCATGTAGACCCGCTCCGGCTTCAGAAAATTGAGAAAAAGATAGCTATCTATCGCGCTACTATATAATCACCTCTACTACCACAGGGACGATGTAGAACAGGCCTTTGTAAGAAGTGTAGCAGCCCTTACCACGAATCCCAAGGCACAGGTTGCTATTGCCCGGAGTGGCATTGAACGAGACCAGAATCTCGCCAGTAACGCCCTACTTAGACAGGTGTGTGTGAGACTTAGACAGGTGAACACTTTACCCCCCCCCCCCCCTTTACCGGTTATTCTGAATAGGTTCCAGGAAGCTATTCAGAAATATACAGGATGTTTATATCTCCTACTATACTGTTATACCGCTTTAATAGCTCAAGAAGCATGTGTATTTGACTACCCCCTCCCTGTTATAGTTTAACGGGAGATAGAGAGTGTTTCTATTTAACTATCCCCCCTCTTGTAGTTACGAGAGATAGAAAGTGTTCCCAGTACCTTCCTGAAATCCTGCCCTGAAGTGTGGATGAATGGTCAATATATTGACTACACCTCCCTCCTAACTGTCTGGCGGAACAACCCCCTGCCACTGGAGTACCCCACTGTCCATGCTTTCTCCAACTCATTCAACAACATTCACCTTATCATGGTTTGTGCAACAACAATTCTGGGTAAAGTAAAACAGGGAATTCTTAGTGTTATCCCTCCCACAATATTTTAATTCTTAGTGGTACTCCCTCCCCCAATATTTTATTAGTTTTGTATATCCCGCCCAGAGTTTAACCCTGATTCCCCACCCTCTCAGGAGTTACCAGCAGTGTTGGACTTCCATCGTACCCTGCATGGCATGTTCAGCTGCAGAATCAGCTACAAGAGGGCCAGAGAGATGACAATTGGAGATGTTATCGAGGGAAATATCCCTCTTCAGCAGGGTTTTGAAGCCTGGAAAAGGGTAGGTGGGGTGTTACCATGGTGACAAATCGGAGGCACACTCCAATCCGGGTAGGTGGGGGTTCTTTGACATGATATAGCCTCTTCTTCCTCTCTGATGTATAACAACTCAGATGTATAACAACTCTTCTTGCAGGTGTGGGCAGAGATCGGAATGAGCAATAAGCTACCCGCGGTACCTGAGGAATGGCAACAGAAGGACATCACGGCAGAGTCTCCCCTAACTGTCTTCCTACCTGATTGTCCTGTCCATCTACACAGAGATAGGCCTCTTAGCGAGCTGGCAGCGAGGGAGGGAATTATCAGCGTTCACATTATCGCGGTATGTTGTTTGCCTTGCTTGACCCTGTTTCATCACACCTCTTTTACAAATGTAAAGGAGGGTTAGAACACAAAATTCTCTCTTAGAACGGAAAACAATCGAACTGAACTGGAGTTCAGCTCAACGGCTGCTTATTGGAGAATAACTGAAGTTTGCGCAAAATTGCAGTACTTTTATGAGCAAACTTCAGTTTGCTTGTCTAGGGAATCATGTTATTGTCCTCTTGTGTGGGCAATGTTGTAACATCCACTCCCTAATTTTCTGCAGGGTCTGATTTACCCCACTCCCTAATTTTCTGCAGGGTCTGATTTACCCCTCTCCCTAATTGCAGGGTCTGATTGAGTTGCACAACGAGCTGGTTGCCCCGGCGAAGAGGGAGAATAAAGAGCCCTGGGAGAGACTCCTCCCTATCAGTTTCAGCAGGGATAAACTGATCATGATCACACTAAACTCACACTACTACCTTCCCAGCCGAGCTGGGGGTAAGTCAGATAGGGGGGTAGACATGGGTGTTAGTTAGCAGGAACCGACCGAATCAGGAAATACTGGTCCCTGATTGACTGATAACCAGTCACGTGATCTAAATAACGAGTTCTGATTGGCTGTTTACTTAATTTGGTCGGTTCCTGTCAGTTAGTGAGGGGAAGTAAGTCATGGGGTGCTAAGGGTTGGGGTAGTAAGTCAGGGGCGATGGTAGACATGGGGTGCTGGACTTGTTGAAGGTATGGGGGTATAATTAACGGGGTATTATTATACTAACGTGCTATATAACTCTAGGTTCAACAGTAGCGTTTGATTTTGCAACTGTAGAGGAGTGGATATTATCAGACATGTTGGCGGGTGTCTACCCCATCTCAGATAAACTATCCAACTATTCAGACGAGCGAATACGGTATATATATTATTTTACTGCTGAATGTTATGGGAGGTTCCAGCCCTAACTTTTATAGGACTAGACCCCCCCTCTAGATATATATATATGTTTTCATATGCCCTTCTGCACTACATAAACATCTATATAATGTAGTCCGATCTCTTCTCTTCTAAAACTGATCCCTATTGTAGGGTAACATATAAGGAGGATATGAGCTGGCCCTCAGTGTGTGCCAGGGTTCACGAGTCTCTGCCCCAACAACGCCTACCCAAGGGTATAGATATCTCGTTTACTGATCTACAGATGGCACAGCGGTGTAAAGATGCACTGGTCGAGGCTATCTTCCTCACCCGCTCCGGTATGTCGTTCTGTAGATTTTCCAATAGATTGAGAATTGTAATCCCTGTTTTATTGAATGTAGGGTAGGTAAAAATAATATAATCTGGTCCAGATTATCTGGGTTGTCAGTACTTTCATACTGACAAATCTTACCATGTCCACATAATAGGTATTGGCAGAGGGGATATGGATTTGGAGACACTTGGTAAAGAGCACGTGCCTGGACTACGGGACCTCCCCTATACAGCAGAGTTGAACATGACCCATCTGGTAAGAAAATCTCCAAATTCCCATCTGGTAATAATCGCTTAATTCGGTGATACCCTTCATTCGGTGATACCCTTTATGATTTAATTGCCTGCTATGCCCCTTAAAATATATATGTTTGTTCAGGTGGATGCATGGCACATTTGTTTCAACGAGATAAACCGGTTATCCCACATCCGGGATACCCCTTTCAACCCTCCAAATATCGTGGAACTGCCGGAAGAAATTCTAGCATGGACTGAGAGTATCTCAAAAACTGGACGTCGGCATTGGATGGTGAGTCTGAAAACTAGAATTACAGTTGTTTTATATAAGACTGTCCTCTCCGCACCGGACCGGGCCTTCGCGAAGCGAGCAGCGTGCGAGACGTTGGGGGGGGGGGGTGACACGTAACACTTTGTAACATGTAACGTGCACAAAAAGTTTTCTGCACATGTTACGAAGTGTTACATAGTGTTACAAAGTGTTACATAGTGTTACAAAGTGTTACAAAGTGTTACAAAGTGTTATATAGTGTTACATAGTGTTACAAAGTGTTACATAGTGTTACAAAGTGTTACATAGTGTTACATAGTGTTACAAAGTGTTACATAGTGTTACAAAGTGTTACATAGTGTTACAAAGTGTCACAAAGTGTTACATAGTGTCACAAAGTGTTACAAATTGTTACAAAGTGTTACAAAGTGTTACAAAATATTTACAAAATATATAAGACGGTTGGTGAATAAGTAATTTGAACGACTTTGGTGTCTTTCTAGAACACACCTAAAAGTTTTAAATCATTTCTAGGGTTAAAACATACACTTTTTTACTAATTTGCGGATGTTTTGAGCCTCCGATGTCATCGACTGTGGAAATCAGGGCTGAAATAGTCCATTTGGTAAAAAAAAATATGAACTTTAGACAACGGTAAAGTTTTTAGAGTGATATTAAAAGTATTGTGCCTCTCAGAGGGCCCCAATGTGCTGAGTCACCTGTGAGTTGTGACCCAATCGACTTTTTTTCATTGGTAATCGATTCTTTGTACTTAATAAGATGATATACAACGTTTCTGTTGGAAAAAGAAATAAAATTTTTCCAAAATCAATTTTTTGGTCAAAGATTGAAAATTTGCTTCGCTACAAATCCTTGTGTGTTTGTAAATATTTTGTAACAATTTGTAACACTTTGTAACAATTTGTAACACTTTGTGACACTTTGTAACACTATGTAACACTTTGTAACACTATGTAACACTATGTAACACTATGTAACACTTTGTAACACTATGTAACACTTTGTAACACTTTGTAACACTATGTAACACTATGTAACACTTTGTAACATGTAACGTGCACAAAAAGTTTTCTGCACATGTTACAAAGTGTTACGTGTCACCCCCCCCCCCCCCCAGACGTTACAGTCAGTAAAAAGTTACAGTTGTTCTTTCTGTCTTTCTCTCGCCACTCCATTTACCCTCTCCCTTTCTGTAACGTCCTACCTTCCCAGATTGAACTACATCGAGTATACGTGGACTGGGGATACTTCAATGCTGCTCCTGGGCCGCTTGAGGGTCTCCCAATTCTAGAAGTTCTTGATTACTACCGGGATTTCAACTTCCTCGAACCCACACCCGAACATCTGGAGTTGGAGAAGAGTGCTCAAGCAAGAATTCCTGGTTCTTTGGAGAACACTATACTGTGGGAACACTGCTTGTTCTTATGGAAGGTCCTTCGAAAGCTGGATATGGCCTAGACAATTATTATATAATGCACTGAGAATCAATACGGGGTCTGGTGTCGCCAGATCACAGGCCACAAGACATAGAGCCATTCATGAACCTATACTATATGTATAGGTCCTATAGTATAGGTTCATGAATGGCTCTATACTTCATGATAGCTCTATACTGGCTATCTCATTTGTTAAGATGTCTTTTGCTTTGATTTTTTACAAAAAGGGACAATTTTGTCATTCAACTGGTGAGTGCATTTGTTTTTAATCACACAAAATGTTTATATTCATTCTCATTTCTAATTTGTCGCCTGATGATTCGTTTCCCGTAAGGGTTTCGATGAAACAATTGTAGCGTACCAAATACGTAGTTGTTTTACTTCGTTGTGTTCTTTTGTTTACCAAGTTTTTCTAAGCCTACTTTTATTTACTGTTACTAGTGGACCCAGGCCATTTTACGGATGGCCTAAAACTGATCGTTTTTCATATCTCTCAGTCTAGGGTACAGATTAGGAAGAGAGAAGCAGAGAGAGAAGAGAGAGATAGACATAGAGGAGAGAGAAGCTCAGAGAGCTCTCTCTCTTCTTTCTCTTCTCTAGCTCTCTCTCTCTCTAGTCTCGAAGCTCTCTACTCCTCTCTCTCTCTATCTTCTCTCATCTCTCTCCTTCTATCTCTCTCTCTCTCTTCTCTCTCTCTCTCTCTCTCTCTGAGATGTGGGATCTGATACTCACTGGGATGATCTGATCGTCACTGGGGTGATCTGATCATGGGTGGGGTGATCTGATCCTCTATGGGATGATTTGATCTTGGGTGGGGGATCTGATCCTCAGTGGGGTGATCTGATCATGCATGTGGGGTGATGTGATCTGAACTCATGCATGTGGGGTGATGTGATCTGAACTCACCCCAGCTCTTAGCATGCTACTTGTTACGTGATCTGATCTTGATGACGACGATTTAGGGACCACCAAACATGCATGGGTGGCCGTGGGATCAAGTTTCGGGTGTTTTTGCATTATATAGTAAGATAATTTTTGTTGTTTGATTGTTAATTTTTGTTGTTTGATTGTTTTAATCAACAACCTCGTTTGATTTCGTATTTTCTGACAGTGGCACGGTAGCCCTCACTAAAGTTTGTAAATCATACTATTATTAAAGCAAATAGGGAAATGATGGGTGATGGTTTTTTTACCAAATATGGCACAACATTCCTGGAAATGACCCTGGCAACCTGCCAGCTTGAGCCTTAAACTGCACGTGCATCCTTGATTCATCTCTCTGCCGGTTGTGTGATTGATCGTTTGCTCGATTTGATCTGTTCACCCCCTGTTCACCACGTTTCGTGAACATGACTACTCAACTTCAACACAATCGCCAGCGAGTTTGGAGGAGCCATATGTCCCAAACTGGCGCTGACGCCTATAGACTACGTGATAGAATCCTACAAAAGAGGGGATTATTATTCAAAAAATGTTGTCAACACACGTAATAACAAAGTATCAATGGCACTAATAAGAAATGGCAGTAATACGTGAAAGTATTTTGCATTTATGTGCTCCTTCATAAAATACTTCAGGACCTGGCAAAAGAGGACCCGTGGTTTTTCTGTCGAAGGAATCGCTGTGGTTAATTTACCTGATAAATTTACTGATTTTAAAAACTTCAAATGATACTACACTATTTGCTTAGTTTACTGTATGACCATTGACCATCCCCGACATATTCGCCCGTAGGGCGAGCGGGCTTACTAGTTGTAATAATACGGACTGTATGGCGGCGCGATCCCTTTTATGCGCGGCGTTGTATTTGCGCGTGACAAAACGCCAAGGTCAAAACATGCCCAAATGGAGCCCGTGAAACGTTGGTTTGAATGTTTTCAGGCATCCTCTGCATTCTGTAATTTGTACATGGCCTGAACATTGGCCAATTGGTACTCACACTACCAATGCCAACTTTCCCACGGTCAGTGTAGGAAAGTTCGCACGGTGTGATGTTCGCGCACAGAACCCTCTTGATGGAGGTCCGCGCCTTCCAACACAAGACAAAACAAACACTGAGCTGCCAACTTGGATGCAAAATGCAAATGAATTTTGTTGCAAAGATGCACAACGAATAACGAATTATCTAATAAATATCTTAAGTACAAAGGTAGGGTATAAATTAATCAAATTTTAACAAGTAAAAGAACCCAAACATCTACCTGGTAAAGAACATATTATTCCAACTAAAACTATTTTCTCAGTCCACGTATAATGTCCCCTCCCGCCTTCAATGTTTCTGAGCTCTTGGCAAAACACAGCCGAACGTACTTGTCAGATAGCTCTTTGTTAAGATTGAAGAACGGAGAGAGGGGTATGGTAGCTAACTTGTGGTGCTCCATTAGATACTTGCTGCACTGCACATCATACATCTCCTGGGAAAAGGATTTGAGACTTTACAACACAATTTGAATTCTGAAGAAGACCGGAATGTTTTTCCCTACATGTCTACCGGTATATCACCATCATACTAACCATACGCCTCATAAACTTAGGCCACACCACTCCAATCCCTTTGGATTGTGTGAACCTATGTGTGAAATAATTACCTCAGACGTGTCGAACTCCAGCCCGAGAGGTGTGGTATCAAGCATCATAAAATAACCACCGTAAGGTTTAACAAATGGTAGACCGGCATCTATCGCTGCCTCACTCAGAATCTCAGACCCCTCTTGCATTATCTGTGGGAGGGAAGGGAACTAAAGAAACTAATTGGGGGGAGAGCCGAGAGGAGGAACTTGAAACTTTGAACCGTATAAGTTTTTAGAAGTAGCAACACTGAGAAGAAGTGGTTCCGAAATAAACAGAAGACCCCATACCTTTGGAAGTTGGGTGTAGTAAGCTGCCTCTGTTCCCTTTAGTTCCACTTCTCTCTCGATACACCGGGCCACAACATCTGAATATAAGATAAGGAGTGAAACATTTCGAGAGAAGGGGTGCTCTCTTAGGTGGGGCAGTAACTTTTGGGTAGACTAGACTAGTCTACCCAAAAGTTACTCCCCCCCACTGTAACGGTTTAAAAAGAACTGTCAGATAATATCTAACACAAAATGACCCCTGATTCAGCTCTGAAGTCTGAGGGGTAATTTCGTTACCACAAAACTACAAACTACATCTAAAACATGTGTAAGTTTATACTAACCCTGTGTAATGGTTGGTGCACTATACACCTGTGTAATGGTTGGTGCACTATATACTAACCCTGTGTAATGGTTGGTGCACTATACACCTGTGTAATGGTTGGTGCACTATATACTAACCCTGTGTAATGGTTGGTGCACTATACACGACTGTTTGGTGCATGGCCTGTACTCTCTTTATCAGCTCCTCAGGCCCAACTGCCCACCCTAACTTGTATCCAGTCATAGAGAAGCTCTTGCCAGCACTTCCTGAGAGAGAGGGATGGAAATGTGAAAGAAATGTTGTTCGATCAGATGGCATGGTTCCGACTACGTATTTATTGAAGGAGACAATATGTATACAATGGTATGGATTGAAAAGAGATGTTGTCAGTAGGTGCAAAGTTAAATATATTTGACTGTATGACGCATAAATAACACATAAATATTACACATGAATATGACACATACCAATGGTGATGGTCCTATCCCATGCACCGGGTATGTTTGCAATACGAACGTGCTCCTCGCCCGGAAATACACACCTCTCATAAACCTGGATAGTGGAGAACTGTGTTAGAACATGTTAGACATGTTAGAATGACATGTTAGAATTACGTCTTAGAAAGATCGTTTGTATATTGGAAAGACAGGTAACTTAGGTAAAATAGACATTTTTTAGACAGGGACACTGTATAGTGTATACAACCCCCTCTGAAATCTACAACCCCGACTCCCTCAATAAATCAGGGGACCAACTGTTAAATACCTCGTCACTGATGATTAGAGCGTTGTGTTTCTCACAAGTCCGTGCTATGAACTCCATCTCTTCCTCCGTGAATAACTTTCCTGGAAATTATTATTATTAGTTGGAATTTATTGAAATCACACCAAGCAGACGGAGCTATCTATAAGCTCTATAAGCTCTCTATATAATTGTTCAGATATGAGTTGAGAAGAGGCTCTAAGCGATGCACGTCTGGCTCAACGTTTCCTCGCTGCTTTGTGAGTTGTCATTGTCAGAAACTCTCTCGCCTGGCTCTCACTTGCTCCCTTTCTCTATAATATATTGCTATATTCTTGTTGTGCAGTGTTCTAACCCTCCCTTTACACAGTCTAGCTAGGCAAGCTACAACTTGGCAAAATAAGAGTTGTTTCTCTCCATACAGAGCGAGAACTCTTATTTCCTCAATAGACAGAAAAGCTAAAGATAGAAAGATAGAGAGCAAGACATTTATTTTCCTAGATGTGTTTAGCTTTGCCGGTCTTCAAGGTGGGAGGATAAACCCCACTCGTATATATTAGACCAGTCATATGATGTCGGTTTTGGACCAAAAAAAAACATTATTGATCTAAATGTGATTCTACTTCTAGGGCACTCCAATAGGTCCCTAGAACCACCAAAAAAATTTGTCACTCTTCATCAAATGAATAAATTGGGTTTTTGGGCCACGCGCTTTAACCTGTATTTTTAGTCATGTGGTTAAAACTATAAACCATCTTAGGAAACGAGTAGAGAAGAAACTAAGGGCACTAAAGCGTATAGCGTCCTCGCATTAGTGGGGGTAGGTGCTGGAATTAAGTCTCTATCTCATCTGGTTAATTAGATAATTGGATAATTGGGTATGCGCATAACCGTTTTTTGGCTATATGGCTATAGCCACTTAGGAATGGTTTAGAGACTTTTCACTGGTGCCATTTTGTAGGCAATGGCCAAGTTATGGGGGGTCGACGTCGGACTTTTAAGCTCTATCTCCAACCGTTTAGCCGTTATTTCGATTCAAAGGTGCTGGAAATGAGCAAAAAACGGTAAAAAGCCTGATTTTTGCTCATTTTCAGCACCTTTGAATCGAAATAACGGCTAAACGGTTGGAGATAGAGCTTAAAAGTCCGACGTCGACCCCCCATAACTTGGCCATTGCCTACAAAATGGCACCAGTGAAAAGTCTCTAAACCATTTCTAAGTGGCTATAGCCATATAGCCAAAAAACGGTTATGCGCATACCTAATTATCCAATTATCTAATTAACCAAATGAGATAGAGACTTAATTCCGGCACCTACCCCCACTAATGCGAGGACGCTACACACTTTAGTGCCCTTAATTTCTTCTCTACTCGTTTCCTAAGATGGTTTATAGTTTTAACCACATGACTGAAAATACAGGTAAAAGGGCGTGGCGCAAAAACCCAATTTATTCATTTAGTGAAGAGTGACAAATTTTTTTGGTGGTTCTAGGGACCTATTGGAGTGCCCTAGAAGTGGAATCACATTTAGATCAATTATGTTCCCTATCATGCATCATATGACTGGTCTATATAGTCTTTATGTGTTTATTTGAATTAAAAAATCAAAGTAATGCGACCTGGATTTACCTTGTATTGTTCATACAGCACAACATTTACCGATAGGATTGTGAGGGGTATTAACCATACAAATCTTAGTTTTATCCGTGAATGCAGCCTCAAATTCCGCTTTATCAAGAGCCCAATTGTTTCCATCCGATGGGTTATCACCAGGTCGGAGGGGCACAAAGACGGGTTTACCCCCACATACCTCCACCACCACAGAGTAGCTGTCGAAGTGAGGCTCTATCAGGACCACCTGGGGGATACATGTGGATTATTTAAAATATAAATTATAAGTAAGATTAGAAATATAAACGAGTAGAAAAGTAAATGGACGAGATCGCATACAAGGAAATCAAATCATTATTCCATCTACATCATCCCTGCTAATATTGGAGTAGACAACATTAAATTCAAGATCCCATATAATGACCCACATGTTGCCACATGGAAATTAGCTCTCCAGGGGCCCGGAGTTGTTTAGTAAGGGGTACTCTACCCCTTACTCAACAAGTGGAGAGAGATCGAGAGATTGGCGCCTTGTTAGGTAAGCACAGAAAAGATCTGCTCCTGCCTAACGAATGAAAGAAATAAAACACGAACCCACTCTGAATTTGCCTTGTTCGACCCTCCCTCCCCGCGCCCCGTTTGAACAAAACAACTCTGAATATGATTTGGAAAGGGAGAAAGAGACTAATAAATAATGCAAGAGGTACTTATTTAGTATAAAGAACAAAGAGCTGCCTTTGTGGCCAGGTACTCGAAGTAGAAGTTAAGAGCTATTACTTAGTTCAATCGCAGTAGCTTTTCTCTCCCTCATCTCCATTTCTTTCTCTCGTGCAGTGCCAGATTTGCAACCACCCTCCTTCGCTCCCTTAGCAAACGCGAAACTGTGCCCTCTTTTTAGTTAGAAAAACATGAGCCAGTGCCCAGTTATCATTATTTAGTATGTTAAATTGTAGACAGTTAGCTGCTTGGTCAATTGACATATTATATGTCAATTGACCAAGCAGCAACTGATATATTGCTACCTATAATGTGAGACTCTAAAGAAAGCTCTTTTCTAGAAATGTCGTGTTTCCTTCTTCTTCTGGTTTTCTTTCAACTGAACGTCGTCCAATCGGAAGGTAGGTAATGTGCATTAATAATCTGTTTTAAGTATTAAGTTAAACCTTGGAGTGGGGGCCACTGTTGGACCTCCGAACTGGTCTCGCGTGTGGGGGGGGGGGGGGTATTAAGTTAAAGTTAATTAAGTTGTTATCATATAAATTATTTCAGAATGGACTGCCGTTCAACGTGGCAAGTATATTGAGTTTGATCTTGAGGGAAATGATCTCAAAATTAAGGCAAATGCCACATACGGTAGCGAGAAGAAAATTTACATCGTCCCCTATACGGCAGATGAAGCTATGATCACCCAACTTGTCATAGCATACCGGACATCTGGTTTGGGTTATGCCGTTGGTTCTTGCACGGTTATGAATCCCGTGTTTTCAAATCAACCAACACTCCAAGATGGGTTAGATTTGTGGACAATCACAAAATCTTCGACACACGTCGGCTTTTGGTATTTCTCAACTCTGCTGCTGGAGTTCGCCTTCGCGGATGGCCAATCGCAGTGCTCGGGGCAAGTAGGAGGTGACATTGTTGATAAGATTATGTTTTCAACCGGCGGAGACACAGCGAGTGTTTCCTACTATTGTTATGATTGTACTACTCCAACAATAGGTATATCTCATAAAATAACCATGCTTCAAGGATCATTAAAATAGGTTAAAATAAGGCGAGAAGGTTAAAAAGAATAGAGTTTCCACACCTGGCGTTTTTCAACATCGTTTGCCCAACCAAATGACTTCACCAGGGTTTAGGCCATACAAAATGGAAGGGGAATTTCAAGCCCCATCGAATGGCGAAGGTTTGAAGTCTTTATTTTATCAGGAACAGGAGTTATGAGCCAAAACGTGAAAAGTCGATCTTGAAAAGCTTTTTCTTGCGTGTTTTTTGAAAAACGAAATTGGTGTGGTGCACATTTTTTTGCGCATACCACGCTAGTATCTCCCACTAAGATGGACACGACAAAATGCACCCGCGCGCAAACGGCCTGGGAGAAAAACGGTGCCAATCCTTGGCCCGATATCAATCCAAACCACACCACTTCAGGACCGGTACCCAACTCCCGTTTTGGCGTTCATAAAATGTTCATTCGGGCGAAAAAAAAAAGAATTTTCATCCAGAGGGCTGAAACTCCGGATTCCTCGAATGAGTAACCATACAAATATTGTGACAAAATATCAGAGTGATTGAAATTAAATTTCTAGGAGAAAAGAAGGCCAACGTACCCTTAGTTTTTTTGGGCGGTGCAGTACCTAGAGAAAATTGGAGGGGGGGAAGATAATGTAAAACAGACAGAATGGATTAGGCCAGATTATTGTGCATGTAATTGCATGGCGCTACGAGGACAATAACCCGAGAGAGGGAGGGGAATCGGGATGATGGAGCACCACAAATAGCATTCTTTTCTTATGGAGACCAGTCACCAGTGTTTTTCTTGTTCTTCTCTCCTTATTATTAACTCGCTATTCCATCTTTAGCAATGTTTAATATAGCTCTAGTGTTGGCCGCCCTACTGAGCCCTACCGCAGGGACCACATCTCAACTAGAGGTCACCTCCGTGTCTGCTAAAACGCTAGACTACAACCCGAGTTACAGCCCTGAGAAGATCCTGGATGGGGACCCGGATACTTTCTACCACTCTGCAGACTCTAAACACTTTACTGAGCAGTGGTTGTGGTTGGAGTTAACCCGTCCTGGTTATGTTTATCAAGTTGCTATTAATAACAGGTAAACACCCATGAAGTGACCTGCTTGTGGTAGTTTGGTTGATGGGTTAAAGTGAGAGTGGACCGAATCAGAATTGGACAATTTTGTTGTAGGTGGTAGAGATTAGCTTTCTGAGCATTTTGCGTTTTTGCCGCTCAAAATCGACCCACCCATCACTGAGATATTTTTGTTATGTTGGGAGAATTCCTGCTACATCAATATTTATCAAACAGGATAGAAACAATCCTTGTGTTTTACTAACACATTCTTTAAATTTTCAATATGCTAACTTGCATTGTTCTGCTTCTGTGCATGGACATGTCAACCTCACTGCTAATAGTTAGTAAGTGTTAGTAAAACACGATGATTGTTTATATTCTGTTTTATACATACTGATTAAACAGGAGTTCTCCCAACATAACAAAAATATCTCAGTGATGGATGGCTCGATTTTGATCGGCAAAAACGCAAAATGCTCAGAGAGCTAATCTCTACTACCTACAACAAACTTGTCCAATTCTGATTCGGTCCACTCTCACTTTAAAGTCGGATTTTTTGAAACTGTCACCCCAAAATGACGCGCATGTGAAATTTATCAATTTTGACGCGCACACCACACGTTAACATGTGATGTGACGCGCAAAAACATTCCGCGCACGAAAAGAGGGGTGACAGTTTCAAAAAATCCGACTTTAGCTTAAATTCGCCTTCACAATATAATAATTTCAGGTTGGAAAACCAGAATAGAAATGCCAGTGACACTATTTACAAGGCCATGCGAGATAGAATAATCGGCACCAAGGTTGTTCTAATTGGTTACCATGACAACACCACGTGTGGCTGGATAAACCAGACACAAGAGGACGCACGATCAGTTCAGGACCAGACTTATTCTCTAATGTGTGGTGGGTGGGAGACTATAACAAGAGCGATATGGTTGCTAGACCGATCACCGGAGGGTGGTTTTGATGGATCTATTGTTATTATGAATATCGCAGGAGTAACTGTAACCCGTAAGTATTCTGGGAGGTTTATGGTGACCTACTGACCCGTAAGTATTCTGGGAGGTTCATGGTGACCTACTGACCCGTAAGTATTCTGGGAGGTTCAAGGTGACCTACTAACCCGTAAGTATTCTGGGAGGTTCGTGGTGACCTACTGACCCGTAAGTATTCTGGGAGGTTCATGGTGACCTACTGACCCGTAAGTATTCTGGGAGGTTGGGCATGCAGGTATGGGGAAGGGGCACTTTTTAGTTTGTGACCCACATTTAGTGAGATAGTTCCAAGTTTTAAACGCAGAACACACAGGGTCTGTTGTTTAATTCCGGAAATCTCTCTAAATATGTACAATCTCAAAAAAAGTGGTCCTGAGGTTAAAAATTCCGACAAAAGTTGAAAAAACGCCACTTTGAAAATAGGCTGTAGCAAAAATATGAATTCGACTTTAGGGCTAAAATTGCATATTTGAGGTCCATTTTGTATGGCCTAAACCCTGGTGAAGTCATTTGGTTGGGCAAACTATGTTGAAAAACGCCAGGTGTACCCTTAAAATACTGTTTTTTATGACCTAGATATCTGATTACCCCCCCGCCCCCCCCCCCCCCCTTTAGTACCCCCGAAAGAGCCTAACAGTGCTGCTTGTAGTCAAATTACCGTAATGAAAATACAGTAAGGAGACGCGCACGGTGCATAACGCGCGGCAAAAAGTTCATGTGTCAGCACGTACTAGCACCCTGATTGGTCACGGTTGCACGTCGTCTTACTATATCTTCCGTTTTCCATTACCGTTTTCCCACTACAAGCGACCGTGTAAAGATAAAAATGTTTCACGCGACCCACGACGGCAGAATAAAGGTTAGAACAAATCAATTATCAAGACCTCTCTCACCACGCCCCTAGTAAAAGGAGGGTATTAGAACAAATCAAGAAATGTAATTACCTCATCGCCGGGATTAATGAAAGCGGTGAGTGAGTTGTAGAGAGCCTCGTAGGCTCCAACCGCTGTCATTACTTCAGTCATGGCATCAATGTTACGGTTAAAATCGGGGCTGTACATTTTAGAGATGGCAGTTACTAGAGGAGGATAACCCTGCCCACGGGTGTACCTGGATCATGCGGCTCATAAACAATTATCCGATACTTATCCCGTTTGAATTATTTGATTTAAATTCTTTGATTGATGACTAATTTGTAACACGTCTCCGCTCCAGTGAGCAGTTTAGACACGTAATACAAAGTCTGGTGGGCCTGAGTTGGCTAACTAAAAAGTCATACCAGTGAGCGAGGGGGAGATCAATCGCCTCTTGCCAGAGCTCCTTGAGAAACTGAGGTGTTGTAAAGTCAGGAAACCCCTGGCCCAGATTTACTGCTTTGTGTTTTACTGCCAGAGCAGAGTACTCCACCCACAGATTCTTCTCATGACCCTGAAATAAACAAAATAAGTAAATTAGTAGCCCACCAAATGTCTCAGTGTGAGCTTCAGAAATTGTTAAAATGATATGTTTCAACTTTGTCAGATCTACATCTTTACAATATTTGTTTTACATACTTAGAAAGACTTACAATAATTCGTTTGTTGGGTGCAATAGAGCTAAGGTATTTTGATGTCTGATCTCTGAGACAACGGCCTCGTAACGCATGCTTTATCATTCTGTCGGAGATTATTATTCGTTGTGTCGTTATTTTACACTTTATCCGTGCTCCGTACAAATCTAACTATTAATATCTGAGTCTCAATATACCAACTGAATAAGTTGATGTGTTGCCAAGCTGGATATATATTGAATCCCAGGATGATAATTTTATTGTAATACAGTCGGACCCCGATTTAGGGACACCCTCGGGGGAAAGGCTCTTGTCCACTAAATCGGGGTGTCCACTAAATCGGGGTCAAATAAGGTTAATTTCCTATATCGGGGGAAAAAAATCCTGTCCCTAAATCGGGGTGCCACTAAATCGGGGGCCCCTAAATCGGGGTCCGACTGTATGTATAATTTCTCAATTGCTCATACCACACCGTTTAGGAAATCGGATTAAAAACAGCTCTTATGTGTTTCTGAAAGAATTAAAAAAATTAAATAAATACAAGAATAAAATTAAGTCCCGTCTTCTACAGCACTAGCAGATTACCACCACTTCCATTTCCCTCCAACCTCCTCTTCCTTCCACTCTCCTTCATCACCGACTTGATAAACTTGCTGTACGCCACCTGCCACCCAGCCTTATCCAATGCACTCTCAAGATACACATAGGCAGCAAACTCGTGCAGTGGTTCCCCACTCTCGTCATAGTGGAGCATCCAGTAACAAGGGAAACACCAGAACGCGGGAGAGGATGGGGCTTCTTCGTCATTAAATGTGATCCACCTGGAGTATTCCCCACAACAAACACAGGGCGTCCTCCTTCCTGAACCCCGGTGGATCTGCCGGGGGTAGTTTGAGATTCTGGGATCGTCCCCCGGATGGAAGAGTCGGACGTGTTCAATAATGATCAGATGCTCACACGACCCCTGGTGCATGAACAGATACGGCTGGCCGATTCGGATCTCTAAATCTATCCATTTTGTCTCCTTCAGAGTTTTAGTTTGGGTGATAACCGTTTGGCTACGTGTTAGAGTGTCCTTATAACTTTCAAGAAAGTCCTTTATCACTGTTGAGTAGTCGGTGTGGTTGGCGTTCCGAGTGTCTATGTAGATGGTATCACCTCCTAGGTACAGGGCACACGAGTCCCGGCAAGTTTTCTGCCAGTCTACTCCCTCCAAAAACGGATTCTCACTGAGAAAAACGTGAGCTGTTTAGTTAGGTTAGGGTGATAATACGGGGAGAAAGACATGCATGGGAATACCTCGAATTGCCACCTTTTACCACTATTTGCTACACAAACAATCCTTGGTTCAGCTTTACCTGATTTCCTGCCATGTTACGTCCAGATCCATTGGACAATCAATACAGTCAACAAAGTCTGCCAATGTTGATGATGCAAGGCAAACCACAACTTTTGATTTTATCATTTTCTCCTCCTTTAGAATTGAAACATGAAGTGCTATCTCGGGTGTCTGTACAATGTCCTTAGCTGATAACTGAAAATGAAATGTGAGGTAAGTTATCATATCACAAGATTCTTTCCACGCCTGTATATAATTGCCTTGTTCGACCCTCCCTCCAAAACAAGTATATAACAGCTGAGTAGCAGCAGAAAGTTTGGAATATATTAATACCTGTTCATTTTCAGACAGAGTGAAATCCTCTTTTTCTCGTGGATGATAGTAATTGATACCAAGCTGTCTTTTCAATGGGTGTGTCTTGTTAGCTTGGACCTCCTAAAAGAAAGAGCAATCAGAAAAAGAGCTCCCATTAGAGAACATCGCGACCTCGCAACTTTGATGTAAGGTCACATACTGCGGCTAAACAAAACAGTTGTACAATGAATCAGTTGACCGATTAAATATTATTAAT
The DNA here is from genome assembly GCA_020137815.1 of Hormiphora californensis. NCBI lineage: Eukaryota > Metazoa > Ctenophora > Tentaculata > Cydippida > Pleurobrachiidae > Hormiphora > Hormiphora californensis. The sequence continues at coordinate 1,975,516 of CM035358.1, forward strand.
TGGCGTTAATTCTACTACAAGTTTACCTTATAATACCGATAAGCATGAAGATCTTTGGGTATCATCCTATCGTTCTTTTCCTCATAATGAAAACCATTACAAGGTGGTAACACATCACCTATAAAAAGACGGATTTAAATTCCGGTTTGTCTTCCAATTAATTAATTAAGCAATTAACTAATTAAATAGTAAGAAACCCAGGGGATAGCTTAGACACCTACCATGAAGGTTGTCTGGATTTAGTAGCTCGTCATAAATCTCAGCTTCTTCCAAAGAAATCCCTGAAAAATAGTCAATAGTACAACTCATCTGAATCACTGCGCTGGCAAGCGCAAAGGTGACCATTCCCTCCCCCCAGCCGCGCGTGCCAGAATGCAGTAATAACTTTTTTCAGTTTTTAGCCAAAAATGGCATTTTGCGACGCCCATAGCGAGGCCCCCACTCCACCAATCAGTCTGAAATTTGGTATACAGTGTCACATAGTCTAGATCTACTGTAGTTTAAAAGGGCAAGTCTCTATCTCTTTTAGTTTTAGAGGTATGGCATCGTGAAAAAAGCAATAAGTGTCCCGGGTCTATCTATGTATCTATCTATGTATCTATCTATCTATCTATGTATGGATAGACGCTATTTTACCAAATTTATAATCGTTTTTGAGAGAAAACGACATAAGATAGACACTTCTCGTTTGTTGCATTCGAAAGATAATCGTTTAAATTGTGTAGACGAATAGTTTTCATGTTCTAGGTCCAATCAGAACGTCTTGACAAACTGTCATAAAGATAAGACATTTTTCAAACCAACCAAATTTCTTTGAGCTCAATTTACACATTGAAGACGATTTCTGATTGAAAAACGGAGACCACACTTATGAAAGATAATCGTCTAAACTTTCAGAAACTATATTGCGAATTCGTAAAACTCTATTTCTAAGGGTCTCAAATCGCGTCTGAAGTGTTAAGACTGTATGAAAATAGATATGACGATAGTGCGTTTTTCGCCATAGCGACCTCAAATCTTGTCCAATCGATCTCAAACTTGGTCAGCCTCTTTATCTAAATGAGCCTGATAATAATACTTCCCTATCATGACGTTATGACGTCAAAATTAAAATTTTCGTATTTTAGCGATTCCTGACGGTCTTTACACGTTCTGCTAAGTCCAGACATGTCTTACATTGTATTTCACATCAGAAAATACCAAAAATGTACCCCAATTATGCCAAAAACTAACAGAAATTAGTTGGCTGAAAAGGTGACCACTTTTGTTGTCAAATTGACACCTTTGCCCGGCCCGGGTTACGGATATCATCGATTGGGTAAATCAGGGGGTAAATCAGGGAGTTTGAGAAGAGAGATAGAGAGAGATAGGGAGGAAGAGAAAGAGAAAGAGAGAGAGAGATAGAGACAGAGAGAGAGAGAAAGATAGAGATAGAAATTAGAGAGGGAAAGATAATGATGAAACCCGGAGAGGGCAAAGGTGTCAATTTGACAACAAAAGTGGTCACCTTTTCAGCCAACTAATTTCTGTTAGTTTTTGGCATAATTACTGAATACTAACTAAGCCGTTGTCATGGTAACTAAGTAACTCGTTGCCATAGTAACTAACTAACTCACCCGTTACCATGGTTACTAACTAAGCCGTTGTCATGGTAACTAACTCACCCGTTGCCATGGCTGCTGCCTGAGAGACCTCATCCGTATCCAGTAGAATACCGTTAGCAGGGAATGTCGTCTCGGTGTACTCTCGTACACACTGTTCCTTCCATTCTTTCAGGTTAACTGGCACGCCCAGGTTGGACAGCTCACCATCTCTTCGAACCATAATCTGCTAGATTTATTGAACGGGTCTGATTAGCAAATTAAACATGGATTTTGTTTAAAAACGATAAGTTTTGTTTATGGTTAAGAAATTAACAAATTACAATCACATTTCCTGAAATAAACTGAACCCGTAACAACAAAATAAAACAACAACAAAAATATAATATCTGCCTGATTATCTAACACGGTAACTTAGCAACGCCTTTCTCCTTAGCAACGCTGTCTTCGCATCCCCTCACCCTTCTCCACCATGCCTCTAGCTGGTCTTCCTTGGGCACCCGAATCAGCCCAGAAAATAGGGCGGATCCTGAGAAGACAAGGACAGCGGAGGCCCAGTGTTGGGTGGTAAAGGTATTGTTGAAGAGAATAATGGAGAGAAGGAGGGAGAGGAATTTCCTGATTGTGGTTACCAGGGTAACAGCAAGGGAGGTCCACTCTGATAACAGGTAGTATATCGACCTGGTGGGTGGGAGAGAGGGAGAGAGAGAGAGAGAGGGAGAGAGATAGAGAGAGAGAGAGAGAGAGAGAGAGAGTGAAAGAGAGAGAGAGAGAGAGAGAAAGAGAGATAGAGATAGATAGAGACAGATAGACAGACAGACAGACAGACAGACAGATAGACAGACAGACAGACAGACAGACAGACAGACAGACAGACAGACAGACAGACAGACAGACAGATAGACAGACAGACAGATAGACGGACAGACAGACAGACAGACAGACAGACAGACAGACAGACAGACAGACAGACAGACAGACAGACAGACAGACAGACAGACAGACAGACAGACAGACAGACAGACAGACAGACAGACAGACAGACAGACAGACAGACAGACAGACAGACAGACAGATTGAAAGACAGAATTATACCTGACACAAATGTTTTGCATTGCCACATTCATCAGGTTGTAAACCCAAAGGGATGGCACGCCCCAAAAAAGTGGTGGAGAATGGTTGAACTCAATTATACTCTCCACTATATTTGAGTAGCTAAACAGAAACCCTGCCATGCCCAACAGGTGATTGTAGAATAGCACCTCCTTTGGGTGCTTACCGAATCTAGAGAAAGATTGATTACATCTTGGAAGAAACGGGATGGTAGCTCTATAGATTAGTTCTCAAATCCCTGGACCCTGGTAAACTAATTCCTCGCTTGAAAGAGAGTTTGATACTTTAACTAAGAGAACATGAACTATCAATGTCTTTATCAACTCGACTATACTAACCTAGTAAACATCCTCTCTTGAAAGACCCCCAGTGTTGCACTGCCAAACAGCCCATACGCCAACATCAGTATCCCCACAGTCCACCTTTTCAGATCTCCACCCCCTTCCCCAGATGCCTGAGTTTTAACTTTGGCCGTTGCAATGGTAGAGATAAGAACTCCTATTGTGACAGTCAGGACGCTGATGTATTTGGAGATGGGGTAGGAACGGCGGAAGGCAATGAGAGAGACTACCAGGTTAGCGACCAGGGAACCAGACCTGTGTAATAATTGTAGACGTGAATTATACATTTTTAGACTTAGGGGTCTAAACATGCAATGGAAAAATAAAAGACTCTTTATATTTTCGCAACCTGAGCCCATATATTTTAAAAAGATTTAAAAAACACAGATAGTAAACACACAGAACACACAATACCTGAATATGAGTACAGTCGGCATGTCTACATCAAAGCTAAGAGCGACCATGTTAGCCAGGTTACTGGTAAAGAAGAGGATGGTAATTATGAAGTAATTACGAAGGGGTATCTGGTTGTTGTAGAGATACTCTGGGTGGAAACAAAACCCTGAAAATATTTGCCTTGTTCGACCCTGTCTCAAATGTAAAACCCTGAAAATATAATGATGCTGTTGTTCTGATGAAGGTGGGATGACTGGCTTGTTCGGAATCTTCTCTTCAAATGAAAAGCAAGTTAAGTACAGACAATACAAGGCTAACATGGTAAGGCGTGACAGTAGACATTCATAAAACTTGTAAAGAAAGATAACATGTTTTTACCTTGAAGGATGATAAAGACGAATCCTGAGAAAGTCACCAGAACGGTACAATTAGGTGATTCCTTCACCATCTTCTCCAGTAGAATAACATTGGTACAACAGCTGAAGAGTGCCGTTATCATGGCCACTATCGGCCGAACCTTCCTCATCGCTAATATTGGACACATTTTGTTACTTTTTATCATTTTGAGTAGGAAAAAGAGACATTTAGAGTTTTATAAACAAAACATTAACATAAGACATAAGTCATAACAAAGATATAGAAAATATCCATCATAAATTTATCATTTACAAAACGCAACGGTCAACGATTTATTAAAACTTTGTTTTTTTATTGAATAGTGAATGATAATTTTGAACAGGATGCTGTTTAAACTGTAAACATAATGTATGTGAGCATAATAACGGTTTTGTGATTGTGAAAAACTTTACATTATTAATCTAGATAAACTGATGAAAACACAGTTATACAAATTGATACTACTCAAGATCCCAAAGTTTGAGTTGTTTCAGTCTTTTTATGCCCTCCATTATCGCATTTTGTTCGGCCCCTTTTTTACTCGAAGAGATGCCACCCTTGACTCTTTCTGAGCCATTATTGAATACCACCTCGGCAGCACTGAAATAGGAAACATGGTTAGGATAGTATGACAATGAATAAAAGCTGATAGTATGCTTTGAACACCCCTTTTATTTCAGTTTCCCAGCAGTATTATATGCCTAGAAATATAGTGACTCCCTTGTTTCTCTCGCCTGTCTCACATTCTACTTACAATCTCATTGAGGGATATGTCTGCATGGTTATGTGGGTAAAGACTGGGGTCGCATACTGCCGTGACACATGCCAGTCAACAAAATCACGTGATCTAGTTTCTTCCGAAATACCGCTATTGTTCCTGAAAGATTAATCAGTCTCAATATATCGCGATCGTCAATATTATTAACTTGGGCCATTCATCATTATAACTCACAACTTAAATTACGGATGAGAAATAGTTCTTCAGCTGAGCTGGGGACTATACAATACAAAGTAATGTTTTTTAGTTCATTTTCATACTCCCCCACGCGGGCTTAAGCAAGGTATAGAAACAATCATTCCTTACTCTTGAAGGGCGTTGTAAGCGTTCCCCGCAGCATTCATTTCGGCACCCTTTAGTGTGGGTTTAACCTCCGATGTAAATGTTTTACGGGCCCCATCGTATAGTTTTAGCGTCACTGTCGCCTGGAATCTGAATTTAAAGGGTCTCAAGCAAGGATAGTCCGACCCTGATTTACCGGGATGGTCGGTGGGAAAGGTTTTCCCGGTAAATCGGGTTCCCTGATAAATCGGGGTTTAATAATTATTTTTCTGTTATTTTCTTACCCGCCCTGTACGTTTTGGCTGCTGTACACAGGCACAGGAAGTCTGTTCTTTTGAAGTAGCTCCTGTAACTTATTTTTGTAGTTGCTAACACTAGCTTGTGGGTGGTGCCCGGTAGTTTGTGCACCAGTGCCGGTAAAGCGCCTGAAATTAACAAGTACAAGATTAATTAGGGACCAATAAGTTCGGTAAAAAAGCCGTTATAACAAGTTTTCACATATATTTTACATACCCAGGAGCGGGTGAGCCTACAAGATTGTATGCACGGAGAGCGGCATCGAACTGTGCTGCCTTCTTATTATCAAACTCCTCTGACCTTTCTGTTATGGTCGTACCGTCCCCACGCACTATACTCACAGTTGAAACAAATCTGACGAAACACATGTGGTAAATACCTAATTTTCTAAGATCACAATTCAAGACAGAAAATGCAGTTCATACGTCATAGAAAATGGGATAATAATATCTTGTCGTTGGTTACCTGTGCCTGTATTGACTGCCAACATCAATATCCTCATATCTGGGTATTTGACCACCTGATTTCTGCATCAGTTCCTGCAGCTTTGCCTTCCAGTTAATGCCACTACTACTTGGTGATGCTGCCCCCAGGTGAGGGGCTGCTGGGGATGAGGATCGAGATGAGGATGAACTTCCAGGAGAGTATGATATAGTGTTCTTTCTGAGGGGGGGGGGGCTTAGTTAGTAGAGAGTTGTAGTATGATGTAGTGTTCTTCCTGTGGGGGGGGGGGGGCTTAGTTAGTAGAGAGTAGTAGTATGATGTAGTGTTCTTCCTGTGTGTGTGGGAAGAGTTACTAGCTTCTCAGTACTTTTAAGAGTGGGGTCTAGTGTTACCCTATTGAGTATAAGGGGATCTGATCTGGGTTCATATAATATCCCAGCTGATATGTACACAATTAATTAATTAACATACCTCAGAATATTAAGGTGAAAGCACGCGTGGTAGGCAGCATTTTGTTTCGCCTCCTTCTTACTACTGTACCGGGTATCAGACTTGAACTCCTGGACCTGGCCATGTAGCTCAAACCGGACCTTGCTGGTAAAACTGATGGAGGAATGAGGTTGAATCATGGTGATGACGGAGAGATGAGGTTGAATCATGGTGATGACGGAGAGATGAGTTGTTATGTTCTACTTCTAACCCTAGGGGTCGAACAAGGCAAGGGATGAGGTTGAATAAAGGTTTAATTGTTTTCTAGTGTCTGTCTAAAGATGCAGCGATAACAGTTTGCCACGTTTTCTTGTTTTCCATACAATTTGTTTCACAGCTACAGTCGGACCCCGATTTAACGGATAAACTTCCCCATGAACATCCCGGTAAATCGAGGTCCGACAGTATCTCTATCCCAGTCCTCTACCTACCATATCTGTCCCAGAGCACGGTAGTACTTCGTCTCCTCGTATATCAGGGTGGGAAACGCCCCGTACAACTGAAGGTGTTCCTGCAGCTTTCCAACACTGTTGTGCTGTTTAAACTCTAGGTGGGGGAAATGGGGTAAACGAGGGGTTATGAAGCAAACTTGGGTAAAAGATTGGTAGAATAGTTTACACATAACATGATCCCTCGATGAACCCTTCTCCAGCTAAATGACCCTTCTTTACCCGGGACATTGGGACAGTAAAACGTGGTGGGGATTGGGGAGGAGGGAAGTGAAATAAAACTGGAACATCAGGAAGGTGTAAAATTCATGCTGTTCCCACTAAATATTAGCTGGGGAGGGAATGGAGACTGGGTGAGGTGTGAATTTGAGCGATCATGCATTCATTTTACATGCGAATTACAAACACAAACAAACTCTTTCAGGGCCTAGGCCCACCAACTATGTCAACAGTTGAATCACGTACATGGTACACGATATTATATCAGGGAGTTTGTGGTTATATGTTCTAACTGGGGGGGGGGGGGGGGGGCTTGAAGGTAAGATATCTCGAGGGTCGAGCAAGGCGGAGGAATTAAAAAAAGTTCAACCTGTTGTCTCGGGTTCCCATTCCTCCTCCTCCTCCCCAGCCCCAGACTGAGAGGCCCCACCACCACCACCAGAGTATCCAGGCCTTTCGTCCGTTATCTTGCTAATCTCCTCTCCTTGATCAGATCTCAACTATAAGATAGAGGGATCTATAAAACATTAGAGAGGGTTACACATGGTCACATGAGAGACAGGGTTACCTCTCAACCCCCTGTCTGAGAGAGCTAGAGAGGTTACACATGAGAGAGCGACTCTCTCTCCGCTTTTGAGGTTTAATAATCACTGCGCTGGCAAGCGCAAAGGTGACCATCCCCTCCCCCCAGCCGCGCGTGCCAGAGTGCAGTAATAACTTTTTTCAGTTTTTAGCCGAAAATGGCATTTTGCGACGCCCATAGCGAGGCCCCCACTGCACCGATCGGTCTGAAATTTGGTATACAGTGTCACATAGTCTAGATCTACTGTAGTTTAAAAGGGCAAGTCTCTATCTCTTTTAGTTTTAGAGATATGGCATCGTGAAAAAAGCAATAAATGTCCCGGGTCTATCTATCTATCTATCTATGTAGGGATAGACGCTGTTTTTACCAAATTTATAATCATTTTTGAGAGAAAACGACATAAGATAGACACTTTTCGTTTGTTGCATTCGAAAGATAATCGTTCAAATTGTGTAGACGAATAGTTTTCATGTTTTAGGTCCAACCAGAACGTCTTAACAAACTGTCATAAAGAAACGAGTTTTTTCAAATCAACCAAATTTCTTTGAGCTCAATTTACACCCTGAAGACGGCTTCTGATTGAAAAACGGAGACCACACTTACGAAAGATAATCGTCTAAACTTTCAGAAACTATATCGCGAATTTGTGAAACTCTAGTTCTAAGGGTCTTAAATCGCGTCTGAAGTGTTAAGACTGTATGAAAATAGATATGACGATAGTACGTTTTTCGCCATAGCGACCTCAAATCTTATCCAATTCATCTCAAACTTGGTCAGCATCTTTATCTAGATGAGTCTGATAATAATGCATCCCTATCATGACGTTATTACGTCGTGACGTCACGCTATGACGTCATAATGACGTCAAAATTGAAATTTTCATATTTTAGCGATTCCTGGCGGTCTTTACACGTCCAGACATGTCTTACATCGTATTTCACATCAGAAAATACCAAAAATATACCCCAATTATGCCAAAAACTAACAGAAATTAGTTGGCTGGAAAGGTGACCATTTTGTTGTCAAACTGACACCTTTGCCCGGCCCGGGTTACGGATATCATCGATGGGGTAAATCAGGGGGTAAATCAGGGAGTTTGAGAAGAGAGAAAGAGAGAGATAAGGAGAAAGAGAGAGTGAGAGAGAGAGAGAAAGAGAGAGAGAAAGTGAAAGAGAGACGTAGAGAGAGAGAGAGAGAGAAATCAGAGAGGGAAAGATAATGATGAAACCCGGAGAGGGCAAAGGTGTCAGTTTGACAACAAAATGGTCACCTTTCCAGCCAACTAATTTCTGTTAGTTTTTGGCATAATAATAATAATAATATTCCGTGCTTATATACCGCCCATACCCGACGGAAACATGTCAAAATATTGGCGATGTTCCGACGAGTCATTAGAGCGGTATATCCTAGAGTATAAATATCGCACACGAACAATTCTGGTTGAAAAAAGACAATATATGGAAAAACCTAATTAACTGGACTTATCAAACTGGGGGAATAACTGGTCCCATGAACCTGTAGATATAATCTTAAACACGCTATACTCACACCTGCTCGAAAAAAAGGATACTAGGTAGTGATTTAATAACATGACTCGAGAGAGGATGACACTGATTGCCCGTAGGCCCCACAACTACAACAAACATTACAACTCAGCCATGGGTTCCCCATCACCCACTCCAAATGCACCAACGAAGAGATGTGTTTTCAGACGAGCCTTGAAGGTATCAACGTTGGGGATTGACCTAAGCTCCAGGGGTAGCTCATTCCAAATAGTAGGCAGAAATACTGATATTCTCCTACGTCTCAATTTAGAGTTGGCGTTGATACTGGTCATCTTGGGGTGTTTTAATCTGTAAGGATCAATAACATTTGTCATCCTTGTTGTCCTGGAGACTCCCCAGCTTTCATCAAGAGGTACCATTTCCTGGAGGTAACCTGGTGCTGTTCCATGGACTATCTTATATGCGATTAGACAAGCTTTGAAGTCCAGTCGGTAGGAGATGGGTAAAATATGACACTGCCTGAAGTATTCCGAGTAATCATCTTGATGCCCATGGATGTTGAATATAAAGCGTACACAGGAGTTAAGCGTTTTCTGGAGCCCACCAAGAACACGGGCAGGAAGTCCACAGTACAGAATATTACTGTAATCGATCCTCGATATAATCAATTGCTTCACCAACATTATCTTCGTTTGGATATCAAAACATCTGTGTAGCTGCCAGAGATTCCGCAGTATCAGACCACACTGTTTCCTCACATTATTAACCTGTCGTTCAAGATTAAGATTGTGATCCAAGAGTATCCCTAGGGTTTTCCCATCTGTTCCACTGCATTCGCTGGGGAATATTTCCGTTCCTCCAAAGTTGATAACTGGGTCGAAAGAGACTTTACTTAAAGAACTGCGCTTTCCAAGCAGGATGAATTCTGTTTTTGCCTCATTACACTTCAACCACTGTCCCACCATCCACCTCTTCACCTCCGCTAGACACTCCTCAATATCCACCTTCGTCCTAGACCAGCCAGTAGAATCTGTAGGAACCAGACTCACATAGAGCTGGGAGTCGTCTGCATATAACTTTATCCGAAGTCCATACGGTTCCACAATGTCTTGCACAGCTTCGATGTAAAGTAGAAACAAAATAGGACCAAGAAGGGACCCCTGGGGCACTCCACATAGTAATGCCAGGGTATCCGAGAGACAATCACCAACCGAGACTCTAAAAGATCTGGAACTCAGGTAACTCTTAAACCATTGAAGAGGATCGCCATCCACTCCAAACCGATTCTGCAACACCTCCAACAACTTCCGGTGATCCACTGTGTCAAACGCAGCGCTCATGTCCAAACAGATCAGAGCTACAACATTTCCTTTATCCATTTCACCTAGTACATCATCAAACATGCTGGCTAACAGCGTTTCGCAGCTATGACCAGCACGATAACCGGATTGATGCTTGCCCAAAAGTGCATTGCGTTCAAGGTACTCATTCAGCTGTGTGAGCACCACCTTTTCTAAGACCTTAGAAAGGAATGGGATGTTTGATACAGGACGATAGTTGCTGAGAGTTTCCCTATCTCCGTACATATTCTTGATGGTAGGAAACACGATAGCTTTCTGGAGAGATTCTGCAACTGTTGACTGACGGAGAGATTGATTTACCATCGATGTTAATACCGGAGCAAGATCCCTAATACACTCCTTTACCACCCAGGTGGGCAAGGGATCAAGGTCACAATGTTTGCTTGACATGGACTTTACCACCAAAACAAGTTCCTCCTCAGATATCTCTTTGAATTCCTTCCACGTTGAATGACAGGCCTTTCCGGGTTCCTCAAAGTCGCCAGCTTGCTGTTGCTCCTCATTGACTTGGGTTCGAATCTTTTCCACTTTGGAACTAAAGAACTGCGAGAAATCGTCCGCCAAACTCTTGGTGTTTGTTGTTTCAGGAAGAATTGTTTCAGCTTTTCCAAGGAGTTTCTGGAGCTTACTTTGCAATTTCTTTGGGTCACCTTTGGCAGCAACCAAGTCCTCTTTAATGAAAAGTGACCTCTTTTCCCTATCCATCTTTCCATACAGTTTCTTCAGGTCATTAAATCTCCGTTTCGCATCCACAGTTCCAAGTTTCCGCCAACACCGTTCTGCATTCCTCCTCTCACGTAGTAATCCTCTAAGTTCCTCATCCCTCCACGGTTTAAACTTTTTTCCAGTCCTCACCCGCTTCCTCGGTACTCGCTTCTCCACTATACCTTCCAGCCAACGATAGAAATTCACAACACCCTCTTCTGGATCTCTACCTCCCTCAAAATCCGCCTTCCGCAAGTCCTCTTTAAATCCTTCCAAATCCACAGACTTGTAATCCATGTATTCCCGATACACTGATTTCTTCAGACAGGAGTTCGATAGGTCAGGTCTCACTTGAATCCCAAACTGCACCAGGAAATGATCCGATGTAGTACCATTGGGAAATATGGTTAAATCACCCAGAGTAGTTTCCCTCGCAGTTATCACCAGGTCCAAGGTTCCTCCAAGCTGGTGAGTAGGCAACAGTGGCACTCTTTGTTGCAGATCAAAAGAATCCAGTAGCTCCAAAAGTTTCCTCGCATAGAAGTTATTATCATCCTGCACCTGGAAGTTTAGGTCACCAGCGATGATCGGGGTACCTTGCTTCATAACAAGCTCGGACAGGTAGTCACCAAACTCCGACAGGAAAGTTGCTTCTGTAAGTCTCGACTTCGGTGTGTAAGGAGGGCGGTAGACATTACAGATCCTCTTCGGTTGATCTCTGTCACTGATCAGGACCTCTTGTACTTGAAAAGACTTATACTTGGTCTTCACCGGACACTGCCGAAGAACTATTCCATCTCGAAAAAGAATTCCAATTCCCCCACCTCCTCTGTCTCCTCTGGGGCATGAGAAAAGATCCCATCCATTATCTCTGATTTCTTGGAGTTTCCCTGTGTCTGTTGATTTCAAAAATGTCTCCTGTATGAGACAAATATCACAATCCTTTTCTTCCAGATGCGAAATAACACCTCCAGTTTTGTTGATAAGAGAGCGGACATTTAGTGTCCCAATCTTCCAAGTCTTTTCCTGTGTAGTTCCTCCTTTGTCCTCGTCCAGTACAGGTTTTTTCCTCCTTGCTTACATCTGAAGTCCTCTCCATAAGCCGTGCTCGTTCATTTATGTACGATGGACACCACATACTAGAAGCTGTATGGGTCCTCGCATACTTCTTGTCCTCTCTTGATCCTCCAACTGCACAGTTCACACACTTCATCTTACCGGTCTCGTTGTTCTTCTTTGCTCTACAGTCCTTTGTCTGGTGTGTTCCAGCACAAAAGCAGCACACAGGATTTTCCTTCTGAGGACAGTAGATCGAGCCTGCTATATGTCCGTATCCTTGACAGTGATTCCCAGTGGTGCTCGATTGAAAATCTTAACTCTATCGAAATATTTTGAACGGCAAAATTTGAAGAAAATAGCTCATCTGAACGGCAAAATTCACAGTAACATAAACCGAGCCCCATTTGTGACTAAGTGTGGTCTAATGAACAGTTTAGAACCGTAGATAGGCGGTAGATCGGTAAGATAGAGTTAATCGATTTTATAGGTCTAGTGAGACTTAGTCAAAATTTGACAAAATGGCTTATTTGATGAGTTAAATTCAAAACAACCAAAACCAAACCCCATTTGTGACTAAGTGTGGTCTAATGAACAGTTTAGAACCGTAGATAGGCGGTAGATCGGTAAGATAGAGTCAATTGATTTCATAGGTCTAGTGAGTATTAGTGACACGAATAAGGTATATAGTTGTTAAAAATCGTCAATCTACATTTCCGATGTGGCCGAGTGGCTAAGGCGCCATACTTATGACACGCAAGGTCCCGGGTTCAAATCCCGCATATCAATTTTGCATTTTTTTACTGAAATTTTCCAACGGCAACGCTTTTATGAACGGCCAATTCAATTTGAACGTTAAGCAATCGAGCACCACTGGGACAGTGATAGCATTGAATCACATGATACCTGTTCTTGACAAAATGTTGTCGAAGACCCAAGTTGAGTTTATCACCGTTGTTAGACAAAAGCCTCCGGATCTCTGGAGCCATCTGGATCACTGCATACCTGTCTCTTTCGCTCACAAACACCACTTTCAACTTCTTATCCTCATGGTAAAGCTTCCTGATATCCTCATTTTTGTCCAAAATCGCTGCCAGGATAGTCTCCTTTTCCAGTAGTTCAGGGTTCAAATCATTAATCGTCACCTTTGGTTCAAGCTTCTTGGCCTCCTCTGAGAAGAATGACATGGAACAGTCCTGTGCAAGAGGAGTCAAAACTTTCTCCGCTTCTTTCATCTGGTCCTCATTAGGAAAGTACAGCCGGGTATGGTCACTGTTCACTCTGGATCTCACCACCGGTATCGTCTTCAACGCAGTTTCCACTTTGGGTTTGACCTCATCAGTCCACTTCTTCGCACAGAATCCTGCCTCTCCTTCCTCATTGATGCCAGTTGTAATATTCACATAGTGTTTCATCGTAGGTGTAACCGGTTCCTCTGGATCACCACCACCAATATCACTTTTCCCATTCTCCATAGGTTTGACCAAAGCAGAGATAGTTGAAACCAGATCCTTGTGCAGCTTTGCAAACGACTCTTTCAGATCAGTTTGGTCTCCAGGAACAGAAAACGGTGCCGACGCCGGAAGCATATTGTAGCAGGCTTTGAGAAGATGCCACAACTGAGGTTTATGGACAGACGACGGACAAACAGAGTCACCCCTCTCAAGGCACACTAACAAATCACTACCCTTATAATCATTGCTAAATACTTCTCCTGATAACACGTCTTCAAAATCACTCTTAGTGATACATATGTCATAAGATTTCGTCATCCTAAAACACCCGTTGCACGCCGGCCAACAACAAACTCTTCACTGATATCACTCGTAAGTTAAGTTAAAGTAGGCCTAACAGAGATCTAAAAGATTAGAGAATAGATGCTAACACAGTTATCGGAACGATTGACGGCAAACTCAAATTAATTTGTTTAAAGTAGTGTTGAAAAGTTTGAAAAACAAGCCATTTAATGGAAGAGTAAATGAGCTATTCACAGTAACTGTTATTTATGAAGCCTAGAAGCCTAGCTTCCATTTTTCAGGGACTTACTGTGAGAAACTTTTTTCCTAAAACTTTGACCTCCTCCTTGTGAACAATATCAGGCAGTTTTTGTTTATAAGCGAACTCAGCCGGGCCAGCAGCAGAAGAAGGAAGGAGAAAGTTGTTATCGAATTCCAGGTCGGGTGGTGGTGTGGGGTAGCGCTCGGTTGGGACAAACCCTCCTGATCTAGCACCTGCATGGCATGGGGAATTGGAAGCGTGTCATTCGAGCATGTCAACACGGTAAAGAAACACGGGAAAGAAATAAATGATGGACTAAAGTCGGATTTTTTGAAGTTGTCACCCCAAAATGACTGTGCATGTGAAATTTATCAATTTCGACGCGCATACCACACGTTAACATGTGATGTGACGGGCAAAAACATTCCGCGCACGAAAAGGGGGGTGACAACTTCAAAAAATCCGACTTTACAGGAAAACTACTGCAATCCAAGGTTTAAGGGCTGCTGCACTTTGCTTAGCACGGTGCCTCCCCTGGTGACCTACTAGCCTGGTGACCTACTCCTGTAAACCCTAATTAGGGGACCAGTAGGTCACGGCGACCAAAAGTCGCAATTACCTACCAGCCTGGTGACCTACTCCAAGGTGTGGCATACCAATCACACTGATCATAGTGTTTTTCTCCAATCAGAAATCTGACCCCGTTTCATTGACAATGACCCATAGAAGCTAGAGCTAAGCGTATTTTCATATCGATTCGGATGACCCAATCAGTTAATCAATCGCTCTGATTGGACAGTACATCGTACCCTGTCAATACACACTAAACAAGAAAATGATAGGAATGCATTCACTAAGAGCAAGAGTAGTACACTATACAAGAAAATGATAGGAATGCATTCATTAAGAGCAAGAGTAGAGTGAATAGTATATAAACCTATACGTCATACGTTCGTCATCAATCAATCATTATGTCTACATCATCTCCTTTACCGAGGAGGTTGCACCCCTGGCATATTTCCTTCTAGAGGACAAATCTACAGCGTCATACAGGAAGGCCCTTCAGTTCATAAAGGAGCTTTGCCCGAGAATGTCTGTTGGAAAAGTGGTGGTTGATTTTGAAGTTGCGGAGCACAATGCCATCCGCCAGATCTTCCCGGAAGCCTGTATTTGTGGTTGTCTATTTCACTGGAAGCAGTGCCTCATCCGCCGATTCCAGAAAGTTCCCGGTTACCGACAGGGCTCCAATGACTATGATCCCACTATCAAGGAGGCTCTTCATTCTCTCTTTGGATTAGCATTCGTCCCAGCAACTGACGTTACATCTGTGTGGATGGAACTACAACATCACCTAGGAAGAAGACCTGACTTTCTACCTGTCCTGGAGTACGTGAAGAAGGAATGGATCTACAACCCAACCGTCTACCCGATCAACATGTGGAACGTCTACTCTGCAGTCCTTTCTGGCAGCCCAAGGACTAACAACTACTCTGAGGGATCTAACAACGCGTTAAATAATACTGCAGCTTCCGCTCATCCTTCCATACCGCGGCTGTTGGAAATCCTGAGGACTTTCAATGCTAAAACGGATACCATGATCCTGCATATCTTGACGGGAAAGCCACTACCGCCAAAGAAGAGGAAGACCGTATATGTACAACTGGAGAAAAGGCTACAAACGAGTGTTTCATTTTATGGAAGGATTGCGAATGTTATGTACTGTAAAAATATTGGATATCTAAACTGATTGTGTAAAATGAATTTTTTGTTTTTGTTTGAGAAACAACGTGTTTTAGTTTCTGCCATTCAAAACTATGATGAAGTTCAGCAGTAGGTAACGAGTACCTGTATGGCCTTATGACCTACTCGCCCGATCGCATACTCCTGGTCTCTGATTAGGCCAATCAGAGAGTAGGTCAACAGGCTTGTAGGTCACCAGGGGGTGAATCCTTAGCACAAGGGGCATCAGGATAGTGATCTCGATCAGATCTCGATACAAAGTCTGAATGCAGGGATAGGAGACGTACCTCGATTATCAAAATGTTCGTTAAAGAGGGAGAGCTCTTTTTCCAGATCCAGGAACTTGTCAAAGGAACACAAATCTGCAGGGACAGTGAAAATGAAATTGTGTTATTGAAACTTCTAGTTACAGCATACAGTTCAGAGAGAGGAAGAGAGAGAGAGAGAGAGAGAGAGAGAGAGAGAGAGAGAGAGAGAGAGAGAGAGATTCAGAGAGAGAGAGAGAGAGAGAGAGAGAGAGAGAGAGAGAGAGAGAGCGAGGGGGTGAGAGGGGGAGAGAGAGCGAATGAACAAAGAGACTGTCCGTACTTTCAGGGCGTGAGATTTTCGATTATTCACCAAAAAGGTATAAAATTTAACTGTCGTCACTTGAACGGATATATAATCAGCTAAAAACAGGGGGTATGCTGAAGACAAATTTAGGATAACTTAGGAAAGTTTATACAAGTTTAGGAAAGTTTAGGAAAGTTTAGGAAAGTTTAGGTAAGTTTAGACAAGTTTAGGAAAGTTTAGGTAAGTTTAGTTTTGGAAAGTGTCTACCTTGTGTGTTTGCTATGTTCATGTAGGCGTTACCGGTAAAGTCCGACTGAACACGTACCTTTGAAACTGAAACAGAAGAGAATTAATTAAAATTTCAGAAAACATAAGCAATAACGAAAACAGAATGTAAAGGAATACTCCCGTGTATTTTACCAGGTCCAGTAGGTTTCGTCTCATCTATCACTATGAGGTCTGCTTCTTGGGTGAGCTGCCTGAACTCATCTCGGGCACTGGCAAGGGTCTGACAGAGGGCAGTTATATCATACTCTCGTAGTAAGCAAAGGATATTTCCGTTTTTGAAAACCTGAAAAAACAATCAGTAACTCTCCCTTTTGAGTACAATCATTGACCAAGTTTCCATCGGGTTATTTCTGGGATAACTCTCCCATTTTCTTTGGAATAAACAGTCGGCAGTATTATAGACACTTATCGCGTTGTTTTTTAGTTACTGTTTGACCTTCACTAGTCCTGTAGAGAGCAACTCCAATTCCACAGATCCACCACACGACACCCTCGTCCCCTCCTGAAGCTCCTTAGGGCTCCACTTCTCAAGGTGAGGCAGGACGTCATTGAGTAGAGGGTGTTTGGTTGTCATGGTTACTGAGTAGTCCATGGTTACCGTCGCATACTCGCACATGGTGGAGCATGTCCCTAATTTGGATCATTTAAAGGGATTTTGAGGTTGTATACCGGTGGTAAACCGAAAAAAGGTGAGCGGGCAGAGATTAAGGAAGGGTCAAAAGTGTGAAAATAAAACTCTGCTGATTATCCTAAAATGTCAATAAATAACCACACACTTGAGATGTAAATAAAAAACACTGGCCTAGCAAAACTCTATCTCAAATCACGGACAAACAAACGTTCAAAATGGTCCGTTATTTTACTAAAAAAGTTCTGACAGATAACTGAAACTGGATCACCACGACCACCGGGGCTTCATACCTAATGACCTAACAAATTCTCCGCCCTGGTTTAGAATATTATACTCGCCCAAATGTGTCTAAATTGGTGTATTCTGTGTTAATATTATGGTCCAGGCAACCTCAGGTTTACTTTTTTTGAAGTGGTTAAAACTCCTCAGACTAGAATCGTTACTATTGTCCGACTAGGAGTTGCCATATTGTCTCTGGTACTTGGAGGAACGTTGCAGGATTATACTAGCGAAGAAGTTGTAACACATGAAGGTCATACCAGTCGACATGAACGCCTGAAAATAAGAGATGAGTTGTCAAAATACTAGTAATATAAGGAGCAATTCGTCGTGAAAATAACGCAAAAGTTTTATCGGGAAAATATTTAGAACCGGTATATGACAAAAGGAAGGTGAAGGACGAAGGTCGACCACCCTAAGGATGCCCAGTAAGGAATTTTCTACTAATTATGTACCAATGTACCCCCACTGGGGTTCCTTGGTCCCCCAGAGCCCTGGCAAGAGTATCACTGGAAACACAACTTGCAAACAATAATTTAATTTAACTAATAAACTAATTAATACCCTACCTTGAGTAAACTGGGAACACCACCCTTATAAAATCCCCTTACACCCTCGTCTCTGTACATCTTGTTTACGCAGTGAACTACACCCCGGTATTCGGGAATGTTGTACAGACCTCCCTGTGAAACTACCTCTCTGAAGCCTTGTACCTGGGAGTCAAATAATTAAATTAAATTATCAATTGAACATTATCAATTTGATATAGAGGCCAGAGGGAAATTTTGGTGCTAGCAAAGCAAAGCATGGCGACCTGGATAGATTCAATACAAACAAATCAATAATGCAAAGAAAAGTATATGCAGTAAAATAGGAAGGACAAGATCAACATATTATTTTACACCAGATTTTTTAGATTTTACCTGTAATCTTTTCTTCACTAGATCCAAAGGCAACACCTGACACTTTAGCTAAAAGACCGGACAGGGCACCAAAAGCGAAGCTCACGGCACTGGGAATTGACTTGCCTTCCCTTGGGAAGAATCTGAAGAGAAATATATCAATGTGTGTTAATTGTAAAATAAGAATAAGTTTTTGCGCTATGTAGTAATTGGGGTTGGCCTGCTGCTGATAAGCTAAAATTGAACTTTATTTGTTCAATGTGTGTGTGTGTATATAATGTGTGTGTGTGTGTGTGTGTGTGTATTCTCGAGCTTTGAGCTGCCAATTAGAGATCGTCAAAGTCACTTACATATCATAAATTACAACGAAAGATGTATAAGCACCAAACTGCATGCTTGCATAGGGGATGACTTGACATAAATTCGGTAACAATCCACGGTAAAATCCTCTCAACCCATCCGATTGAAAAATCTTACTGAACGCTTCAAACGTCGTCCGATACATCTGGAAAAAAAAGTTTCTCGGTGAAACAACCATATTTAATTAATTACAACTGAGAACATCATCATGATACAGTCAAACCTCGATTAACCGGGCTAAAATCCTTCCCCCGATGGCCGAGGAGTCCGGTAAATCGAGGTATAATTACTGTATCCAATTAGTACATACTGTATAATGGTATAATGAGAGGGTGCAAACCTTGGGTTGCCTCTGCATGACCATCCGGGTACGGACAGTGTCAAGGGGCTGGGTTAGAAAACTAGCCGTCATACCAGCCACACCACCACAACAAAAACTGTAGGAGGGAACACGTAATATTAGACAAATAATAGATCTGTATTAAATCTGAACACTTTGTTATCAAGCAAATAACTATTAAAATTATGAATTTCAAAAATAAACACCTTATAAGAGGTTTATGATAGGCTTCATTACGGTGAGCCATCAGCGTCAGGGCTTTAGATGTTGCCAGCTCAAATGTACCAAATTGTGTAGACACGTAGACGATAGAGAGCATTTGAGATGATGTATGACCCTTCCTGAAATATAACTGTCAAAACAACGCCAGAGATTATACACAACTTCATATAAATCGTCTGTTACAGTAGAGATAATAGCGTTTTCTTTTGACCATCTTGATTGAAGCCGGATGTGTTGTCTCTACAGACTATTACTCATACAGCTCATAAACAGTTATCCGATATTTATCCTGTCCATAAATTGCTACTTAAAGTTCGTACCAAAATGCTCTGACGCCTTCTTCTCGTAGGACCCGAGAAAATCCATCGATTATGCCCTTGTAAAATCCGTTGTGCTTCTAAAAATATAAAACGGTTATAATCATGAATTTAGATTGGTAATTAAGCAGCATTTACCTTGCCAATGGGATCAGAATGTAACTGGAATCGGATCTTTAGTACGTCAAAGGGGGACACAACAGCTCTGGTAATAATTCCACTCCCTGCACCTGTGACACAGTTATATACCGTTAGTCATACATTCAGACTTTCACAGTTTTACCCATGCTTTACCTAGTGTGTTCTCCCTAATGTATGTAGCCCAGCTTGGGGGTGGAGTAAACCCCTCAATCTATTTCAAACTTTTCAACACTACTTTAAACAAATTAATTTGAGTTTTAGGATAAAGCTGATGTAACAGCCCACGAGGGGCAGAAAGAAAATGGTAAATACTGATAATGAAGAAGAAGCAACTCCTCGGATTTACCTGGCAGCTCATCCTGGCAAACCGGCTACTGATATTGATAGGAGGAATGTCAACGACTGCCAAAGTGATACAGTATATTGGGTAAAAGACTTGTTGTCGGATTGTTCAGGGTTTGGATACAGTAACCCAGAGGCAGTGAGATATGGAACTGGTCCTCCACCAAGGTCTACCTGGGATGATTTAGAGGTTCCGTCTGCGAGCAAGCTTAATACGCTGTCGAAGAAAAAGCTTTTAGATTTTACTAAGAGGGCGTGTGGTATTTTTCTTGAACAGACATTTCCACTAATTGAAAAGTTGCGTGACAAGGGTTCTGAAAGTATGATGGTGAGAGAGTGCGAAAAGGAGCTCAGACAACATGGAAAGGAGCTAATTAAAGCTCAACGAGACCTCGTAGCAGCACAAGAGGAACTACTCAATATCCAGAGGCAGTTGCTTGAGAAGAGGGAGGTTGAGATTACAGCTGTGCAGTCAACGGCACAGCAAGAATTGAAGAGCTTCGCATCCGTTTTGGAGAAAGAATGTGCCTCGGCTCTGGCTCCAAGAAAGATTCAATCAGCGATTGTGGCAGCCTCTGAGGACCGTGGGTGCAACATCATCATCCATGGCCTGGAAGAGTCAATAAATAGTAGCGTAGAGCTTGAAACTCAAGTTGAGTCTCTTCTTGTTGAGCTAGGAGAAACTCAGAACGTGAAATCAGTGGAGCGCATGGGAAGGCAGTCCTTAACTGTCAGACCAGTGAAAGTCGTACTGAAGAGCAGAGACGCTCAGATGTCGATCCTGTCGAAAAAATCCCGACTAAAAAGGACCGGCAAGTTCGATAAAGTCTACATTTCGCCTGACAGGACTTTGGAGGAACGAAATGAGAGAAAACAGCTTGTTGATCGACTGAAGGAAATGGTTCAAAGGTCTCCTGGAAAACACTACTTCATTCGTGGGAAGGAGGTGGTGGAAGCACCAGGGACTACTGAGAATTGAAATTAAATTTGTTGAGTTTAGAAGTGGTGAGCGAGGAAAGGACAGTTGAGTTGAAAGGTGGTCATTTGTTTGATAGCCTCAATTTATTTTCAAGTTTCAAGTTTTTTTCAAGTTTATTCTAGGAGATCCCATAAACTTTCCCATTCTTTACCTGCTAATACAGCATCGCTTGGGTGGAGTTTTATTTTCTTTCCATAAATCATGTCTGTTGTTTCAGATTCATGCCGGGTGCTACAAGTTCCCACTTAGAAAGTTTAACTGGACAAACTAGAATAAAAAGGTACAAACTTTATTTTTTAAAATCCCTTAACGCCATAACGAACAGAGCAAAAATCTAACAAAACTTGGCAAACGGCAGGGGTAGATCCAGCGGCCAACCCGAGCCCCGAAACTTTCGGGCTGTGTCTGCCCTATCTATTGAAAAGCGCTGCCTTATCCCGCGCTACCGGCTACGTTTGCCAAGCCTATCTTATATCTAGACTCATGGCGCCGTTACGATCAGGGTTTTTACTTGAAAAGCGCTGCCTTATCCCGGGGGGGGGGGGGGGGGAGCGGCGTTTGCCAAGGTTTTTACGGGGCTCATTAAAGGTGAGTGCCAGTTCGTTGTGGTTACACTAGGGACTGCACTCTGCAGTGGGTCCTAAAAGGGATCCCTAAAAAAGTTCAGTATTTACACAGCGTTTACACAGTCTTTACACAGTCGTTACACCCAGAGCGCCCGCGCCGCTCTGGGTGTAAAGTGCGTTTCAAACGACTTGACCTGAGATTCCTGGAAATTCAGGATTTCCCCTTTGTAAATACACGCGCGATGCGCCGAATTCCAAGAATTAAGGGTCAAGTCGCTTGAAACGGACTTTAAAGACTGCGTCTTTCGCACTCGATTTGCAGCGTTATCGGAAACTTTTTTCGCCGCAGCGCTCAATTTACTCGATTGTGCAGCACACAATCCAATATTTTCTTAGAAAAAGCCGCAAAACGCAGCACGCGCCGCTCTGGGTGTAACGACTGTGTAAAGACTGTGTAAACGCTGTGTATACTCGGATTTTTTGAAACTGTCACCCCCCTTAAATAAAAAAATTTGTCATTTCTCCGGTTCCTGATAAGATAGAGACTTGAAATTTGGAGGTTCGCAAGAACTTAGCATTGAATGAATGAATGAACATCACAATTTATATTAGAGTTCTTAACAGACTCTTCCCGCTCTTACACTATAGACATATATAGTTAAGTATATATATCCTACAAGGCCGAGAGGCTAAGAGCATCGGCAGTTACCTAAAGCGGGGTAACATATATAGAAACAGTCCGATAGATAAAGTTCAGTTCGCTATCCGACTTGGATCACATTGTTTCTGATGTAATAATTGCCACCTGGATCATCTGTCCGAACCCGTTTCAAGGTGGCTAGCAGAGCTTTTCGCTCCTTTAGTTGGGAGGGGTTAAGATCCGGTGACAGATATATGGTAGAGTGTTTTTTGGATTCTTTGAGCTGCCGTGCCTTCTTCAGCAGCGCCAAAAGGGTTGCTCTCTTCTCAAGAGATACCAAGAGCGGCCTAGGGCGTTCCTCGTTTCTCTCACCGATACGTTTCATGTTAGCAACTTTCGGTTTCTCGTTCAGTTCTTCAAATAGCTCATCCACATTGGTTCTATCAGCATTCTCAGTTGATTCTGGGAGCCCAAATATTACCAAGTTCTTCTCTCGATTTGTCTGGGGTATTACTGTAGCAGAAAGAGGCTTAGAAGTTGGTGGCTTAGGGGGAGTTGGTAGCTTTTTCGCCATAGGGGAGGCTGCGGCATAGTTTTGAGCCAGGACTGTCGAGTAGGCTTTCACCTTCTGCACTGACGTTTCCACTGAGCTCAGTTGTTCTTTCTGGGCATTGATGACCGTTTGTTGCAGTTCAATGATCAAAACACGATTTCGTTCAAGCTCTTCTTTGCACACAGAGAGTTGCTTCTCGAGTTTTTCTGCTGTGATTACGGTGTTCAAATTGTTCATCGCTGCTTGAGCAAGTTTAGCACTGGAAACAAAGAGGTTGGTGGTGACATCAACAACTTGTTTTGGAGAAAGGTCCTTGAGACGATGTTTGAAGAATGTCCCCATGTTATTTTCGGTTGGGCCCGAGCAATCAGGAGTAAAATCCCTCGCAGGTGCATATTTGATGGAATTATAGCACTGACTAACGTTCTCGGGTGTGATACTTATCTGTTGTTCGGGAACAGCAGCCCAATGCAGCCGTTCAACTCCCAAAACAAAGTCATCAATGGATTCGATCAGTTGTTTTATCTTGGGGTTATCGCCCTCGTACGGTAAGCGAAGAATATTATCCAATCTTTTATCTTGATACATCGGCTTCATTATCAGCGTTTCACTTTTCTGCCCTTTGGGGCGGTCACATCACCATATCTACCTGCTCAAATTAATTTGTTTAAAGTAGTGTTGAAAAGTTTGAAAGATCTTCGTAACTTCCAAATTTCAAGTCTCTATCTCATCAGGAACCGGACTTATGGTCATTTAAAGAAATTTGAAAACTCTAGGGGGGTGACAGTTTCAAAAAATCCGACTTTAAATACTGAACTTTTTTAGGGATCCCTAAGGCTAAACGGTCGAAAAGTGGGTCCTAAACGGTCGAAAAGTCAAAAATTATAAAAATTTCGTAAAAATTTCGTTAAAAGTTAAAAGTTTTCGTGGAAGCTCTTATAAACGGTTTTCCCACGCGCGCGGCGTCGCGCGGCGTAAAAAGCAACACAGTGCTGACAAAAAATCTGGGCTGCGCGTGGATTTTTCAAATTTTTCGTTCTCTCTTTTTTTTAAATTTTACATTTTAGTAAAAGTCTTCCGGTGGGCCTCGACCCCCACCGGGGCTTACAAAAAATCTGGGCTGCGCGTGGATTTTTCAAATTTTTCGTTCTCTCTTTTTTTTAAATTTTACATTTTAGTAAAAGTCTTCCGGTGGGCCTCGACCCCCACCGGGGCTTGCAGCCCTGAGCCCTGCTCGCGGGGACTCCGCCCCTACACCAACGCGGGTGCTGCGCTCCTGGACCCTGCTTGTGGGGGGGTTTCACGCCCCAGGCCCCGGACGCACAGGGACGCGCTGGGCCGAAGGCCCAGCTCCGTCGACCGTCACTGATTTCAGTCGAGTGTAAGCACTCACGGATTTTAGGATTAGGGCTAAAGTAGGGTTAGAACTTAGATTTAGGGCTGAGATAGATGGGGCTGTATTGTATTGGGGGCTTAAGATTTCCTATCGGATAAACCTTGAATTGGCCAAAACGGTTGAGTGCAGGCTACTTTTTTGGCAGAGTGCACCTGTAAACAGGCCTTTAAACACCCAGATTGTAACAGCGCCTTCTTCACGCCTAGCCCTCATCGGAAGTTTAGCTGGATAGGTGGGGAAGGTTTCCGAGCATGTTGCAAGGCACAAGGAATGTTACGCTGTCTCTCCTTAAGGCCAGAGGGGGGGGGTCGACCGATTTTTGACCCTTATTTTGGGACATTTTTGGGGTTACCATCATGTGATAGCGCTTGGCATACCGGACCAGATGGATATGACAAAATTGATTTTGCGCGAACGGTTTGGGGGGAAAATGGGGTTAACTTTTGGCCTGAAATCAATGTAAACCCCATTATTTTAGGACTGGTAGGGGTTGGAACACCCAATCGAGTGTCAAACACTTTGTCTTATCAAGAGGGATCACTCTGCAAAGTTTTATACCATAAGTCCAACTGGTCTTTGAATTATTTGGGGTTAACAAAATATGGAAAAATCGACATTATGGCTCCCCTCTAAACCACATTTTTACACATGGTTAACCACTTTCTGAGAAAACGGCTATGATCTAGACCTTGTCGTTTGGCACACTTGTTCTACAGACCAAGGAGCATGAAACATATGTAGCGATTTTTGATTAAGGCCCTCATTCAAAAATTATGGGGGTTTACAAATGTTTGGTCGAGAAAAATATCATGTAAACCCCCATAATTTTTGAATGAGGGCCTTAATCAAAAATCGCTACATATGTTTCATGCTCCTTGGTCTGTAGAACAAGTGTGCCAAACGACAAGGTCTAGATCCTAGCCGTTTTCTCAGAAAGTGGTTAACCATGTGTAAAAATGGGGTTTAGAGGGGAGCTATAATGTCGATTTTTCCATATTTTGTTAACCCCAAATAATTCAAAGACCAGTTGGACTTATGGTATAAAACTTTGCAGAGTGATCCCTCTTGATAAGACAAAGTGTTTGACACTCGATTGGGTGTTCCAACCCCTACCAGTCCTAAAATAATGGGGTTTACATTGATTTCAGGCCAAAAGTTAACCCCATTTTTCCCCCAAACCGTTCGCGCAAAATCAATTTTGTCATATCCATCTGGTCCGGTATGCCAAGCGCTATCACATGATGGTAACCCCAAAAGTGGCCCAAAATAAGGGTCAAAAATAGGTCGACCCCCCCCCTCTGGCCTTAACTAGTAATTCCCCAAAACTA
Organism: Hormiphora californensis; assembly: GCA_020137815.1. Classification (NCBI taxonomy): domain Eukaryota; kingdom Metazoa; phylum Ctenophora; class Tentaculata; order Cydippida; family Pleurobrachiidae; genus Hormiphora; species Hormiphora californensis. The sequence goes on from CM035358.1 coordinate 2,001,105, forward strand.
GCCAAAATGTCGGATCCTGTCGAACAACCAGCGTTGACAACTGTCCCTACTGCTCTTCTGAGAAAGCGACGACAGTTGAACAAAGAACGTGTCGCCAGAGCTGTCGAAAAGAAGCTTCAGGATCAGGTTATTATTATTATTAAGGGTACACCTGGCGTTTTTCATCATCGAGTGCCCAACCAAATGACTTCACCAGGGTTTAGGCCATACAAAATGGACCTCAAATATGCAATTTTAGCCCTAAAGTCGAATTCATATTTTTGCTACAGCCTATTTTCAAAGTGGCGTTTTTTCAATTTTTGTTGAAATTTTTAACCTCAGGACCACTTTTTTTGAGATAGAAACATTAAATTCTTGGAATTTGAAGAGAATATAAAGGTGAATAAGCCCAAAGAAGGATTTTTGAAATGGAGCTTATTTCTGGCCATGAGAACGGTTTACTTTTTTGCTTCTTTGACACGCTGGCTGAGAATGTTCCCATGCTTCATTAGAGATGAAAATCTGGAAATAGTTGCTCAAAACGATTATCTATGTGGCCCAAAAATTTTGGAACTTTCCCGCCAAAGATGTGGTGTACAGAGCTTTTTTTGTGAAACCTGTCTTTTTGAAAAAGAGGGAAATTCCCTGTATCTCAAAAACGGATGATCGTAGAGACCTGGGACCAAGCTTAATCGATTCAGAAGGTCCGATTTTGGGGGGGTCTTCTGAGAGACATTTTGCTCCTACTCCAACCGTTTTTGCTGTAATTGCGAAAAAGGTATCAGCAAGTAAGGGGGAAATCAGCCCGAAGCAGGCTACTGGAATAGAGTTGTTTCCCTTTTTCATAGAATTAGTTTTTTGCAATTACAGCAAAATCGGTTGGAGTAGGAGCAAAATGTCTCTCAGAAGACCCCCCCAAAATCGGACCTTCTGAATCGATTAAGCTTGGTCCCAGGTCTCTATGATCATCCGTTTTTGAGATACAGGGAATTTCCCTCTTTTTCAAAAAGACAGGTTTCACAAAAAAAGCTCTGTACACCACATCTTTGGCGGGAAAGTTCCAAAATTTTTGGGCCACATAGATAATCGTTTTGAGCAACTATTTCCAGATTTTCATCTCTAATGAAGCATGGGAACATTCTCAGCCAGCGTGTCAAAGAAGCAAAAAAGTAAACCGTTCTCATGGCCAGAAATAAGCTCCATTTCAAAAATCCTTCTTTGGGCTTATTCACCTTTATATTCTCTTCAAATTCCAAGAATTTAATGTTTCTATCTCAAAAAAAGTGGTCCTGAGGTTAAAAATTTCAACAAAAATTGAAAAAACGCCACTTTGAAAATAGGCTGTAGCAAAAATATGAATTCGACTTTAGGGCTAAAATTGCATATTTGAGGTCCATTTTGTATGGCCTAAACCCTGGTGAAGTCATTTGGTTGGGCACTCGATGATGAAAAACGCCAGGTGTACCCTTAAATCTGTTTACAATAATTTGACACTGTCAATATTGCCCTCCTATTTGCGAGGATCAGGTTAGATCTGTTAGCTCAATTTTGTTATGAGCTCCAATTTATGGTAAATGATTTTATTACATTTACACAGTTGCCAGAGATGATTCCAAATACATTTTAAGAAATAACCTTCTAATCCATCCACTAGAAAAAGGCCGGCAAAGCGAAGGCACCATTCAAGCGTGCAGAATATTTCGTCAATGAGAGTTACAGGAGCACCATGAACACCAAACGAATGGGGAGACTGAAGCATACCATTGCCAAAGTCCCTGAATCTGTCTCCATTCTTTTTGTTATGAGAATCACCACTGTACGAGGTCCAATGCCGCAATCCGTCAGGAAGATTCTTCAGGTATGCAGTCGTTCGATGAAACTTGTTATGTTCTAACCCTTCTTTACATTTGGGGGCGCGAAACACAGTCTAGCTAGGCAAGATGAAACCAGTACTGTTGCTTTTCAAAATACTGTATAAAACCTAACTCATTTCTTTGTTACTAGAAAGAAGCGTTATGTATCATGTATACGAGATTTAATAATAATAATTCTTTGTTACAGAGTCTCAGACTGAATGAGCTGAACAATGCAGTGGTTGTAAAGCGAAGTGATAAGATGATTGAGATGCTCCGAGTTGTTGAACCTTATATCACCTGGGGTTACCCTAGTCTGAGATCTGTTCACAATCTTGTCTTCAAATACGGTGATTATACAGATATATCTGAATTGATTAAACATATGATCACATACAATTGATTCGAACATCTAACCCACTTTTTTCTCTCAGGATACGGTCAAGTGAAAGACGAGAAGGTTGCTCTGAGTTCCAACTTCATTATTGAGAACACCTTCGCTGAGCAAGGCATGCTGTGCATTGAGGACCTGGTAAAACAGCTTTATGAAGTTGGACAGCACTTCGATGCGATTAACAAGTTTATGTGTGTGTTCAAGCTGACCCCGCCCAAAGGAGGATTCAGGAGGGTTGCAACGCCCTTCAAGCAGAATGGAGCCTGGGGAAACAGGGCTGAGAAGATCAACTCTTTGATCAGGAAGATGCTTTAATTAACGAGATGACATTGTGAAGTAGTAGTGGTGTAACTTTTAATTTATTTTAAGCAGCATTTTATCATTTAAAAGAACCGTTTGTTTTTAGTTTCTTCAAACCTTCCCCCCAAAAACTCTTAAACATTACACAAACCTCCGCCCAAAAAACTCCTAAACATTCCACTCACACTAGTTTAGCAATATGCCGCCAGTCTGCCATGAGTGCAAGAAAATGTACAGTATGGACCACGTACCCCTACTTCTGGAATGTGGTCATTCCTTTTGTACTCTATGCATGAACAAGTTCGCACGCCAGATTCATTACTCGGGAAACATCACCTGCCCTGATTGTCGGAAAACGCAGTTCCTGGAAAATAAGTCGAGCGTGAAACAGCTGGTCCCTAATTACCATATACTTGGGTTAGTGGCTGCTTCAGCTAACGGTGGCGGGGGAGCGAGGCATGGAGATGGAACTGTGGATAGCGTTGCTATGGTATGCTATTGGTTCCTATGGAGACTCAGTTATACATTCCATAGTTACGTAAAAGCGGTAAAACCCACCTGATACTATAAAACTCGAGGAAAGCACATGAGTGTAAATATGATCACAATATTGACAGTGTTTAGTTGCTTGTTTCATTCTTGTGATATATCTCTCTTCTCTACCAGATTCGAGATTTATCAGGCAAATTGGAAGCTCTGCTGGTAAAGAAACCACCAGACCTCGCCTCCCCTGATCTACCTAGCCCTGAAGACACTGGACTAATCATGGGTTAGTACATAAAAATTAAATAGCTCTATTTTTCTATTTCCTAGCCCTCCCGGCCCCCTTCAGTTTGGCCTAGATTTGCCCTAACCCTCATATCCTCAAACTCTCCTCTGACAGTCTGGCCCCCATCCACTAACACTCATTAAACTCTAATCCTCGAACCCTCACATCCCGAACTCGAATCCTGCAGAGGGAAATAATCAGCTGTGTTGTGAGTGCAGTGTGGACGCAGAGTTCTCCTGTCCTGATTGTTCCCAGCTTTACTGCGAAGAATGTTGTGTCCAAGTTCACAAGCTGGTCGCCCTGAAATCTCATCAATATGGCCCTCTGCCACTTCAACCACTTTACCCGGTTAGTGTAGTTATATAGAAGCTGTTATTTACTGTTTGGTTATAAAGGAAAACAGTATCTTGGGTAATACTTGCCACCTCGTCAGTGTGATACCTAGGACAACTAGGACAGAATTTACACGGCATATAATCTATACAGCGGATATATCTGACCCCCTCCCCTCGTGTGACCCTCCTCTCTAATTACCAGGTTTGCCCCGAGCACCCGGAAAGTGTTCCCGACTCCGTCACAGTACCTGATGGGATCCCAGTGTGTCCTAACTGTCCCACTGACACCCCAACCCGACCTCTCCTCGTTAACATGTTTGCAGTGTGTGAACTTGCCAAGAACGCTGGGAACCTGGTGGGCATGTTGAAGCATTGTGATAAGAAGATTAGTAGTGCTATACCACTTATACAGGGTGACTTCAAGCGGGTTAGATCGGAGGTAAATGCATATTCCCAGCTTTTGGCCACTATGGACTATGGTCTTTCTATTCCAAACTTACTGCTTGTTGGTCCATGTTTTGGCTCCCCCTACGTTGATTGTAATTAGGGACCCATTGTACGATTGACCCTTATTGATAACGTATCACCAATTATACCAATTAATTCCAGATGATTAATTCGTTCACTCCTTCTAGACAAGAGCGAGTTTTGCATATTTTCATGGCCTATTACAAGCCCAAGAATGGAAGCTGTTGCTGGAGTTAGAATCGGCCCAAACCAACACTTTACAAAGCCTGCTTGATATCAGGTGGGTGTGTTACCATAGTAACTGTTACCATGACAACCCCGTTACTATTACCATTCACTAACAACTGGTTTCTATAGGTACGAGATAGCGAGAATGTCAGCACTCCATGCATCCAACTCCACATGGCTTCAAGAGGTAAGTATAGATCTTGTAGAAGATGTCACATTGGCTGTTATGAACTTCTCAACTTCATTCTCACCATTCTCACTTCATGATTTTCGTAGCTCGACCCCCTTTTGACGAGCTCCGAATGTAAAGGAGGGTTAGAACATAACAATTCATGATACGACAAGTGCAGTACCACTCCTTCAGAATGCACAGAATGAGAAGATAATGTGGTCAGAACAAAAGAAAGTTCAAGAGATAGCTGCATCCATTGAAGAGTGTGTGTTGGAGAGAGTGGGGGATGACAGACGACATGTGTTACAATGTAAGCGGGAGATGTTCCGGCAGTGTGTTAGAGATGTGTGTAGAGTGTCTCTGGATCCCCCTGTATTCCGGTATGAACTACGTAACAAGAACAACAAGATCGAGAACAACAAAGATATCATCAAGCCTCCAGCTAACTCTGATGATGTTATTTCAACTAAAAACCAGCAAGGATCCGTTTCCATGACTACAGAGGATCAGGGGGAAGCAGATAGCGTGTTTAGTTTCGCTACTTCCTGCAGCTCTGTTATAGGTTAGTGCAGTGTCTCTTTTTGGCAGGTCGGTAGAACTTCGACAGAATTCAGGGCAGGTCAATTTAGGGCAGGTCTGAATTTAGGGCAGCTCTGAATTTAGGGCGGGTCTGAATTTAGGGCAGGTATGAATTTAGGGCAGGTCAATGTAGGGCAGGTCTGAATTTAGGGCAGGTCTGAATACTCAGAGTGACTGAGAGTTAGTCGGATGATAGGTATTTGATGATCTTATTTAATGATCTTATGATGGTTGAGAGTAAGTTAGGAGGATACTAATATTTAGGAATTCTTTGGGGGAAATTTAATATTATTTACTTGTTACAATAGTTATTGAGAGATATTAGAAGATAAGAATTTGGGTCAATGTTTTAGATGAGTAGGAATAGTGAGAAGCCGCGTACAGGGGATTGTGCGAAGTGCCGAGAGGAGAAGCTGCCACGTCAGCCTAGGCTGGCGTGGACCGCGTGATCTGAGAAAGAGGTGACCAGGGAGCGAGATATGAGAGGAGAGAATATTCGATTTTTCTCCAATTTTTCGTTAATAACGGCATAAATTTACATTTAACCGATAGTTCAGCCTAGGCTGACGTGGCAGCTTCTCCTCTCGGTACGTCGCACAACCCCCTTTACGTGGCTTCTCGCTATTCCTACTCATCTAAAACATTGAGTATTGACCCAAATTCTTATCTTCTAATATCTCTCCATAACTATTGTAACAAGTAAATAATATCAAATTGACCTGCCCTAAATTCAGAGCTGCCCTAAATTCAGACCTGCCCTAAATTCAGACCTGCCCTAAATTCAGACCTGCCCTAAATTCTGTCGAAGTTCTACCGACCTGCCCTCTTTTTTGTGTTTATTCTGACAAAACGTCCACTTGCGTTGGCTATAACAGTCAGGAGTTAGTAAATTTGTCTTGTTTCAAACTTCCAACTTTTTGTTTCCCCAGAAACGGGTGATTTGGTTAAAGTTTCAACTCTGAACTCTCCACACTCCTTTTTCGTACAAAAAGAGGAAAACCTGGGGACTATTGAGGAGCAACGTTGTGCCCTGGTTAGTAATTACTGTTTCTATCAAACCATTCTCTCTCCCTAGCAACTAATATGTCCCTCCCTAGCAACCAATCTGTCTCTCCCTAGCAACGGTTCTACGGTAACACCAGCACTGACGACAGACTGACTACTGCAGTATCAGTCGGGGATATGGTTTGTGCCAAGTTTTCTGATGATGGAATGTTCTACAGGGCACGGATTTTGGCTGTGAGTGAAGACACTGCAGAGGTATGATGCGAAAAGCAAAAAATCAAAGCAAAAACACTGTTAAATTTACCTTCTCTTTTCATTCTTCTAAACTCTGTATTGAATCTACAGACCAATACATTTGATTAATATACGTCACCTCCCTCACCTCCCTCTACACCAGGTTTTGTATATCGACTACGGCAACGGAGAGACACTACCTTTGACCGAACTGTATCCCCTAGCCAGTCAATTCACTGTCCTCCCAGATCTTGCCCTCCACTGTAGTCTCTTCGACATCTCCCCACCATCTCTGGATCAGGGAGATTGGAGTGAGGGGTGTCTGGATGCCTTTTACAGCATGACTGAGAATGTGAGGTTCTTCTTGGTCATGAAACAACCTGAGGATGGTGAATCTGATATCAAACAGGTATATATATACAGTAGGGGTTGCTAAGTCGGAATGAATCGCCATGAATCATATTTCCTGTTATTCATTGGGTAATTATCTACTGATATCCGGAGTTTCAGCCCAAACGGTTGAGCCACTCAGGATCGCAAGCCACTTTTGTGACCCTTGTTTTTGCTGTTTATTGCAGTGCACATGGGTTGTATTCGTGCACATACGGTTGTATAGTATAAAATTGGGTCTTTATAGTCAAATATCGCTATGAATCATATTTCCTGTTATTGATTGGGTAATTATGTACAGATATCCGGAGTTTCAGCCCAAACGGTTGAGCCACTGAGGATCGCAAGCCACTTTTGTGACCCTTGTTTTTGGTGAAAAATCGGGGAAAAATCGAAAAAAAAATTTAAAATTTTAAAATTTCAAAACACGGAAATTAGTTCATAGAACATCCCAATACATGTGCAAGACTTTAAAATTGAGTATTCAAAAATTTCAACTTAGCAACCCCTAATATACAGGGTGTCCCATATAAATTCTCTGGGTCGGTTGGCAAGCTGTATATACAGTGAAACCTCGATTTTCCGGAACCCCGGTATACTGCACATTAACCCTTCTCCGGTCTCCCTCTAAGTCGACGTTTGACCAAAACTAGTTATCTTCCCAATTTTAGGTTGACCTCAGAGGTAAAGAGATTCCAAGTGTCCGGGACTTCCTGGTGTTCCTTGAGCATGCGAAACATAACACCCCGCCACCACCTTCAACACCCTCAACACCATTCAAAGCTATACAACCTAGGGTAAGGTAAATCCTTCAGAGTTCAGGTTCAAATCACTAACCCTCCTTTTTCCAGTATTCCAAATGGCCCGAGGGAGAGCAGCTCGACTCGTTTCTGATGGTTGACCTCTGTTTCGCTGTCGGTCCTGATGATTTTCATGTTATTCCGACCAGTGAGATGAACAATGTAGAAATGCTAAGTCAGGAGGTTCAAACTTATATGAACCAAAAGGGACATTGTTACGCTCTCAGTCAGCTGTCAAAAGGTAGGTTTCAATTTCTCTCTCTCTCTCTCTCTCTCTCTCTCTCTCTCTATCTCTCTTTCTCTCTCTCCCTCTCTCTCTCTCTCTCTCTCTCTCTCTCTCTCTCTCTCTCTCTCTCTCTCTCTCTCTCTCTCTCTCTCTCTCTATCTCACAGGTAACATGTGTATTGCTCGGTTTGCTGAGGACGGACAATATTACAGAGCCGTCGTTGAGGGATCTCATGGGACACAAGTCATTATAAAGTAGGTAGTTGATCGGCCGACTCAAGATGACAAGATCCCAATTATTGCTAATTATTGCTAATTATTGGTAATGAAAAGATAACGTATCATCTCTGTTTCATTCTGGGTAAAGACTAAAAAGATCCCATGTACAGGTATTGTGACTACGGAAATGTTGTGAAGGTATCCCATAAAGACCTATTTGAGATGCCCTCCCATCTCTCCCTCATGCCTTGTATGGCTCTACCTTGTTCCCTTGCCGGCGTCCTCCCCGCGGATAAGAGACAGTGGAGTGAGAGAGCGTGTGAGACCTTCCAAAAGTTAACATATGATAAGCGGCTGTATGGGGAGTTAGTAAAGTTGGATGCAAGGGGAAAACATGAGGTAATAACTGATAAGAGTTGAGATAAGGATGTACATGAGATAAGAATACACGAGACACATGAGATAAAACACATGAGATGCCAATTGAAATAACGGTCATTACATGGTCTTACTGGTTGATGATGTTGTTATCTCTCCGTTTAGGTTAACCTGATTGATACAACGAGGGGTAACACGGATGTTAACATCGCTGAGGAGCTCGTTAGAATGAGGCTAGCCCGATATCCACTAAGCGTGTGAGTACCCCCGCATGCCCCTATAAAAGTAGGAAACTAGGAAGTGACGAATATATTTATTATTTCAACTCCAGTCAAGTCGCAAAATTGTCACCGGCTTGGTGGTCTAGTGGTATGATTCTCGCTTAGGGTGCGAGAGGTCCCGGGTTCAATTCCCGGCCAAGCCCTTTTGTTAATACCGTTTTAATTTATTTTCCCCCGCAGTTTTCTTTTATCATTTTTTATTTATCATTTTCCCGCCCAGTTTACAGCAACCCGATCGGATCCTAGGAAAAGTGGGAAAAACAGTTGATGTTACAATGAAACAGTTTGTCTCCCCATCCTCCTTCTTTGTAGTTAGAGATGATAACGCGTTTAAAAAGTAAGTTAAACACCTGCTTCATGTAGTTAGCACCGTTTTGAAATATATTTCATCTCATCTTATTGCTCTACCCTTCTCTCTCTTATCCTTTTTTTTTCCCTCCTTCCCTTTTCTCTCTCTTCTCTCTCTTCTTCTCTCTCTCTCTTCTCCTCTCTCCCCTTCTTCTCTCTCTCTCCTCTTTCTCTATCATATTTTTTTTCTCTCTTTTCTTCTCTCTCCTCTCTCCTCTCTTCTCTCCCCTCTCTCTCTCTCTCTCCCCTCTATCATCGTTTTTATTTCTCTTCTCTCTCTCCTATCATCATTTTCTATTTCTCCCTCTCTCTCTCCTCTCTCTCCTTCTCCTCTCTCCTCTCTCTCCTCTCTTCTCTCTTTTCTCTCTTCTCTCTCTCTTCTCTCTCCTTCCCGTTTCACTGCCCATTGCACGGAGCCCACCTGTCCCAAGAACTAAAAGCCCCTACTTGTTGACTGTCAATCGGTGGCTGGGTGTCTCCCAAACCCAAGGGGCATATCACGATCCAAACAAAAAATTCCTTTCCCGGAACAGTTCGAGTTAGGTTGTGGGTTATGAGAGAGGGGATGTTTACGTGTCCTGTCGAATTCTACCCGAGTTCTCTCTGAAAGCACCCTCCCTTTTGGCCAGGCAGTTTTTGATGGGCGTTAAACCGGCTGATGGGGAAGTGGAGTGGAGTGGGGAGGTGTGTAAAAGTATTAGGAAGTGGATGACCCAGAAAATTATGAAGGAGAAACGGAACCTTCAGCTTACTATCATGGTAATTACTAATTAGTAATTAACTAATTAACTAGTTAATTAGTAACTAATTCACTGGATCCCCCACAGGGTCTACCGGATGATAGGGGTGTGTGGAGTGTTGAGGGAGCCTTGGTAAATCTCAAGACTGGCAGCAGCCAGAGTGTTGGAGAAGAACTGATTCTTCTAGGATACGCTCTTTCTACCGAGTGAGTAGATTAATTGGGTGTGTGTGTTTACTGTTTAGCTGTTAGCACCTCCCAAAGATTAATTGGGTAATCAATTATGTAATTAGTACTCCTACCTGGTCTTCCTACATTACTTTTCAGTGAGATCGAGATATGCTACAAAACTTTGGAGTTAACTGAAGGAGAGGAGGTGAAGGGAAGAATCAGCAGCGTACACCAGGATGGAACTATCTACTTCCGGCCGGGTAAAAGAGAGAGAGAGAGAGAGAGAGAGAGAGAGAGAGAGAGAGAGAGAGAGAGAGAGAGAGAGAGAGAGAGAGAGAGAGAGAGAGAGAGAGAGAAAGACAGAGACAGAGACAGAGACAGAGACAGTTTGTACAGTTACCATGGTTACCACACGATTTCAGATTCAGCAACCCAACACTTGGGAACCCTAGAGAAGGCTCTATCAGGATGGACCCCAGAGCCCAGTTCCTCCACTTCATCCACCCCGTGGAGACAGGGTGAACCCTGTGTAGTGAGATCTAATGAACTGTATCGGCGAGGTCTGGTTACACGTGTTGTTAGTCCCGCCCTACTGGAGGTAAATAGTTGTCATTTTAGTTTTGGGCAGGTCGGTAGAACTTCGACAGAATTTAGGGCAGGTCAATTTAGGGCAGGTCAATTTAGGGCAGGTCTGAATTTAGGGCAGGTCTGAATTTAGGGTGGGTCTGAATTTAGGGCAGGTCAATTTAGGGCAGGTTTGAATTTAGGGCAGGTCTGAATTTAGGGCAGGTTGGAATTTAGGGCAGGTCTGCTAGGCGCTAACTAGACCTCCCCTTGAGCGTGCTCGACAAGCTACGGACTGGGGTTTCTAGCCCAATAAACCTTGCTGGATAGCAGCGTACAAGAACCCTAACCTTGCACGATCAGTATCCTTAGGATTATGACTCCCGAGACCCAACCCTACTGAAGTCCTGTTGCGATATAAGTGCCCTCATTTGTAGAGAGTGCATGGGGCTAAAAGTGAGACGGGGGCACTTTGTATCCTAAACTAAGCATGGGGGGGGAGTTTCCCTACCCGATACCTAGTTTTCCCCCTATGTGAGCAATGGCTTTGCCAAAAGAGCCCCCCTCAGAATTTGGGGAACAGGGTAGATTTGTCCCAATTTGAAATGTGTGGGTTAAAAAATGTCCTCCTTTTTTCACTTTTAAAAAATCTTTTTTGACTGTTTTTTGGTCTAAAATCGTGATTGGATTGTCGAACATACCCAAATAGCTACCGAAATTTTGGATAGCTAGTTAACTTAAAAACCGTTTCAAGACCAAGCACTCCTTCCGTGGGGACGACCGCGACCCAATGGGCCTGATAAAGAGACTCACAAAAATCGGGGAAGCCCCTATAGAAGAATGGGTTTCCCCCCCTCTCCCACAAAAAATTTAAACCCCAAAAAAAAAACACCTTCTCCCCTTTTGTCCTGATCACCTCTTTCTCAGATCCCGGGTCCCCGCCACCTAGGGTGACGTGGGAGTTCTCCTTCGGCACTTCCCAAACCCCTGTACGCGGGGTTTCGCTATTCCTATCATCTAAAAAAATTACCCCAAAATTTTTATCTTTAATATCCTCCATAAAAAATTGAACAATTAAATAATATTAAATCCCCCCAAGAAAAATTCCAAAATTTTTAAATTTGTATCCCCTAACCCTTTTTCAACCATCATAAAAATCATCAAACCCATCATTACAACCTCAGTTCCCCGGTATTTAACCTCCCTAAAATTTAGACCTGCCCTAAATTGACCCGCCCCAAATTAGACCCCTCTAAATCAGACCCCCCTAAATTCGAAATGCCCCAATTCAGATGCCCTAAATTTCCTGCCCTAAATTTTGTCGAAATTCTACCCCCTCTGTTTTTTTGCCCGTGTTGTTACGTGGGTCTATAAAAGATAAAAATTTTAGTTAATTCTAGAGCAAAAGTTTTTAACCCCCCCCCCCCCTCCCCAACATATTCCCTCCCCCCCAACCAATATCTCCCTCCTCCCCAACCAATATCTCCCCTCCCCCAACCAATATCTCCCCTCCCCCAACCAATATCTCCCCTCCCCCAACCAATATCTCCCCTCCCCCAACCAATATCTCCCTCCTCCCCCAACCAATATCTCCCCTCCCCCAACCAATATCTCCCCTCCCCCAATCAGATATCCCCTCCCCCAACCAATATCTCCCCTCCCCCAACCAATATCTCCCCTCCCCCAACCAATATCTCCCCTCCCCAACCAATATCTCCCCCTCCCCCAACCAATATCTCCTCCCCCAACCAGATATCCCCCAACCAATATCTCCCTCCTCCCCCAACCAATATCTCCCCTCCCCCAACCAATATCTCCCCTCCCCCAACCAATATTTCCCCTCCCCCAACCAATATCTCCCTCCTCCCCCAACCAATATCTCCCCTCCCCCAACCAGATATACCAAGTGGACACTGGGCAGCATAGTATGACCCCAGTGGGACACGTTCACAAGTTGTGTCTATGTCCCGAGGTTCCGACCCTTGTTGTTCCGGTGGTAGTTGCAAACGTAGAGCCTGATTGGGTCGCATGTCGTAAGTAGTCTCCATAAATCAATCATCAATTATTTATTTATTGATTTTAAGCACAACTCTAAAGTTTTGTATCTATAGCGGATGGTATATGGACTCCTATCGTTGCACACCACTTGTACGAAGAGATTGTTAATGAGGAGTGTACTATATCAGTCAAGGTAAAATCCCTTGCTTTATCTCCGTTTTGTTGCATATGGTATTAAAGTTCCACCTACCATGATCAATGATCGATCATATAACTACCAATTTATTACCAAATATGACCCTGATTAACCACCGCTCTCCTAGACTTCTGACTCCTCTGGTTCAGCAGCTAATTATACAGCGGACATCACTCTTGATAAAGGCCTGGATGTTGCTCAGTTCTTGATCAAAATGGAGTTCGCAATGTCAACTGGACCTAAAAATTTGTAAGACATTATTTTAAATTGTAAGACACTTTATTCAGAGTTCAAACATTGTTTGTGTTGTAAGAGGGGTGCTGTGTACCACAGCTCAGAGTGAATGGTGGTGTGTACTAATTTTATTCTATAATATATTGTTAATCGTTACGTTGAAATTCAACGGTTGAATCAATCAGAATATTTTTAATCAAACGGAAAAGTAATTTTCAATTGTCGGCATTTCGGTGGGGTTTTTAATTCAATTCTTATGTTATTATCAATGTTATTATTCGTTAATTTTAATCACACTTTATACAAAATCACGTCGGTCTCACTTTTCTTTCTTAACCATGGGCAAAAGTTGTAAAGCGCGCGTAGTTCCTTATTATGAAAGAACAGCAGTTCAGCATTTGTTGGCGCGCACACAGCGTGGGACTTAGAACACAACAAGTTCCCACAACTGCTGCTGCAGCATTGCTTACCTCGGCACCCTAGCTCCCCAACTTTCATATCCCCCTGTTCTAGTATATGATGTTCAGGTTTCGATAAGGGTTGGAAATGGTGGTAAGAGAACCGAAGAAACTTGTCGTCTCCCACGCTGGATCTCAAGGTAAAACTAAATATGAGCACGAAATGACCATTGACCACCTCAAGTTCAACTTCATGCCCCCATCTGTATTCCCTCTCTTGCTGTGTGACCAGCCCTTCTTGTCCCAGGTGTATTTGGTCTTGTGGAGAGTGGACTTAGCAGACAATTGAACGGACATCAGAGTGAACTGGTTTACGGGCACAAATCTTACTGGGTGAACATCGATGTAGAAAGCGTTCCCTTTGAGGTAAGAAATACGAACAAACTCTAAAGTTTTATTTCCATAGCGGATGCTGGGTTCCAGGAAACTCTTTTTAGAATGCATCTTACTACTTAATCCCTTGACTTCCCATGCCGTAGTTAAACGGTTTTAATAATCTGGTAGCATTTGCCATTCCATGCTCTGGTCTACCACTAAAATTCGCGCTTCCCTCTCTCTCTCTCTCTCTATCTATCTATCTATCTCTCTCTATCTCTCTCTCTATCTATCTATCTATCTCCCTCTGGCCTCTATCCCTCTCCATCTATCACTCTTCCCCGGAACATGATAGTTCCCACCGCTTAGTTACCTTATCACTTCACCTCTCTCCCCAATATCAGACTGCACTTGAAGAACGAGCAGACGAACCCGTATTACATATTTTCTGGACTGATGCTGACACGGAGGCGTACAGGTATGGAACGGGGTTACTTCTAGGGGTTACTTCTAGGGTTACTTCTAGGGTTACTTTTAGTGGAGAGGGAGAGAGTGGTAATCGGGTAACGAGTAAAGAGGGGGAAGATATGTCATATGATAAAACCAGATAGTCACTAACAGTAACTATGCAATAGATAGAGATGGGGATAGGAGATAATACCATAGAGCCACGCCCGTTCTGCCACAGCGTATTGCACGATGGCGTAGCGTGGTATAATAATATTATGATGCAATATCATTTCCATGCTGGGTAATACTTTATCACTGCTGCATATGAGATGAAATTCCAATCAATATTACAGATTTAAAAAAGTACACAATATTCGTTTTTTCGCCCAAATCCAAGTTTCTCTCAAAATCGTGGTAAAATATGTCAAGTTCTCGCTTCCCACACGTCCCCTGTAAATATAGCTGTAGCTTGCTCTTACATGAAATTGCCAAGAAATTTATACTGCTCGTGCAGCAGGACACATTGGGATAGCTTTGTGAGAGAGAGAGATCCGAGGAGAGGAAGAGTAACATAGAAATAGAGGGAAGTAGAGGCAGAGAGAGAGAAGAGAGAGAGAGAGAGAGAAGAGAGACAGGGAATATAAACTACTATTTCAAGACCATCCTTGGCTTTCTGTGTGACAACACCCAATTGATTCTTATAATCGAAACCCGAGCAGTTGACACATAATTATGTTCTGAGTTGACACATAATTATGTTCTTGTAGTTGACACATAATTGCACAATACCCACGTTCTTGTAGTTGACACATAATTATGTTCTTGTAGTTGACACATAATTGCCCCCATGTTCTTGATATTGTACAATAGGGCGGGGGGGGGGGGGGTCCAGTCCTAAAAAAAGCTAAGCCATCGGCCAAAATTAGGGTACCTTTAGCTTTTTTAGCTTCATTTAGCTTTTTTTTTAGCTTTTTTGTGCCCTTTTTCAAGACATAGAAAATAATTTTGAATTCTTATAAGAAAATGGGGGCTAAAAAAGCTTTAAAAAAAGCTACAAAAAGCTTTAAAAAAAGCTAAATAAAACGCCATCGACCAAAATCAGGGTACCTTTAGCTTTTTAGGGCTGGACCCCCCCCCCCCCCACACAATATAATCACGTTCTTGACTCGTGGACAGTAATAACATCTAACCGTATCGGTGCCTCAGACTGACCCCTGTTGATCGGTGGTCCCTGAAAGACCACCTGTAGTGTCCCCAGCAGCTGTACCCGAACCCCCTAACACCCACAACACTTGTGGCGTGAAGGAGATGAAAATGACCGGGTTTATAGCAGATAAAAGTACAGGGCACACCACGGCGTACATGAAATACAGTACACAATCACTTTTAGTCCGGTCCGAGGGGGGTGCAGTGGATGCGATTAGTCACCACGTTTATGTAGAATATCATGAATATAATGCTTCCAAGGTTCGTCAGGATCACCTTTCACACTGCATTTCACACCAACTTTCCGGAGCTGCACCGCCCGTTTATCACGTGCCGAGTTGATCAGTTCCCGAACTGTCAGGGCACTGGCTCCCATGCTGACTGTAGTGCAGACTATACACGGTGCGGTGAAGACAAACACACTAGCGAGGTTGTCCAGCCCGGGGAATACGTTCCAGACTGACTGGATGCGGGCGTAGTAGACTGTGGTAGTTGGGGATCGGAGGAAGAGGACCAGGAGGACAATTAGAATGTAGAGTATGTAGATTACAACGGCTAGGACGAATAGCCGCATCTTGATTGGACGGAATGGGTATCGAACCTGATAAAGAATCCTGTTAGTTGTTAGAATAAGCAGCAGTCAATCCAGATTAATTGATCACGGTTATCTTTCGAGTAAAGCAATGCTTTGTTTGTTTGTTTGTTTGTTTGTTTGTTTGTTTGTTTGTCTATTTGTTTGTTTGTTTGTTTGTCTATTTGTTTGTTTGTTTGTTTGTTTGTTTGTCTATTTGTTTGTTTGTTTGTTTGTCTATTTGTTTGTTTGTTTGTTTGTTTTTCTATTTGTTTGTTTGTTTGTTTATTTGTTTGTTTGTTTGTTTGTTTGTTTGTTTGTTTTGCTGTACCTGGAAGAACCTGGCAATGGCCAGTAGTCCCGTGAGAAATGGAGGCGTTATCAGAAAAGCCCAGGTCACTACTCCTGCAACAGAGAGAGAGAGAGAGAGATAGAGAAACAATGACGAAAATTGCTTGATTGTGGTGGTAGAACACTCACTGTAGAACTTTATTTAGAACTATACAGAGTTGATTGTGGTCATGAAAATTAAAACACTGATGGTCATGTTGATATACTCGATGGTCATAACGGTGAGAATTCTGATTGAGAGTGAATTGAAAAGAGTTTATAATATAGAGCTGGGGTTGTGTTTAAAAACAGTTGCAATATAGTGCTAGAGTCTTTCTCTTCTGTTTGATATGTAAATATGCTATGTTCCTCATATTAAGCACACATACTATCATTAACACGCCTATAGGTACACCTTTGCATATAATGTGGTTTAGGTTTTTTTATTAGAGTCATCAACTTTAGAATTCTATAGAAGTTGCAATTATATATTTGCAATCATAATAACTAAGTTGCACTTGGAAGAGTAAAATTGTGTGCTGTATTTGAATTTGTTTGTGTTTATCTCTCTCCCTTTAGTTAGGAACACTATTGGTGCGCGGTCGTGCCTACGGAAGGAGTGCTTGGATCATCTTGAAACCGGTTTTAAGTTAACTAATGCATATCCAAAAGTGTCTGTAGCTATTTGGGTGATGTTCTGACAATCCAATCACGAGTTATGACGAAAAAAACAGTCAAAAAAGACGTTTTAAAGTGACAAAAAGGAGGATCTGAACACAGCCCTTATATGAAGGGTTGGGGCTATGAAACTTCTTGAGTGGACAGAGAATCATCCAAATTTGCAGTGCCAACTTTGGAATAGTTTCTATCTTTTGTAGTTATCTAATTAGAGCCGTTTAAACATGTGAGACGATGCTGCAGGGGCCTCTAATACTAGGTATTTTTGCTTGTGAAGTGATCACTTGACGAGATTTACCCAATTAGAGAGCAGATTAAAGCATACAAGCGGTGAGAGCAAGCAATATGGGGCGGAAACAGTACCAAATCACCCTGTTTTGCAGATCGTCTCACATGTTTGAACGGCTTTAATTAGATAACTACAAAAGATAGAAACTATTCCAAAGTTGGCACTGCAAATTTGGACGATTCTCTGTCCACTCAAGAAGTTTCATAGCCCCAACCCTTCATATAAGGGCTGTGTTCAGATCCTCCTTTTTGTCACTTTAAAACGTCTTTTTTGACTGTTTTTTCGTCATAACTCGTGATTGGATTGTCAGAACATCACCCAAATAGCTACAGACACTTTTGGATATGCATTAGTTAACTTAAAACCGGTTTCAAGATGATCCAAGCACTCCTTCCGTGGGCACGACCGCGCACCAATAGTGTTCCTAACTACTTAGAATTTCCTTTTTGCCATATTGATGTGACATATATATGGCATATTTACCCATTAATTACATATACAAATTATCAACAATTCACCTACTAAATTGCCTACTATAATGTTGCTGCTCTCGACTGAGCTTTCTCGTGCTGAATCGACACTCAACATTACCTACTATAATTACCTAGTAAAATAACGGTGATTCCAGGATTATTTTTCACCTCGAACCACGGTTCACTACAGTCCTCTTCATCACTACACCCTCTTAGAACGTTGTAACAGACCTGTAGTATCTCGGGTTTATTATATTGTTTGAAGTTCGGGCACTGTGTTTTGATTCTTTAAATCAGGGCCAATAGACTTCTCCTTAGTCCCTTTCGGTTTTTGGTATCGAAGACACTTCGAACTCAGGCCGCTTTGCGGCCTTCGTTCGGCCAGCAAGTGAGGGGTAACTTTGTTACCAATTCGGTATGGGGTTTTATACAGACCCCTCTCCCTATAGTCCGTTCGCTAGCGCCTAGCGATGGGGCAGAACTCTCTAGACCTCTCTATCCTCTTACCATGATAGGTAGAATGATGCAGGTGATAAAATCCAGGAAGGTCAAGGCTCTGAACAGAAATGCGGGGACTGTAGCGGGTCGGTTAGCATTGTACAGGTGGACCAGAGGGTTCAGAATAGTTGAAATTAGGCAGGCTGTTAGGAGGTAGACTGCAACAAAAATATCGGGGAGATCGGAGGTGATTGTCCGGAATAATGCCATGCAGTGGAGGAGAAGCTGGGAAAATGTCACGGTTACAAAACTCGGGGCTTTTGTTTTGGGTTTGTCCATGGTTACACAACCTCGGGGTATGTTGGTTATCATGGTTACAAAACCTCGTGGATGGTTGTGTCATAATTACAAACACTCGGGGATGTTGTTGTTATGGTTACAAAACTCAGGGATGTTGTTCTGTCATGAAGTTCCAAACTTGGGATGCTGTTGTCATGGTATACAAAACTCGGTGGATGCTTGTTGTCACGGTTACAAAACTCGGGGATGTTGTTGTCATGGTTACAAAACTCGGGGATGTTGTTGTCATGGTTACAAAACTCGGGGATGTTGTTGTCATGGTTACAAAACTCGGGGATGTTGTTGTTATGGTTACAAAACTCAGGGATGTTGTTGTCATGGTTACAAAACTTGGGGATGTTGTTGTCATGGTTACAAAACTCGGGGATGCTGTTGTCATGGTTACAAAACTCGGGGATGTTGTTGTCATGGTTACAAAACTTGGGGATGTTGTTGTCATGGTTACAAAACTCGGGGATGTTGTTGTCATGGTTACAAAACTCGGGGATGTTAAGTTGCAGGGAATTTATTCTGTAGCGAACAAGATTCAAGCACATATTATTCAGCGAAATCTCTCTGCTATAATTAAGCTTGTCAAATAAAACAGCTGGGCAATTTTGAACGACTTTAAATTTGTCGAAATTCAACAGGATAAAATAAATAGGAGCAAGACGCCGGCTAATTATAAGTTATTTTATCTCCACTCCGCTCATACGTCAAAGACGGTTGTCAAAGAAAACATCTGGGCACTTTTGAACGACTTGAGCTTTTTCAAATTCGTCGAAATGCAATAGGAGCAAGACGCCGTTTTGGTTATTTTACCCCCACCCCGCTCATACGTCAACTACGCCATTCTATACTCTCCCCTGAATCGATATAAAAATAGTTCGGTACCAGACACTTCAGAAATCATATTGAGACTCTATCGACACTTCCAAACTATCTCTCTCCCTCTCTTGCTCTATCTCTCCCTCTCTCTCTCTCTCTCTCTCGCTGAATGCATTGAAATACCAGGGCAAGTAACTAAGTAACTGCTGCAGTGTGGTTAAGTTGAGCACTAAAGCCCACTTGATCCGCCGCGGGTGCAATAATTATCCCAGAAAAAACGGGGAGAGAAAACTAAGAAAGGTAGAGAGATGAGAGAAGGAGAGAGAGAGGGAGGGAGAGAGAGAGGAGGAGAAAGGCAAGAAAGAGAGAGAACGGAAAGAGAGGAGAGGATGAGAGAGAGAGAGAGAGAGAGGAGAGGAAGCGGAGACGCGAGAGACGAGAGAGAGAGAGCAGAGAGAGAGAAGTAGATCTCTCTCTTTCTCTCTCTCTCTCTTCTCCTCTCTCTCTTATCTTCCATCTCTCTCTCTCCTCCTCCTCTCTCTCTCTCTCTCTCTCTCTCTCTTTTTCCACTGGACCCTGTTTATGTCAAAGATAGAATCCAGAAAGGAAATAGTATCAGTTATATATGTCACTCGGTGCTGATCAACTGACCAGATCACGCACATGATAAAGGCGACCCCGCGCTTAGCCGAATAGCCTATTTAAATCGACTGGGGAAGGTCAGAGTTGCGCTTGTCCTTCCTCGCTGTTTGTTTAATTCATTTGTCATAATATTAAAATAGGTGTGATAATGAACTCGGGTCCCATTAGGGGCTTCTGAACAATAGCGATATGATGAAGTAACAGGAACAGATGAAAATGTTTATAAATGAAGGGCTATCAAAGAGAGAGTTAGATAGAGATAAAGAGAGAACAAGAGAGATAGAGATAATAAATAACTGATTAAACTCTTATGGGGCGCGGAGAGAAGGTCGAGCAAGGCAAGTTATATAGCTAGGGGTGGATCAAAAGCTGACTCCATTCCTTTATTGATCGAACAAAAGAAGTAATATGTATGTATTGCGATCGGGAGATAGATGGGGAGACACATCCCTCTCTAAGATGTGGCAGAAGTATCAAAGAGAGAAGTGTAGAGTCAAAAAAAGAACATTGTATCAGAGAACTGAAGTATGTGTAACAGAACTCTTTCTATTACCCCATTACGTTCTTTCACTTTCTCTCTATCCCTCTATCTTTCTCTCTATCCCTCTATCTTTCTCTCTTTCCCTCTATCTCTTTTCTATCTTTTATCACTTTCTCTTTTTGCAGCTAATGTATATCGCACAAACTATAAACTATAATTTGATATCTATCTCTCGATATCTATCTCTCTATCTCTCCTGATCGACGTTTATCTCCTTCTCTCCCTCCCTTCCATCTCTCTCCCTTTCTCTGTCTATTTCCACCGTACTTCCACCCCTCTCATGGTTGTAAACATCACACCCCCAACCTTCCCCCTTCTCCCCGAATTCCCACCAGTCTCTCTCCCCCTAACCCCCACCTTCCTTTCTCCTACTGTACTAAAAAAAAGACGGTAGCAGGTGGCAAAATATCAAGGTCACTAGTAGTGCAACCAAATTTGAACCATGATGTTTGTACTAGGACCATCTGATTCCCTTTCTGGTTCTTCCCTTCCCACCGCGAGAGAGACTGGAGAGAGAGATCCTCAGAGCGAGCGACGCGAGATTGCTCATCTCTGATATCTCTCTCTGCGCTCTCTCGGGTCTTTCTTTCTTCTGTAGTGTTCTCTCTATTGTCGTATTAAAGTTGACCCCTTCACCTGATCTCAAAGGGATGACCCGAATGAACTGAGCATTTACTGTAATTGCAACCACTGGAAAAGAAATAAAGATAGAAGGAGAGAGAGAGTGGAAGGAGAGAAAAAGAGAGAGATATAGTAATATATAGAGAGAGAGAGAGAAAAAGAGAGAGATATAGTAATATAGAGAGAGAGAGAAACTGAAAATAATAGTAAAACAGTGTTAAGCCGCAGACTGGTTACGCTCTGTCCCCCCTCACTACGTCACACAATGCCAGGCAGGTGACACAGTACTGTTAAGAAGAGAGCGCACATGCTTCAATGCATATGTGGTGTTGCCCCCCGAGAGTAGGATCAATTGACCAGTCTTTCTGGAGCCTGCATCCCCCTCCCTAGTTTCAAACATGATGTGTGTCTCTATCTCTCTCTCTCTCTCATCTTCTCCATGTCTCGGCATGACGCGTCTCAACAAAACTGGGACAGTTTTGGCTCTGCACAAAGCGAGGAAGAGTACACGGAGAGGGCCGATCATGATCATCAGTATAGGATCTCATTGATCAGGCTGTAACAATAGCTATATCTAGTCTAGACGTGGGTATCGGATGAGTAGCAGGTCACCTGGTGGTGAGTGATTGTATATGATGGTGAGTTGTGATTCCTAGCGAGTTGTGATTTCAAAATGAAACTAAGATGGTTCATGGCGAGTTGTGATTTCTATACAACAGTCGAGTCAAGTTCATTACAATAGTTTAATGAGTGGCATTAAATCAGTAAACTAGCGACACTAGACAAAGTGGGAAGGAGAGCTAGGGAAAGAGAGAGAGAGAGAGAAATTGGCAGAGAGAGAGATTGGCAGAGAGAGAGAGAGAGAGAGAGAGAGAAATTGGGGCCAGACACACGTTAAAAGCACGTGGCTAGTTACCTTGTTCTTGAGGTGCGAATGAGCGGCGAGCCATTATAGAACTCAATATAAAGCTACTCAAATAGAATTGTATAGACTCAAATTGAAATAAATTAAAATGAAAGTAATAATTCCGGCATCCTTCGGCTTCGTTACAATGAATGAAGCCAGGAACCGACCGAATCAGGAAATACTGGTCCATGATTGGCTGATAACCAGTCACGTGACCTAAATAGCGAGTTCTGATTGGTTGTTTACTTATGTCGGTCGGTTCCTGGAATGAAGATGTTCCGACGAGGATATTGATCAGTCGGTATGTGGACACAATAACGGAGACTATAATACACCTTTGCAACTTAAGTAACGCGTATAATATGCAGCATTAAAGAATCGTTAATGCAGGTTCGAGCTCTCTTTTTCTCTTTAATGTATCCCTTTAATGCACCAACTACTTCTGAACCACTACTATTTCCCTTGACCGATAAATCGAAAAGCTATAAGGAAAAGAGAAGCGCCTAGAGATCCATGATTTAATAGCTATAAAGATCTATCCTTAGTGCGAATTTGGATATCTACTTTACTATCGTAAGAATCTTTTAAAAGCGTTAGACTCTTAGTATTATAAGGGACCAAATTACAAAAAGTATTTAGATGTTTTTTGAAAAATTTAAAAAATCGTGGGTCAATTTACTGCACGGCACGCGTTGTTGAGTTGAAAAGTGCTAACAACCCAATCAAAAGACGTGTGACGCCAAGCTCGGCTACAATTTTCAAAAAATCTTACTTTTTGTAAGTTGCTCTGTAGAAAGCAGTTAACAACAATTACCTCTTTCACCCCGAAGATAGTTTGCGAGTTTGCGAGATCAACTGAAGTGATCTCAACTGCAATTATACCATCTTCTCTCCACCCCACTTCCACTTATGTCCTTGTCTCTTATTCCAATTTCATCATTCTCCCACCCCCTCCTTCTCCCACCCCCTTTCTCCCTTTGTTAAGTGGTTGCCGGTTTAGAAAAATTACACAATCTGTCACATTGAATAAGGCTCACTTGGGAAGGATTGATTTTTAAAACGAATATATAATTAGGTAATATTTATTTCGAACTGCATAGAATGTGTTTACAGCTGTAACAAATTGTTAAAATTAAAATTAAAATGCCAGAAAATCAGAAGTCCTTCTCTAGTATAATAGTCAGATGGTGACAGTAGACACGGAGGGAAACACACGATACTCAGCTGCTACTGACCCACGCTGAAAGATATTGACTATGTCAGAAGTTGTTATATTTCTCAGTATTTAAAACACAGTTCTCGGAAGTTTGTCTCTCGGAAATTTGTCTCTCGGAATATTTGATATGTCTTATAGCCTGCTAATTTTGAATGATTTGAGACTATGAAGTGTGAATTAGTCAAACAAAAGCTTAAATTGTTCGTACTGACACAAAGGTTATTAAGGTGTGAATAACTAATTGGGAAAGGAATCTCTATGGTCCCATCCCTCAATCTCAACCATAGTGGAGACGGCCTCAAAGAAGAAGAAGAAGAATAACTAATTGATATACAATGAAGTTGTGTGTCTCACACCGTCATTTTATTATCATAGAGCGAGCACGCTCTGTGCAATGGTTCGGTAGATCAACAATGTATGGTAGGAACAGACTTGTGATAGGAGTCAAGAAGAGTTGGGATTGAAGATATATGTCGCAGATACGTCTAGCACAAGCGAGAGAGATAGAGATAGTTGAAGAGAGAGAGAGAGAGAGAGAGAGAGAGAGAGAGAGAGAGAGAGAGAGAGAGAGAGAGAGAGAGAGAGATGGGAAGAGATAACATTATATGGAGATATAGGAAATGGAACGTCAACTATTAAACGTGTACTATTGACACGCCCGGGCCCCGGCACCTATTAGACAGTGCGACAGAATGATGGTGCGACAAAGGGAAACGATTCCAATGGTTACGTCAAACAAATGTTTCGCTACCACGGAGGGCAGATCGTGAGTGACAGAAATGTACAAAGAAATTTGAGGTTCGACGGTGTGATGAAGCGGGGGTCAGAGAGAACCTTATTGGTCGATAAACAGGCGTTTAAAGATAAAGCTATTTACAGCTTCAACTAACAACTTCGCAAATTTTTAGCCTTGTCTCCCTGTTTTATTCTCTCTCTTTCCCTTTCATACCTTGGACATGAATTTCCCTAAAACCGAGAATTCCCTTTCCCTTCTTTATGACTAGTACGTAGTCAGTGTATGTTTCTGGTCCACAGTCCACAATCGCATAGTTTGATCGGGCACTGAAATAAAACATTTATGTAAAGTGGCTGGTCAAGGTAATGCCTCACGAATGCCAGTAAAATGGATAAGAAAGAAAATAATTTTTTGACGTGGCTCCTTCTTGTGATGGATTAAATTCAATACTTAATTAACGTAGTGATGAATGATTTTGTACAATTAAATACACCTAAAGTAGAGGTTCCTACTCAGGCCACATCTTGTCCACCCTTTCTCTGGGTGATGGGTAAACACCTGCAAAGAAAGGAACTGATTTTCAAACAAATATATAGACAATCTGCACAAGTACTAGACAAACAAACTATACTAGCATGCAGTAAACAGACAGGCAAATGTCAAAAAAGGCACACGCTCACAGCTCGCCACTTACAGTGAATCCGCGATGTGAACTTCAGGACGGGTTTCAGATGGAACAGACTGACCCACCCAACATGATAGATGTTATCAAGAGACACCGCCACCCACTCACCAAGACCGTTACTCATC
>CM035358.1:2025820-2095820 GCA_020137815.1 Hormiphora californensis
CCCCCCGTCCCCCCCCCCTTCTCTCCACGTTCCCCAACATCTCCCTGACGATTAGGAGTCTTGGGTTTCCCTCTATGGGTTATAATTTCTCTCTTTCTCGCTCTCTCTATCTCCCCCCCCCCCCTCTCTCTCTCTCTCTCTCTCTCTCTCTCTCTCTCTCAATTTCTTTCTCTCTCGCTGCATGACTTACTTCTACTTGTATTTAGTATTACCCAGTGCTTGATAGAGCGGTACTATTTGAAGCTAATCACCTTGTTAAACCCTCATGACAGCCAAGTTTTACTACCGGCTAAATTCTTTTCAGTTTTATTTTAAACTCTTCGTGAAACTATTTCAACTTTTATAACAGTATTTTCGAATGTACCTTTGGGTACTTACAGTGAGTTGTACCTTTTGGGTACTTACAGTCTAGTAGCTAGGTATAAGGGTGACGCCGGGATTGGGTAGCAAGGCCCAACGTATTAACGGAGCATAATTTTGGATATAGGAAAGAATATTGAAAGATTTCGGCAGATGTATTAGAAAATTAGGTACAAACTAGAGTGTACTAACAATGGGAAAGTATGGCTGTCCCCGTCTTTTAATTTTAAACCCCAGCTTCAGGCTGTGCTGACGGTGCGTGACTTTACAGGTAGTTTCAGCGCCCCAACGAATTCTTCCACATTCCTGTGAAGGGGGAGAAAAGGGTTGGATTTGGCCATGAAGGCCGAATAATTTATTATTCCAAGCAAGATTCTTTCTTTTGTTTCCCCATCCATTTTTGTCCTACTATAAAGTTTTTATTATTTTTCTAATTCCTCCATTTTCTCCTCTTTTCCTCTTTCTCCCGATAGGTTCTCTCTCTCTACTACTAATTAAGGCTTGTGAAGTGTGGGCATTTTCTATTGTGTGATTTATTGTGATGAGGAGGAGTCTACATGTACTTCAGGAAATCCCTATAGTCTCAGCTATTTTTAGGGAGAAAGAGAGAGAGGGGGAGATAGAGAGAGAGAGAGAGAGAGAGAGAGAGAGAGAGAGAGAGAGAGAGAAAGAGAGAGAGAGAGAGAGAGAGAGAGAGAGAGAGAGAGAGAGAGAGTGAGAGAGAGAGAGAGTGAGAGAGAGAGCGAGAGAAAAGAGTCGACGAGCTATAGTTACAGTTCCTACTGATACAGATCTTCTTTCTTCTAAATTTTCTGTGCACTTTTATTCTTCCCCTATCGTGTGGTAATTTTTAGATCTATCTGTTTTTTTACCCTGGTATATTTTGAAGATGATAAGATAGATGTATCCGATATTTGCCTTGCTCAACCCTCTCTCGACCTACGACGTAAGAAATTTTGTAAAGGAGTGTTACATCATAACAATCCGATATAGTGAGTGGGTTGCAAATATTCTTGGTTACGAAGTCACGATGTGTATCCTAGGGCTCGCAATGAGGGGTAATTTCATTACCAACATGAATATGCATGGCTTGATGAGATAATTGAATGATTCATACCATCTTCTAAAGGGTTGTATCCCTAGTGTATATTTACCTTGTTAATTGAGTTACATAAATTATCCTAATAATGCTTCTCGTAAACTTACTATCCTTCCACTTTCTATATATAAACGCATCAACTCGCTTTCTCAATCCATCTAAGAGATTGATCTCTCACTCGAGCTTGTCGGTATCATATCCCATTCCTCTATTCTATCTACTAATATCACTATAGATTCCAAGAAGTTTTCCAAGAATTGGGGGATATATCTAGGATCTATCATTTCTGTTGTTATGAGTTCTACATATTACTGTCCTATCATTTCACGTATTTATATCAAGCGTTGGATTAGGTGTTGACTGCTGTTGTCAATTCGCAGACAAGAAATATATTTGCATACGTTATGCCAGAAAACTTTAAGACTTAAGAGCTTTGCTGATCTACTTTTAGAGAGATACCGAGGAAGAGAGAAATAAAGAGATAGAAAGACAGAGGTAGAGAGAGAGAGAAATAGAGAATTATTCTCATTCCTATCCTATGGTTAGCTGCACGTCACTAGTGCTCTCTTGACGCATTATATATACCGCTCTTTGAAGAATATTTAATTTAGTAGCTCTTGTCATGCATGTGCTAGAATCCAGTATACTACTGATTAGTATCTAGATATTGCATACTGGCATATGTCTGTTGATCAATTATTATCTAGAGTAAGGGTTAGATTGGAACGACAACAATCTACCATCTAGAGAAAGACAGTGGGACACCCTGTACTCTATAGATCTCGTGATTCGGCCTGTTTTATTATCTGAAAAAGTATCATATCATATCTTACCTTGGGAGTCTCCCTTATCGGGCTGGAACCACAAACTACTCATCGCCTGTCTGATCTGTTCCTTCTTCAAAGATTCTGCATCTTCGTGTGGGATGGTTGCTAACAATTCCTCCTTGTCAAACCAAACCCCTCGATCTAATATTATTGCTCCGTCTGGTGCTGGTTTCTCTTTTTTCGTGGTGGTCTTTGGTTTCAACCGGCCCACTTTAAGAGTTCCCACTTTGATCTTTGTTTTAGTTACTTTTTGGCGGGGCTGCTGGGCGGTAGTTTTTGAAATCTGATGAGTGGGTGATTGTTTAACAACTTTCGAGGAATTTTGTTTGGCACTTGCTGAAGATTTATGCTTAGCAACCGTTGAAGATTGTTGCTTAGAAGTATGGTCAGGTTGTTTAGTTTTGGAAACTTCTTCTTCAGATGTAGTTTGTTGGTCTGTCTGATTATCAGCAGTCTGTTCCTCATCTCCATATCTGTTCAATGGTCCAGGTAGATCAGGTAACGGTGGTTCGTCCGGCAGGTCAGGAAGCCCAGGTGCTTCATTCGGGATACCTGGGGGTGTCTTAGGCAGGTCAGGCAGCTTGGGTGCTTCGTCAGGAACTGGCAACTTGCCAATTCCATCTCGTAGAGTTTTTTGTCTTGCTTTAGCTGTTGACTGGACGTCTTGAAAGAAGTTTTCACCCTGAAATGGTATTGATAAGTTATTCGTCTGCTTGTTCGATTTTCAGAGTTATTCTCTCTCACTAAACTCTCCCTGAACAAGGACCATTGACCAAGTGTCGTGACACGGTCTGTTGAAAAGTTAACAAAACGACGACAAGTCGAGCTAAAGGGGGTGTGTGGTAGAGATAAAGAGAGAGCGAGAGAGATAGAAATGAGGTGTCACTTCAATAGCATGGGTAGTAGGTATTTAGTTCAGTCCTTTCAACACAGCGTTCTTTTGACCTTCATGATATACTATATGTACGTGACACCTTTGACTTCGCTTGACAACTTTTACTTTATATATTAGTCGCTCTATGTCTCTCCCTGCCCCCCCCCCTACTACTTCTCGCTCTTCTGACCTGGATAGAGTGTCCTAGAAAGAGAAGCAAAATAAGCATTTTGGTACAGAATCATGTCCCTGGATCACGTTCTTCCATCCTACAATGAGAGGTTTAGTAGAAACAGACTCCTTAGTGACACTATGACAAATGGCAAGCAAGCGCCGGTTGATTAGATAAGACCTGTAGCGAAATAAGAATCTAATATCAAGTTGTTGTATCAAGGGGACAATGTCAAGAGAAGAGTGAGGGCACTGCATAAGGGCGTTCCAGGGATGGTTTTAAACACTGATGTGACAGGGAACGTGGAATATACAATATACAATACACACGACATAGTACACCTCAATTCTCAATTCGCTCCATCTAGACATTCAATTATGTATGCTAAGAATGCTTTTACAATTTAGCTTCAGAAGGACTGCATAACGAGAGAATTAAATGAGACCCGGTGATTGTTAGACACAGGTCAGGTAGCATCACGTTATATATACAAGACTGCAAAGATTTCAGGGGAGACTTTTCAATAGCTGGTGTCATTAAAACCTAGTGCTACGTTAGAATTTCGTTGGAACAATCACACATTGTACCGACTATGATTGTACTGACTATGACAGACATGGACATGGACTATGACAGACATGGGGAGATACAGGGCACAGGCAAATGCCTAAGGAAAAGAAAGAACATCACAGATAAAGAGAAAGAAGGAAAGATATTCAGATTAGCTTTTTCATGATTAAATGGCTTATGTTCATATACAATAAAGAGTTAATGCCCCCCCCCCCAGGATTTAATTACGACTTTTGATTTGCCTGTCATGAGCTATTGTAGTCTGCATTATGCAGAGTGGTAGTCGAGTAGTCTGCATTATGCAGAGTGCAGTGTGTTCATGCCATGGGTTGTCTAATTGTCGCTGCGTACATTATACTCTAGCCCTAGTCCATTATTCAAGACCATGAATACGACCTTCCCTCTCTCTCTCTCTCTCTCTCTCTTTGATCTTTCTCCCCTCTCTCTATCATATTTCTCCCTCTCTCTCTATGATATTTCTCCCTCTCTCGCTCTCTCTCTCTCTCTCTCTCTCTCTCTCTCTCTCTCTCTCTCTCTCTCTCTCTCTCTCTCTCT
Organism: Hormiphora californensis; assembly: GCA_020137815.1. Taxonomy (NCBI): domain Eukaryota; kingdom Metazoa; phylum Ctenophora; class Tentaculata; order Cydippida; family Pleurobrachiidae; genus Hormiphora; species Hormiphora californensis. The sequence goes on from CM035358.1 coordinate 2,030,278, forward strand.
CCCTTTCTCTCTTTTCTCTCCATCCTCTCCATGCATCAGTCTCCGAGTCTCTCTTCGTTTCTTGGTGCTTCAATCCTTGTCCATCTTTAGTAATTTGTCATTTGTCTATGATAACTGATTTCGGCATAACAATAGCCCCCAATACTGGCTAACCTGTCCCTATTTAGTTGGGCCCATCTTCCACTTAGACTTTATGAGTTTCTATCTCTCCCTGTGTACTCCCTATCTATCTCTCACTATGTACTCTCTTTCTCTCTCTCTCTCTCTCTCTCTCTCTCTCTCTCTCCCTCTCTCTCTCTATCTCTATATCTCCCACTCTCCCTATGTCTCTCTATCATCTTTTTTCTTTACTTTCTCTCATCTCAATCTCAATCTACGCCCATCAATGTGCGATGTGAACCTATTGTTTTCGGCCCGTTTCAAAGGAGAATTTAGGTACACTGCATATATTGCACCCCCCCCCCCCCCACAAGAGGGACCGGGTCAGCCGTCAGAGTAAGAGAGGCGAGAGAGAGATAGGAGAGATAGTAAACGAGAGAGTGGGGACATTATAATTATTGGAGGGAGAGCAAACAATAATTTTAGCGCAACACAAGATTTAGCTTTTTAATGTGCCTTTAACAACACTGTAGTGAATGTCACAATGTGCTTGTTTTGGGATCTCATCCCTCTCTCTATCTCTATCTCGTTCTATCATATTCTAACTTTGTCTTTCTTCCTTACGTTTCTTTTGATCATCTCAATATGAATATGATATAACGTCGTGTTATAATGGTTATGATGCTTGGATTTGTTCAGCAGTAGTATGAATCTAGACCCACATATCGGGGGATCAAAGAGAGGCTCTTGTAGTGAAATAGAGAGAAGGAGAGGGGAAAGAGAGAGAGAGGGAGAGAGAGAGAGAGAGAGAGAGAGAGAGAGAGAGAGAGAGAGAGAGAGAGAGAGAGAGAGAGGGAGAGAGAGGGAGAGAGAGAGAGAGAAAGAGAGACTAGAAGGAGTTGTGTATATGCACATAACGTGTACCGAGATCGCCAATTTTACCACCTCCACCAGAAATTACAATCACGCAAAGATCAAGCTGTAGTAGCCTCTTACTGCACATGTTTTTGTTTGTTCTCTCTCTCTCTCTCTCTATCTCTCTCTCTCTCTCTCTCTCTCTCTCTCTCTCTCTCTCTCTCTCTCTCTCTCTCTTCATGCAATTCCTGTGATGGCCTAGTATAGCTGGTATTCCTGCCAGTACGTTTGTCTGACTACGATTTATTGGCCCTAGACTACAAAACTATGCACACATTTCAAGAGACCAACTCATGTTTCAAGATCAAATCATGATCATGTTTATCGATTCTTTTGTTATGACTATTGTCGATTAATTGACCAGGTTTCATCTTAGGGCTGGTTTTTCATTTGCTGATAGAGTGTATAGAATTGCTTAGATTGCTTTATCTTTCTATCTTTCTATATCGCTCTATCTATTGTGTAGTGTTGTCCCCTCTATCGTTCTATCCTCCATTATATAGTTTTTCTCCTGTTGTAATTGTAATGTCCCCTTTATGTTATGTATGCACTCTCACCTGCTATGTAGTAAATTAGTCATTATTGATGATGCAACCCTTGTATATATTCCTTCTCTTTTTAGTCATTATCTATCACTGTCTCAGGCCTATCTTTTCCAGACCTCTTATTTTCATTGCTGTCTGGTTCTTTCTCTTTGTTTCCTTTTTTGTCACTGCTGTATCTATTTTATTCTCTCCTCTCTGGCCTTTCCTGGGTCCATTAGAACTATTATCTCCTTTGCTATTACCACATTTTGAACATTTAAGCACTTGAGCTTTGTACCACCTCTCATTGTGTTTTTAATCTTCCAAAGTTTTACAATTTAAAATCTTCTCAATGTGTTTTACAACTTGAAACCCCTCTCTAGAATTGTCGCAACGGCACTATGATTACATGAACAGAGAACGGACTCCTGAATCAAGATGATATTGCTTCTGTTGATCGTGCCCGTAGTCTCCCCCTCCCTCCTCCTCTTCTACCTACCAAACAATATGTACAACACCGAACTCCGCTCCACAGTTGCATACGGAATGCGCCAAGTCCAACTCCGGGTGCGATTCCAGATTACCCATCAAGTTCACAGTACTGACAATGTGGTTAAGACCCTAGTTGAGTGTCTGAATGGAGGGGATGTACTCGCTGTGTTGGGTGTTTTCAAAGATCAGGATATTGAGGATCTAGCGGCTATAGTTGATGCTTACAATATCCCGGTGTTTGTGCTGAATCGAATTGGAACTACCCCATCCTCACTCAACTTTTACCTGACGAAACCGACCGTCCAGAGCGAGCTAGGGAACCTCCGTCGAGTCCTCGATCACTTTAAATGGGAGGAAGTGACCTATTATCTAGAGTCCACTGAGGCATCCCTACTGTCCGGCCAGGGTCGCTGTTGGGACAAGAGGGTGCTGGAAGGTACCGAGATGGCAGGGATATCATGTACAAACTATAGTGTGGTCGTGACAGTTGGGTATTCAGCGTTCAACCGGCAGTTTCTGACCCGGTGGGGACAACAGACATGTCGGGGTCTGGTCGTGCTTCAATATTATCTGGGTGATGGGTCCGGGCTGACTGCAACAAACGGGACATTCCTCTCGGGGGATCTGTTGATATTGCAACAGAGGAGGTACCCGGTGGTGGAGACTGCTACTGGAGGAACTGCACAGGTTCTACCTGGATATAAATATGGGTGCCTTACACCAGGGTAAGTAATGGGACTCGTTTTCTCTTTCATTTGTTCTTTCTCCCTCTTTCCTTTTCAGTTTCTACTCAATTGTTTCTTTCCTCCCAACTCTATTTTCCCCGCAGATGCGAGAAGTATACGATCAAAGACTCCTACCAACAACCCGAATCTGTCCTACTAATCCTGGACACCATCAGACTCCTGGAGTCCCTGCTCAGACAGGGCTACCAACTCACCCGCGATAACATCATGGGCAGAGAGTTCCGGTCGGTGGGTGGCCAGTGGACCTCGCTGGATGTCCAGGGTTACAGCTACAACCAGTTGGAGTTATACAAATCAGGGGTAGCAGGTCGGTTGGAGCTGGTTGGATCTCTAGATGAGAACCGAGTTAGAGAGATCCCCACAACCTGGGTATCCAGTGCGGGAACTGCACCCCTAAAACGGGCCTGTGGAGTCCCCGTCTCCACGGTCACGGAGAGTGCGGCTGGAGATGATGGGAGGGGTGGAGAGAAGATGACAGTAGCGGTTCAGGTCCTGGTTAACCTACTAATGGGGGTACTTGCTGTCACAACCTTAGTATTCTGGTTTGTATTTCGGAGAAACAAGACGATTCTACCGATCAGTATTGCCTTTCCGTATCTCTACTGTGTCCTTCTCATCTCCCTTGCCTCCACACTACTGATACAAGGGGAGGAATCAACGCGAGTGTGTCTACTTCACATGGCTCGTAATATCATGGATTATGTCTACTTTTCAATATTCTTCTTCCTTCTTGTCTCGTACAGGTCACCCTCCCTCGTCCCCTCGGCCATCTTTCTAGGAGTCCTCATTGCCGTGAAAATAATCATCCTGCTCCGACAGACACTGATCCAAAGTGACAATACCACCCGATTCTGCTATGGAATCAACTCAGAGCCGACCAGTAGTTTCCTTATCTTCGCACTCCTGCCCTTGTCAGCGCTCTGTATCTCCCTAAAACACTTTGCTAACCTCAGACAGATCTACTGGTTCCTGTTTGGTTTGTGTGTGTCCCTCACCCTGGAAGCAGTTGTATTCGCCCTACCCCTTCCCCCGGTGTGCCTCGCCGCACTATACGCATCCAGGGCACTTCTCATGTGTGGGTGCTTCGTCCAGTGCGGAAGCTCGGCCGCCCTGAAAGTGGCGGAAAGTGAGGAGGGGGAGAGGATGCTTGAAGGGGGAGGAGGAGGAGGGAGTAAAGTGAGGTTCTCACTACAAGACCCAACCCGAGATGCCCTATCCCCTCAGCTCACCTGGGATGAGAATGGAGATGCGCCATATCACCATGACGACGAGGATGATGGTGGACCCCGGAGTAGGTTGGATACCTTTCCAGTTAGAGTGAGATTGGATCACTGCCTCACTCCAGTTTCCACCAGTGAGGAGTTAATGAGTCAGGGCGAGGTGGCGCCCAACTCTAAACACGGGCTAGTTGGCATCACTGAGGAGGATGACTGATGATGATGAGAGTTCTATACCGGATACAATCCAGATAAATCGTGATGGTTACCATGGTAACTACCCTCCGCAAATTCCAACCCGAGCAAACGGAGATTACTTGCACAGGCAGCAGGATATGGGAGAGGGTTACTCAGCGGTTACATACTCCTCCAACAATAACGGATCCTCGTCTACACTATCTGAGATAATCAGGAAACGCCGACAAAGTAATTCTGATAATGAGGAGGAGCAGCTGGTGACATGTCAACACGAGGTCACGTGTCGTCACGGTGTGACATGTGTACATGGGAGCGAGTTCCGGTACATGCAGAACGGTGGTAACCATGGGGGTTCTTGTGGTTACCATGGTAACGATGGTAACGAGGTGGAATCTTGTGGTTACCATGGTAACGGTGGTAACCATGAGGATTCTTGTGGTTACCATGGTAACGACGGCTACGGTCACATCAGGCCGGGCAAGGAACATGACTATGTGAACTTGGGAGAACATGATCATCAGACTTTAGCACGGACTGTAGCTGCGATGACTTCTGTGTAGCACACAATGTACACTTTATTGTTTTTTTTTGTGAAATGAACATGTTCGAACACGGACAATCCTAGGCAAATGAGTTCTTGGAAATGCGATGTAAAGGTACATAGTGGATCGGTTTGTATTTGACGGTTTACCAATGCGAGTTGCAATTCTGAAGTGTCGAGAGAAACTAGAATCAGAAGGGAACAAACTTGGTACTTTACCAAAACTCGAGAAAAGATAGCAGGAAACTAGAATGGAACAAAAGTGAATCTCTATTTATTTCTTGTTTGACTCATATCATTCTATTTGTGTATAATTCTTTCCTTTTTTCATTCCCAAAATTCTTGTTCTTCAATTCGAAACAGATCCAGATTAATTTGACCTTGGTTTCAATATTTTTTTTCACAAGAAATATATTTCACCATTCACTGCTGCAGTACATCACACTGTGACAAGAATAAAAAGTAAACCTGTCTCTTCACTTTTTGGTTTACCACGGGGTGGCTACATATCAAATGTGGATTGGGCCACATTTTATACCTTTTCCTGTTCAATACTTGTCACCCGCCATATATTGTGCTGCACTAAAAAACTCTGTTTTGCCGCTCAGCAATCTTATCTCATTCCTATCTTTATTCTGAGTTGAATCTCTCCTTATTCTGAGTTAGATCTCTAATCTCTCCTTAATCTGAGTTCCCCGTGTGTGTTGTTGGCGGTAGTTTGTGTTTGATAAACGCAGGTCAGTTGCAAGCAATCAATCTGCAGAGAGTGGCCCAAAACAACAACAACATTTTACTGAGAGAGAGAGAGAGAGGATAGGAGAGAGAAGAGAGAGAGAGAGAGAGGAGGAGAGAGAGAGGACAGACCACGAAAGAGAAGAGAGAGAGAGAGAGTGAGAGAGGAGAGAGGAGACGAGAGAGAGAGAGAGAGAGAGAGAGAGAGAGAGAGAAAGAGAGAGAGAGAGAGAGGAAGGATCCTGTTCAGTGTTAGATATTAATTATGCATAAGGATAGACACGAGGGCCAGGGCGATCACGATCAAGTCCACAGCAGTGAATACACAATTTTAGTAGTAGAGGAAAGATAAAGGCCAGGGGTTGCTCGACCCTCTGACCTCTCTCACAACAATAATTGGGCTAGGGGTAAGTTTTAAAACACAGACACATTTCAAAACCCTCATGTTTCCCAGGAATCACGTGAAAGAACAGCTGTCAGGATGGTACGATAAACTGCAGAAGCACAACATTCAAAACTACCTTGTTATCCACGCAATCTTCCAGGTAACAGACAGACAGACAGACAGACAGACAGATAGACATGAAATGACAGGGGGGGGGGGACATGTTAATTGTTAATAAATCACCTCTTTTTTCCGATTTTGTTAATTTACGTTAATTAAACAAAATTAACAAAATTAACAAATGCTAAAATATTGGTGTTATCGGTTGATAATACGACTTTAACTGATTTAATTTTGTAGTTTAATTATGCCAAAAACTAACAGAAATTAGTTGGCTGGAAAGGTGACCACTTTTGTTGTCAAACTGACACCTTTGCCCTCTCCGGGTTATTTTCATCATTATACTTTCCCTCTTGATTACTACTCTCTGATTTTCTCTATCTCTTCTCTCTCTCTCTCTCTCTCTCTCGTTCCTCTCCTCTCTCTCCTCTCTTCACTCTCTTTCTCTCTCTTCCCAGTTCCTCTCTTTCCGTAACCCGGGCCGGGCAAAGGTGTCAGTTTGACAACAAAAGTGGTCACCTTCCAGCCAACTAATTTCTGTTAGTTTTTGGCATTTAATTTAGGTATTTTTGGTATTTTCTGATTTAAAGTACGATGTAAGACATGTTCTGGACGGCAGAACTTGTAAAGACCGCCAGGAATACGAAAATTTGAATTTTGACGTCATTGTGACGTATAGCGTGACGTCACGACGTTATAACGTCATGCTAGTGAAAAATTAGTATTAGCCTCATCTAGTAAAGATGCTGACCTAGTTTGAGATCGATTGGACAGATTTGAGGTCGCTATGGCGAAAAAACACACTATCGTCATATCTATTTTCATACAGTCTTAACACTTCAGACGCGATTTAAGACCCTGAAAATAGAGTTTCACAAATTCGCAATACAGTTTCTGAAAGTTTAGACGATTACCTTCGTAAGTGTGGTCTCCATTTTCAATCAGAAGCCGTCTCTCAATGTGTAAATGAGCTCAGAAATTTGGTTGATTTGAAAATGTCTTAACTTTATGACAGTATTTTAGGACGTTCTGGTTGCGACCTGAAGATGAAAATCGCCAAAAACACAATTCAAACGATTATCTTTCGAATACAACAAACGAGAAGTGTCTATCTTATGTAGTCTTTCCAGAAAATTGTCTGCAAATTGTGTAAAAAAGCGTCTATATGTATGTATGTATGTATGTACATGGATATATAGACCAGGGACATTTATTGCTTTTTTCACCATGTCAGAACTCTGAAACTAAAAGAGATAGAAACTTGCCCTTTTGAACTCCAGTAGATCTAGTCTACGTGACACTGTGTGTGTGTGTGTGTGTTCAGTACCTCCCGTCGTTCCACCCCATGCTGAGGTTATTGATGACCCTCAGCGGCCCGTTACTGACTCACTCCTTGCCAGATGACCCCCACACGCAGGGTCAGTCGGTATGATTCCACTTAGATTCACTGGTTTCCCAGCAGTCTCTTTATGGTACCGCAAAAGGAGCATGCGAGTCTGGTCGGATTTGGCACGGAGAAATCTTCCCGCAGACATGTGATGGGACTTACCGTCCAATTGGTTGGTCTTTGGTTACCACTGTCACGACAACATGTGGAAGTAGGTGATTTGCCGGATATCATGATATCCTATCAAGGGATTAAATGCTTATCTTTACACCAAGGGTTGTAGTCTAAGCTAGCTAGTAATGTATTTCACAAGTACGACCCAAGGGTCGGTCAGGCGATGTTGCATCGCCGGGTGGCCAGGTGTATAGATAGTTGGTTGTAAAACAACGTTCATGGTTTCCCTGAGTGCATTTGACCAGTATCAGTTCACTCAGGGCTTCGCGTAATTAATGCGAGGGGTTCTCAGTGTATGGCTGTTTGCTATTTGAATAAGGGTACCATTGATTAAGTGTCCCAAACTTAATGGGCTTTTCCCTGACTACTACAGGGTCTTTCAGATTTGTAGGTTTGTCACTTGCCTAGTTTGGGGTGTGCGTGTCTGAGGCTCGTGTGATTTGTTGTAGGTGTGGGGATCACGCATGTGCGGAGCTTGGATAGTTCTGTTTAGTCTTTTTGTGATCTGTCATAATGTTGTATAGGGTCCTCGTGTTGTATTGGAACATGTTACAGTTGGTGAACCAGCTTTATGAATTTTTAGGTCAAGAGTCGATGTGTGGAGTAGATGTTGTGCTCGAGTTATTGTAATCTGTCTTGTGTCTTAGTTCGTCAGGTTTGGGCAGTGGAGTAGATTGCTCTGATGTTTCTTTCTTGTGCAGAGTTTGCATAGGGGCTTATTTTATTGTCCCTGTGTGCGAGAGAGCATCCTAGGTTGTTTTGGTTTGAGATTGCTAGTGTGAGGCTTCTTAGCGTGGGTTTGTTTGTTATTGTAAGTTTTGGGTAAACATTCAAGAGTTTTTTGGAGGATAGTGTGGTCCATGATTGTAGTTTGATTTTTCTAGGTCGTTTAGGGTTAATTTATCTGTGTGTTGTTTTAGTCGGTGTAGGATTGTGTCTCGTGAGTGGTAGGGGTTTTGGGCAGTTTTCGCTATTGTTTGTGCCTCTTTTGGCTAGTAGATCAGCTTTTTGTTGACTCTTCGATGCCTATGTGTGCTTTGACTTTGTTTAATGTCACTTTGTTGTTTTCTTGGAGTGACTGGATTTTTTGTTTTGTTGTTTCTAGATGTTTGGATCTTGTAGTGCTGCTGAGTAGGTTTGTTAGAGTGGTTTGGGAGTCAGAATAGAAGTTGATGTTCGCTTCTTTCGTGTTTGTCTCCAAGAGATGGGTGGTTGCTATCAGTATGGCCTGCATTTCAGCTTGGTTGATTGTGTTTTCTGGTGCCATTGTTTGGGTTAATGTTTTAACATCGGTTGAGTTGGAGAAATATATGGCAGCGCCTGCTCCTACCTTGGATGTGGAGTTCTCTGTCATTTTGGCACCGTCCGTAAGATGTTGATGTGGTAGGAGGTATGCATATTTTTGTTGTGTTGTGATTTTTGTATTGTGGGGGCCATTGAGTCAATGTCTTGGTTGGGCAAATCTGGGTTAGGTGGTTTGTCATGTCTTTGGATTGGGTCAATTTTGCCCTGTGTCCATGATTTGGGTCGGTTATCCATATGTTGTTAATTTTTAGGTGAATGTAGTTGTTCAATCTCTCTTTGTTGATGAGGAACGTTATGTTGTCTACCCCTGCTAACTTGGTTAGTAGTGCGGATTGGGTGTGTTTTTGCCCTCCGGTGATGCTTCTTGTTATGGTATTTTGTGTTTTCTGGAGGTTGTTCATGCTTTCTTTGTTTTTGAGGACTGTGTGTCCCCAGCTGCCTGCCAATATAGAAGATTTGGCATTAGGATTTGGTCGTGGATGTATCTTGCCGCGTTAGTTACTAAGTCCCCATATTTAGGTTTATAAGGTATTTTAGGGGTCGGGCTGCGGCTTTGACCTTTTCTGTTTTGTCTTTGATATGGGCTTTGTAGTTTAGTTTGTCGTCTAGGATTACTCCTAGGTACGGTGCGTACTTTTGGATTTGTAGAGTTTCTTCCCCCAGTGTTATTTCTTTTATGGTTGTTTTTTGGTGCGGGTTGTGGAATGCTATCACGTTGGTTTTTGCTGTGCTAAGTGATAGGCCTTGGTCGTTGACCCATTTTCTGATAAGGTTGATTTGTTCGGCTAGTATATCGTGCATAGTGGAGTTTAGATCTAGTCCGGTGATGATGATGACGATGTCATCTGCGTACAGGATAATGAGATCTAGATTGCATGCTGTGTATTTGATGGTATTCATGCATAGGTTCCATAGGAGGGGTGAGAGGATTCCCCCTTGGGGGGTACCCCTATGGATTTTGCAGACAATGTTTTCTCCATTTAGCTCGAGCATGATGCTGCGGTTTCTTAGTGCGTGGCTGATCCATTCGTAGATTTCGGGCGGGAGTTTTATTTTGTCGAGGCCGCGTTCGAGTGCTCTGAATGTAACTTTGTCAAAAGCACCCTCGATATCGAGGAAGGCTCCTAGGGCATATTGTTTGTTTGCTAGTGCGTCTTCGATGCGGTTGGTAAGTGTATGTAGAGCTGTTATGGTTGATTTGCCTTTGCGGAAGCCGTGTTGGTTGTCGATAAGTTTTGTGTTGATTTTTAGGTCGTCTTGGAGGAAATTGAGGATGCCCCTTTCCATTAGTTTGTGGATGTTGGATGCTAGGCATATTATACGGTAGCTTTTGGGGCTTTTGTAGTCGGTCTTTCCTGGTTTTGCAATGATTATTCCTTTTGATGTTTGCCATAGCTTGGGTTTTAGTCTGGAGGATAGTGTTAGTAGCATAAACTGTCTTAGTTTGGGGGCGATGATATCCCAGGTGTCGATAAGCATTCCGTTTGTTATGTGGTCTAGGCCCGGGGCTTTTTTCCTTTTTAGTTGTTTGACTGCTTTCTTGAGGTGGTTATCAGTTAGTTGCTTTTCTAACGGGATTTTGAGTTTTTGTGCCTTTCTCTGTTCCCATTTTTGGTCTTTTGGTTCTGTTGGAGGGAAGTGGGTCTCTGCCAAGGCTTTTAGCATTATTTTGGGGTTGTCTGACTCGGTTGTTGGACTGGTTCTTATTGTTGTTAGTTTGTCTTTCCTTTTACTTCCTTGAAGTTTTTTGCTCACTGCTCCTACAGTGGTGAGGGTTGAGATCTCGGTTTTCCATCTGTCATCGTCGCATCTTTGGATTTCTTTCCCTAGTTCTCTTTTTAGGGATTGGAATTTTGTTTTTTGGATGTCGGTTTTTTTGGTACCTTTTAGGCATTTTAGTTCCTCTTTGATGGCTGTGGCTGCTGGTGACCAGGGCGTTGTGTTTATCTTATTGGTGTTCGTGGTGGGCGTGGAGTCATTGTACGATGACGTGAGGGCTTTACATATCTCGTTATAAGATTTGTCGATTTGTATTTGGTTGGGGTTAGTTGGCAGGTTTATTGTTTCAAAGCGGTGTTCGGTTAGCTTTCTGAATTTCTGGGTGTCGGTGTTTTTTTCCAGTTTTACTAGATTGTTTTTGGTGGGTCCCAGGTCTAGCTTTGTGTGTAGTCTTTTGTGATCTGATAGGGTAGAATCCACCAGGGTCCAATTTTTGACTCTTTTGTGGGCTTCTTCGTTTGTGATTGTGAGGTCGATAAGCGATTTGCCTCGCGAGTTTTCGAAGGTGTGCTGGTTTGATGTGTTTTCGATGATGAGAAGTTCTTCCTCTAAGAAACATTGGAGAGATGTGCCTCTTGCGTTCGTGATTTTGTCTCCCCAGGATTTGTTTCGGGCATTGGAGTCTGTGCAGATTATCCAGGCGTGTTTGTGTTTGGCTACGTATTTGCTGGTTTCGATTAGTTTGGTTTCTGTATCTGGGTCAATTTGTTGAGCCCCTTTTGGAGATGAAAGGTAAGCCGAGGTAATAACTATTGCTTTGTTGTTGGTTGTTTTTAGTTTGACACTGACTAGTTCGACGTTGGATAGGGATGCTAGTAAGTGCGCTTTTTGGGCTCTGGTTCTTCCCATAATGACGCATGCTTTGGGTTTTTGTCCCGCCACGGCGAAACAGTGCGTGTTTTTGGGGACAAATTTTATGTTGGTGCTGTTGTTTTTGCCTGTGTAGGGTTCTTGAAGGGCGAGGATTGAGTTTTCGTTTAACAGAGTCATGGCTTTTTGGGTTGCTGCGATTTCGGTGTGTAGGTTGTGTTGTATAATCTCGGTGAGGGTAGTGTTTTTACTTGTGTCGCGTTTCTTACGTTTTCGGTGGCCTTTGGTGATTGGTGGGGGTTTCGCGAGTGGTGGTGATACCTCGGGTGTGCCGGTGGTAGTCGGTCTACTGGCGGGGGTGCTGTGTGTGACTAGGTCACTAGTGGTGGTGTTAAATGTGGCTGGGTCGCTAACGGGGGTGCTGAGTGTGACTGGGTCACTGACGGGGGTGCTGTTTGTGGCTGGGTCACTAGCGGGGGTGCTGTGTGTGACTAGGTCACTGGCTGGGGTGCTGTGTGTGACTAGGTCATTAGCGGGGGTGCTGTGAGTGTGTCAAGCGGGGGTGCTGTGTGTGTACGGTCACTAGGGGGGTGCTGTGTGTGACTAGGTCAATAGCGGGGGTGCTGTGTGTGACTAGGTCACTAGCGGGGGTGCTGTGTGTGACTAGGTCACTAGCGGTGGTGCTGTGTGTGACTGGGTCACTAGCGGGGGTGCTGTGTGTGACTAGGTCACTAGCGGGGGTGCTGTGTGTGACTAGGTCACTAGCGGGGGTGCTGTGTGTGACTAGGTCACTAGCGGGGGTGCCGTGTGTAACTGGGTTACTGGCGGGGGTGCCGTGTGAGATTAGATCTCTGGCTAGTGTATGGTCTGCGTTAGTGTCTGTAGTGTCGGGTCTGTCGGTGTTTGTATGGTCTGATAAGGACATGGCTAGAAAGATGTGGAAGATGTTAGTACAGAGGATAGGAGGATATTATGGCGGGGTGCCGTGGTAGTATACTGTTAGGGTAGGAAGGTATAGAAAAACACTTTTGAGTTTGAGATATTAAAAAGATTGAAATATGGTTGTAACATATAATCATACATCATTGATTAGGAATTTTTAATCGTTTCTACCACGCTGGCGATGGTGGCACGCTTTTTGGTTAGCGTGATTTTCTTTGTTTTGACCACGAAAAATGACCACAGCTCCGGTTTTTCAAGTAATGCTTCATTAATTTTATACCCTTCCGGGAGCCTTATATAGATCCGTATGCTCGTGTCCATTACCCGGGGTGGAATGAATGCTGAACACTTGGTGTTCTCACCTGTGATCTTGTCACGTACTATACCTTGTATTATCATGTCGATCTCACCCTTATCTTTCAGTAGGTCCATTGACAGGCTCTTGGTGATAGTGACTGTGAGGAAGTCGCATTCTGTTTCCAGTCTGGGCGGGGTTAGGGGGGGGGCGGTTAGTGGGAGGTTTTGGTTAGTGATCTGTGACCTTGAATTCATGTTTGGTTGTTAGTCGGGGGATTACAATTTGGGTTTGTGTGTCTTTACCTTGGGATGTACGTCAGCTCGTTTGGGATTTGTTCGTTTTTGAATACTGGTCCTCTCACAAATATACATCGCTGGAGTTTGCTCTTGTGGAGAGAGGTTCCGGATAGCATGCATGGTCTGAGAAGAGTGCCTTGATAAGCACTTATGTCCTTATCTTGTAGGATGATCATCTCATGATGAAATAGTATCCCTCCTTGTATCGGGATGTCGGTCCTGGTTGGGGGAGGGAGTTAGTTTTTGGGGGGTGTGGTTGTGAGAGGAGGGGGGTACTATAGACTTTTTTTTGGGGGGGGGGGGGGGGAGAGTGAACTCCTCTCCACTGTGGGGTGGCTGTGTTTTTGAGGTTACCTTTCTTCTTTCTGTCTTTTCGCCCGGCGTTTTTCGGCCTCGGTCTGTTTGTCGTTGTTTGGTGATCTGGATCTCTTCTTCCCCCGGGGGGCCGATGTTGTCGGTTCCTCGTTGGGGGTTTTGTTCTCGGGTTTCTTTTTCTTGGCCGCTCGGGTTTCCATTCCTCGTTTACCGACCATGTTTGCTAGCTACTTTGGGGGTGGGTTGGGTTAGTTTTGGATTGGGGTGTGACCGTGGGGTCTAGAAACTTGGGATTGGGATTGCGCGCGCAGTTTGTTCGATCAGGGTTGGTCTTTCGTCCCCGTGGCGTTGTCGCGCGTTACGTTGTAAGTATTGGTGTGGTAGGTTATATTGTGACTGATCTGTTTTTTGGAACAGATAGGGTGTGGGGGTTATCTTTGTACCTGAGGAGGAATGGGTTAAGTTGTGGATTTATGTGTGGAATTTGGGCAGCGGTTCCCCAGGGGCGACCAGCCCCTACTTGGTTATTACTGGGTTTATCTCTGCCCTGTCATAAAGACAGCCATGGGCAAGAGAGCTGTTTTACAGGCGACAGCAGCCGGGTCGACGGGCCCTCAATGGGCCCTCAATGACGGGAGTCGGGTGACGTGACACTGTATACCAAATTTCAGACCGATTGGTGCAGTGGGGGCTTTGCTATGGGCGTCGCAAAATGCCATTTTTGGCTAAAAACTGAAAAAACTTATTACTGCTTTCTGGCACGCGCGGCTGGGGGAGGTGGTGGTCACCTTTGCGCTTGCCAGCGCAGTGATAACTTATCTAACGCTTGTATACCCATGCAAGGCCTCCTCCGATAACCAAAGTCCAACATACAAGTTTTTTGGCTCCAAATCGATCAAAATTTAAAGAGTACGAATATTTCAATTTAGCGTGTAAAATGTCACTTGAATGTAATTTTTTCATTGATAATCCATTCTTCAGACGAAAGAAAGTGATGTACAACGTTTCTGTTTGAAAAATACGAAAAAACTCCCAAAATTGCTTTTTTTGGTCAAAAATTGAAAATTTGCTTCGCTACAAATCCTTGTGTTTTTTTAGAAAAAATTATTTTTGGGATATTTTTCGATTGAAGGTAAATTTGAGTCTTATTAAGTTTTTAAGGTTAGAAAATGTGGATTAGTGTCATTTGACCTCAATTGCGGTTCAGGTTGGCTAGTTTTTGTTCGAATTTACAAAATAGAACAAATCGTTGTGGGAAGGCTGTAGTAGACGGCTTGGGGGTATGCAAATCATGCAGAAGGAACATCTTTGTTCGCAGAACAACATGCAGCATGTGTAATACCAAAAAACACGTGCTAAAGGGACTTTAGATGGTATAAATGGCATTTGTTAATGTTTGTTAACTTTTGTTAATTATGTTAATAAATCACCTGTTTTTTCGATGTTAATATTAACAAAGTTAACAAAATTAACATGTCCCCCCCCCCCCCAAATGACAGATAGTCAAATATACAGACAGACAGACACGATTAAACAGACACACTGGGACACGCAGCCGAAATGAGAGAAATTAACGGGAAATTAACACCATCCCCACCCAGGATCGATTGCCGCCTATTCTTCACAAATTCTCTGTTACCAAGACCTCTATGATGGAACGAATTAGGGGCGACTTTGGATCCCAGCGGGCAGATAGGACTTTCATGTTTAAAGCTGAATCTAGCTCCATCTCTACATCGCAGGTAGGATGGAATCTTGTCGGGTGTTTTGACTCTGTTGTGCGAAAAGGTTTTAACATCCCCAATACCCATTTTACATCTTTGAGCGCCTCCTAGGCAAGTAGCGGAATTACAGTTTTTGACATCCCTCCAACGCTAATCACCATCTCACTCCCTTCCCCTCTCTCTCTCTCTTTCTTTCTCTCTCCCCTCTCTCTTTCTCTCTCCCCACTCTCCTTTATTTTTAACACTTCTATCATTATTTAGTCGTGGGTATCGGCAGTGGAGAAGATACGGACCTCCATTATTAAAAGTGTGACTCTAAACCTGGCAGCGATGGAGAAGAATGTTAACGTTATACGGGACAGTCATGAGGTGATTTATGGGCAGGAAGTTGGGGGAACGCGGGGGGGGGGTGTCGAGCAAGCAAGGGTAACAAGAGGTGATTCATTGTTCAGTGGTAGCAAGGTGGGTGAGCCAAATTGGGGTTACAGTAGAGAGGAGCGAGAGCGGGTTACTGCTTACTGTAGTGAGTATTGACTATTGTTCTGCGATTGAGTAAAATGATATCCTATATAGCTTTATCTGGACTGTATTTACAGGATGAGAACTTTGATCTGTACCAGTATATATCAGCCAAGGAACAGCTATGCTCTCTATATGAACAGACAGGGCTGTACGAGGAGGCCTATAGGAGCAGTGAGGAGATATTATCTCTTTTCCGACAATACGTCGCCTCAATACGACACTGTCAGGTAAACTTTTAGATACTAGTCCAATAGCAATCGATGGGCAACTAATGGGATTTTTTAGTTCAGTGTTCACACCAGGCCTTCAGCTCAGTGCAAGTTGGGCAGACGTACAGTAACATTGTGGAACGGGCCGTGGGCCTCCAATACCATATTGATTTGCACTTTGCAGTCGGCTGAATTATGATAATATTGAAACATGATCTTTTCTCAATATACTTGAGCAGGCCGGCTGCTCCCTTCAGTTGTTTTGATTGCTTATCCCTGAGTTTTTAATTCTCACAGGCTGTAATTGTACGATCACTTCTCTGTTAACAGATAGTTCCGTGGATAGAAGAGTTTCTGGAGGCTAAGATATCAACTTGGGATGGATTGTCGCTAGGTGATCCCGTTTCCATAACAACGCCCCACTCTCTCAACTCCCTACAGATGTGCTGCACAGTGTTTCGGAGGTGAGTGTAAAACAGATTTGGTCCTGTCTGACGGTTGTTTTGTTCAAACCCTTTTTATTTTTATTCCTTCGCCGTCGCGGGGCGCGAGGAAGGAGGGTCGAACAAGGCAATCTGACGGCACCGACCCGATCTGAGCGCACTGTCGTTTTGAGAATCAAAACGGTGTCACATATCAATAGCTGAAGAAGTCAGACATAGATCAGTCGAATGCTCCTGTTCTTAATGGAATATTAGTACTGCAAAATCGTTGTTTCTCTTTAATTGTCACATATCAAGATTATTATTAGTTCCCCCTCCTCACATATCCCCCTCACTTCCTACCAGGATTGTTCAGCAGCTGACAGCGCTACAAAACCCCCGTGATTTAGCGAGGAAAGGACTACACTTTCTGTTACAGACGGTCCACGAATGCAGGACACTCAAGGTAATAATTTGGTTACTTCTTCTTCTAAAGAGTGCATGGGTAGGGGAACCCACTAGGAACTATCGCGATGTGGCTTGCACTGTGAGTGTTCATGATAAGTGATCCCGAGGGGTGGTGATAACTTTGGTTAGGCTTTAGCATATATCCACTTGATCCACTAGGGTAGCAGCCTGAACCCCCATTGGTGGATGTAGTAGACAATTGTGACAAGTGAAACAAGGTTTTACAAAAGGATTTTGTAAAACCTTGTTTCACTTGTCACAATAGTTCAGCTCTCCGCATCCCCGGATCGAGCACTCTACCAGGATACAAACTTCTAAATCTAACTAGGGATGTAGTAGATAATTGTCTATAGTTTCATATCTACCTTTAAGCTAAGGGCCAAATGGACAAAAGTTTCACCACCCATTGGGAACTTTTATCTGCATCACATTTACGCAGGTAACAATTATATCGTTCTTAGAATTCTTGAGATTCTTGAGGGTGTTTTAAATTCAAGAAGGAAGCACAAATCTTGAATTCCCTGCATTTTCTGGATAGCCCGGTAACTATCTCGTCGTCTCGAGAGAGAGAGAAAGAGAGAGAGAGAGAGAGAGAGAGAGAGAGAGAGAGAGAGAGAGAGAGAGAGTGAGTGAGAGAGTAGAGAGAGAGAGAGAGAGAGAGAGAGAGAGAGAGAGAGAGAGAGAGAGAGAGAGAGAGAGAGAGAGAGAGAGAGGAAACCATTTCTTCCTGACTAAATCGTCACACCTCTCTCCAGGTGCAAAATCCCTCTTTCTCTCTTTTTCTAATTCTCTCTCACTATCTCTTTCTCTCTATCTTCCTCTCTCTTCCCCCCCCCCCCCTCACCCTCCCTCTCCCAGGTGTCCTATCCTCGTGGCGCCCTGGTGATCTGGGTCTATCTGGGCTGTATGGACCTCCTAGATGCCGTGAAACATGCCTCTCAACAAAATAATATGGTAATTGTTCACCCTATCAGATCAATGCTCTAACAGAGTTTCCCCGCCGTTCTGGTTCTCATTTTGATGACTGATAGAGACACTAAAGAAAGTAATAAAGAGGTAATAGCAAATCAATACGTTCAGGATATATCTGAGGCGTTGGCGGTTGCAAAGGGACAATTGTACAGTTTGGCCCGGGATAAACTCCATCAAATCGGAGAGATGGCCGGCCATACTGGTGGTGAACGGTACAGTAAGGAGGAGATAAAGATCTTAGTAGCTGGTGAGTTGTTCAGGGGCCAGCCGCCGGGGTAACATGCGATTGTTTCAGGGGGTTACCATGGTAACAGTAGAAGCTTCATGTTTGTAGCTGCTCAACTATTTCCTTTGTCTAATTCTCGATATATACAGGAAGTAAGAGTGATGCGATAGCGAAGGTATTCTCGGAGCGGCAACTGTTTCACAAACAGTACATTGACCTATCCCAACTGGCGATTGTGTCCTTTAAGCAGGGATCCTGGTCCCACCATGCGCAACACGTCAACCTTACCCTCGCACTATATCTCCGAAATAGTGGTAATTATCCTAACTCTCGCTCTTTCTATCATTATGAGAAATATATCCCTCTAACATCCCCCTAATTAACCAGACTATGATCTTTCTTGAAGATTCTTCCACCTTCGATCTAGAAACTTCAAAACTGCTAAAAGACTCTCCCCTCCTGCTAGGAAACCAGACAGAAGCCCTGAATGCAGAGACCCACCTCCGTGAAGTGTGTAACTCGTATCATGATCAGGGATGGTCTACGCTGGCATCCTTTACCCGGCTGAAGTTATGCGAGACACAAAACAAGCTAGGTACATGCTCTCTCTCTCTCTCTCTCTCTCTCGCTCTCTCTCTCTCTCTCTCTCTCTCTCTCTCTCTCTCTCTCTCTCTCTCTCTCTCTCTCTCTCTCTCTCTCTCTCACTCTCTCTCTCTTCCCCCCCCCCTCTCTCTCTCTCTCTCTCTCTCTCTCTCTCTCTCTCTCTCTCTCTCTCTCTGCCCGGTGTCACGTCTCACGTACACACGTGGTGATTAGTGGACTCGCCTGCAAGCACCGCAAGGGACACCCCACCAATTGTAATCGGGTCGGGGGGTCGGATGTCTCGGTAGCATGGCGTCTGACAACCGTCTGACAAGAGTCGGGTGTCTGTTCTAATAAGGTAGTATAAAACCCCCATCATCTCCCCTCATTTCCATACTCCCAACTACAACACCAACTACAACCACCCTAACTACCAACTACTACCTTCCTAACTACATTACCATGGCAACAATACCAGTATCTTCCTCCTACCCCTGCCAGTTCAACTCGGAATTCTACGACCTCCCTACTCCTCTGGGTCCCCTTCCTGAATTCTACCAACTACCCCTCTACCCGGACTACTACACCGCATTTGGGATCACCTCTCCTACATCCCTGGCTGAAGAACAGATGCTCCACTCCCAGTTCCTGACCTCCATACCCGACCTAATCGATCCATCTCAACTACCTCCCCTTGTGGCCCCTCCTCAGCAGATATCCTACCCGGTTCCAAGAGAGGATGCCAGTACTCAACAACTCCCCTACCCAATCGATGATGACTGCCAGATAGTGTCGAGTACCACCAGCTGCGGCCCAATTCGACCTGCCAAGAAGAGGAGATCGAGACGGAGCCCTGACTCATCCTGCCGACACCGCACCAAGTTCCTTCCCTACCAACTGGAATACCTGGAAGTGGAGTTCTCCAAAACACCATTCGCAGTGTCTGATCGGAAGGAGGAAATTGCCCGGAATTTGGGTCTTCCTGCCAAGACGGTCGCTCTGTGGTTCCAGAATCGACGTGCTAAGATGAAGAGGAGTGGATCGGGACTGAAGGAGTGTTGAAGAGAGAGATTGTTACATTAACTAGAGAGAGAGAGAGAGATTGTTACATTAACTAGAGCGAGAGAGGGAGAGAGATTGTTTCATTAACTAGAGGGAGAGACAGAGATAGAGAATGTGTTATATTTTTGTTGTGGCATGTTGTCACTAATAAGATCTGTTTTAAGTTTTTAGCCCATTTGAATTTCGAGAAAACAAAGAAATTGAGTTTGCCTTGGTAACAATTATTGTTCCAATCACCCTCTCCCCCTTCACTATTTCACATATCCTTTATCCCTCCTACTTCAATCAAGTCCAAATCATTCCAACCCCCTTCGTATTTCATCTAACTTTCTATCCATTCTTTACTCAACAAATCTCCCCAGGCCCTTCCATCCAACTTCCATCTCCCTAGGTCTTGTTGAGCACGAGGTGGTATCCTGTTCCCATTTGGCAGCAGGTGGATCAATGGAGCACAGCGAGAGGTTCCTGGAATGTTTAGAGGCCCTCAACAAGGGAGACACAGAGGAACCAACACTCTTACCCCTACAACCACTATTCAAGGTAACTATGGTAACCAACACTCCTACCCCTACAACCATTATTCAAGGTAACCATGGTAACCAACACTCCTACCCCTACAACCATTATTCAAGGTAACCATGGTAACCAACACTCCTACCCCTACAACCACTATTCAAGGTAACCATGGTAACCAACACTCCTACCACTTCAACCATTATTCAAGTTAACCATGGTAACCACCCCAAAACCACTGTCTGTTCAAGGTAATCACCAGGCAGTTACCATGGTTACCACTAGCAACTATTATTGTTGAGTAACGTCACATCACTCACCTTGTAACCACAAGAGTGGTACTGTCCCGCCAATATCTTCGTGTTATAAAATTATCCGAGAAACACATTCCTTGTTGAGTTACTCAACAACATATTCGAGGTGTGTGTCTCTGGGTCCCCTCCCACCTTTGTACACATTTCATTCCAGGTGTCCCTGGGCGAGAACGAGGACTTCAGAAGAACCCCCCTCCGAGTGAAGTCCACTACCGACCAGTGTAGTGTGGTGTTTACCATTTCCAACAGTTCCCAACTACCCATCCCTAATACAACGGTATAAGCTGTTTGTTTGTTTGTATAGGAACCAAGCTGCGTAAAGATATACTGTTAATTGCGTTCTCAAAAAAATCAGTCCAGTCGAAAGGAACTTCCTGCGTTTTATACCACAAAAGTGTGACCACCTAAACTTCCTTCTAGGTGGTTGTAAAGTTTGATACTGATAGGGAGACACTGAATCGCAGCAAGTCATTAGTAGATGAGCCAGTCAGCCCGACTGATCCATCCGATGGGTTGTCCCTTATCTCACTGCGAGCTGAAACGGAGCTGCAGAGGAAGGACCAGGAAGGGGGCACAAGAAGGAGCATGTTGGGATCTTCCCAGCCTACCACCCTACAACCAGGTATGTACAATATAAAGGAGGGTGGTTACCATGGTTACCATGGTTACCAGGAGGAGCATGTTGGGATCTTCCCAGCCTACCACCCTACAACCAGGTATGTACAATATAAAGGAGGGTGGTTACCATAGTTACCATGGTTACCATGGTTACCAGGAGGAGCATGTTGGGATCTTCCCAGTCTACCACCCTACAACCAGGTATGTACAATATAAAGGAGGGTGGTTACCATAGTTACCATGGTTACCATGGTTACCAGGAGGAGCATGTTGGGATCTTCCCAGCCTACCACCCTACAACCAGGTATGTACAATATAAAGGAGGGTGGTTACCATAGTTACCATGGTTACCAGGAGGAGCATGTTGGGATCTTCCCAGCCTACCACCCTACAACCAGGTATGTACAATATAAAGGAGGGTGGTTACCATAGTTACCATGGTTACCAGGAGGAGCATGTTGGGATCTTCCCAGCCTACCACCCTACAACCAGGTATGTACAATATAAAGGAGGGTGGTTACCATAGTTACCATGGTTACCATGGTTACCAGGAGGAGCATGTTGGGATCTTCCCAGCCTACCACCCTACAACCAGGTATGTACAATATAAAGGAGGGTGGTTACCATGGTTGCCATGGTTACCCCAGGAGGAGCATGTTGGGATCTTCCCAGCCTACCACCCTACAACCAGGTATGTACAATATAAAGGAGGGTGGTTACCATGGTTACCATAGTTACCATGGTTACCAGGAGGAGCATGTTGGGATCTTCCCAGCCTACCACCCTACAACCAGGTATGTACAATATAAAGGAGGGTGGTTACCATAGTTACCATGGTTACCAGGAGGAGCATGTTGGGATCTTCCCAGCCTACCACCCTACAACCAGGTATGTACAATATAAAGGAGGGTGGTTACCATAGTTACCATGGTTACCATGGTTACCAGGAGGAGCATGTTGGGATCTTCCCAGCCTACCACCCTACAACCAGGTATGTACAATATAAAGGAGGGTGGTTACCATGGTTGCCATGGTTACCCCAGGAGGAGCATGTTGGGATCTTCCCAGCCTACCACCCTACAACCAGGTATGTACAATATAAAGGAGGGTGGTTACCATGGTTACCATAGTTACCATGGTTACCAGGAGGAGCATGTTGGGATCTTCCCAGCCTACCACCCTACAACCAGGTATGTACAATATAAAGGAGGGTGGTTACCATAGTTACCATGGTTACCAGGAGGAGCATGTTGGGATCTTCCCAGTCTACCACCCTACAACCAGGTATGTACAATATAAAGGAGGGTGGTTACCATAGTTACCATGGTTACCATGGTTACCAGGAGGAGCATGTTGGGATCTTCCCAGTCTACCACCCTACAACCAGGTATGTACAATATAAAGGAGGGTGGTTACCATAGTTACCATGGTTACCAGGAGGAGCATGTTGGGATCTTCCCAGCCTACCACCCTACAACCAGGTATGTACAATATAAAGGAGGGTGGTTACCATGGTTACCATGGTTACCATGGTTACCAGGAGGAGCATGTTGGGATCTTCCCAGCCTACCACCCTACAACCAGGTATGTACAATATAAAGGAGGGTGGTTACCATAGTTATCATGGTTACCATGGTTACCAGAAGGAGCATGTTAGGATCTTCCCAGCCTACCACCCTACAACCAGGTATGTACAATATAAAGGAGGGTGGTTACCATAGTTACCATGGTTACCATGGTTACCAGGAGGAGCAGGATGAGCAAAAAACGGTAAAAAGCCCGATTTTGAGCATCTTTAAAGCCAAATAGCGGCCAAACGGTTGGAGATAGAGCTTAAAAGTTCGACGTGGACCCCCCATAACTTGGCTATTGCCTACAAAATGGCACCAGTGAAAAGTCTCTAAACCATTCCTAAGTGGCTACAGCCATTTAGCCAAAATACGGTTATGCGCATATCTAATTATCCAATTATCTAATTAACCAGATAAGATAGAGACTTAATTTCCGCACCTACCCCCACTAATGCGAGGACGCTACACATTTTAGTGTCCTTAGATTTGTCTCTACTCCTTTCCTAAGCCCCGTTTTGGTTTTCGCCAGAAGGCTAAAACATAGGTAAAAGGGCGTGGCCCAAAAACCCAACTTCTTCATTGATAAAACCGCGACCAATTTTTTTGGTGTTTCTAGGGACCTAATAGAGTCTACTAGAAGTGAAATTAGCTTGATAACAATTATGCCCATATTTTGTCATCATATGCCCTGACTAATATAAAGGAGGGTGGTTACCATGGTTACCATGGTTACCATGAGAAGCATGTTGATTGTTGGGGTCTGGTACATTTCTGACTGGGGCGTTTGCCAGCGCTGTGATGCCCACAACTACCGGTTGTCATGGTATCACTCATGTAGTTCCTAGTTGTGTAGATTATTCCATGACAATTCATGCATACATTTCAAAATAGTATCTGGGTTCATTTTATTTGTAGCACTTTGATACGTTTCTTCCTCCAATAAGATTGCTTTTATACCCGAAGAAGTGCGAGAAATGGAAATAACATTCAAACGGGATTCAAACACATTCAACTGCAGTAGCCCTCCCCCTCCATTACCAGTGTGTAATTATAAGTGTGTTACTGTACACAAGTATAACATGCAATACTCTATCATCCTGCACGTACAACAGAATGCATCTTTTTAAACTCTTTCACTCTCAGCAATATAACTCCACCTTTCACTTTCGTCTTTCTATCCTGCTTTCTCCTGATATTTTAGTCCTTTTGTTTTGTTCGTTTTCTTCTGATTTCCATTTTTCACCTTACTCCCACTCTCTTGATAATCTAGAACCATGAAAAAGTGTACGGCGATCCTCCTGTGTATCGGATGTGCCGCCCTTCTAGCAGCTGTAGCTATCGGCCTCTACTTTGCCCTCCGACCACCACCAAACCCCACTATTACAACCTCTACAGCTGGAACAATAACCGGAGTTACTAACGGTGATATATGGGAGTTTCACAATATAAAGTATGCGGAAGACCCTGTAGGTGATCTGAGGTTCGCGCCTCCTCAAGCAATCGAGAGGGTTGCGGATGAAGCAGTGGATGGGAGCAATGCTAGTACAGTGATGTGTGTTCAGGGGATGAGAGGGGTTGGCATGCCAGCTGGGGGTGAGGAGTGTCTGGTTCTCAGTGTCCGGGCTCCTAAGAACTCCCAGAATGGATCTCTACCCATTGTGGTATGGATCCATGGTGGCGGTCTGTACCTCGGTTGGAACTCCCAACCCGGCTACTTCTTCTCTTCAACCTCTACTGAGAAACTTAACTGCGGTGGTGGTGAGCATTAATTACCGGTTAGGATTCCTAGGATGGGCAGCACTAGGGGGAATATCACCCAACAACGGACTACTAGATCAGATCACCGCGCTGGAGTGGGTGAGAGATAACGGGGGTGCGTTTGGGGGTGACACCTCCAATGTGACCATTGTAGGTGAGAGTGCAGGGGGCACCTCCGTGTTGGCGCTACTATTTGCATCACGTGCCCAGGGACTCTTTCACCGTGTGGTGTCACTTAGCCCAGCACCCGCTTTTGATACGAGGGATAATATTGAGATGGTACAGAAACAAGGCTGGTTAGTGGACAATGACTGTGATGCAACAGATTCCAATGATACGGTGTTTGTGGGGTGTTTGAGGAGCTTAGATTCCGATTCTTACTCGCTGGTAGTAGAATGGAATGGTACCTACCCCGGTATTGGGTACTTTGACTTCCCCCTCCGGTATGCAGCTGATATCAACATCTCGGAATCCGTTGGGTTGATCTTCAGAGATGGGGATATCATCGATCTGGACAGCCCTCACTTCACTGACAATGTATTTGTATCAAGTCTTGTTGAGGAGGTGGCGTTTATGGTGCCGCTGAACTATGAGATTGAGGTGTCGTGGGAGGTAGCTGAACCTCTAATTGACTCTCTCCTTCCAGCTCTAAACACTACCCTAACCTCCGCTGCAGAACTCACGGTATCAGGTAGCCCCTACGCAAACCTCACCAACTCCACCATTTGGAATAGGTTTGTAACCGACATGAGGGTGACATGTCCTGCAAATAACTTTGCGACGGAGTACGGATTCAATCGGGTTCTAATCTCTCATCACTTGGTGTTCAATAACGTCAGCTACCCTGCTATACATGCATACTGATACCTATGCCATGTTCGAATGGAGTACAGAAGGATGGTACAGCTACTATCTACCCACCCCTACCGGGGCTGAGACCGAACTAGAGGGGGCCATGCTGGATCTACTGATGAGGGAGAGCGAGGGAAATGTGGTACTGAGTAGAGGGGATGATGGAGGTGTGGTGAGGGAGGTAGGGGATGAGCTGCCACTTGCCGAGTTGTGTCAGTGGCTGGCTGATAGAGGACTTGATAAATACCCCTGTATGAACTGAATAATAGGTGGTAGAGACTGGTGGTTAGGTGGGGTAAATTGTATGTTGTTGGTTCCATTAACTGATGTGAATAATGGAACCAAGAACATGAAATAGGCCATGAAATGAATGTTGGTAGTATAGAATAGCTCTCCGAACATTTCGTCTTTTTCCCACCCTCAAAAGATGCATTTATCGCTTAGATATTTTGAATACAATGGGCTACCTGCTAACTTTTTGAATATATTCAAACAATATTTTGTGCTTTGCTAGTCTATAATGTTCAAATAAGATATAATTGTCAGTTACAAAGCTGTTTTTGCAGGCGATAACAAGGTCCTAGTCTCCTTGGATCCTCGTCATGCTGGCAGCTATGGACTCCACACCTTGCAGATACAGGTAGATTGTTATGTTCTAACCCTCCCTTTGTAAAGGCGGGCCGTGCGAAACAGGGTCTAGCTAGGCAACAGGTATATACACTTAATGACACTCACCCACACCTCACTACCCCAATAAACCCTTGCAGACTCATAACCTCAATATTATTAAGAGGGTTTACTAATGATAAACCCTCTCACTCCTTGTTGAGTAAGGGATAGAGAAGCCCCTCTCAACAACTCAACAACTTGCACTCCTAGGTTGGAAGGGTGGTATTTCGGGACAAAACCCCTCCTCCCTCTCTACCCCCATGGTTCTCTACCCTCAACGTGGGAAGGGAGGTTTCAAGTGTGGAGGTGTCCGTTAACCAACCCGCCGAGAAAATGTTCATATCCGGTCAGGAACAGGTATATTGGACAACGAGAGAATAATCTCTAGATTTAGGGTATTTCGAACGTTCCGTGGGCAGTATGTCAGAGATTTAGGGTATTTCGAATTTAGTATTAGCCATTGGATTAGGGGATGCATATTGTATATTTGAACATGAAAACAACTTTCTTGTCATACCGTAATCTGGGGTAACTTTGTTTTGCAGGGTAACTTTGGACACTTTCAAAATTTGGCTTTAGTCCAAAATTACCAACAGATAAGGACAGATTTGGCATAATTTTTGGGTGTACAAGTAATTGACCCACAAATGTCTAACTAACGGTACAATTATTTTTTTCAATTCTATGCTAATTAGCTCCTAATTATGGGCAAACATAATTGATGTCAAAATCGCTAAAAATGTTCAAATCAAAATGGGTACCATAGATTTGACCGGGCTAATGACCGAATCAAGTTTGCTCCATAGAGTGGAAGGGTTTCGATCAAATAATTCGGGGCACCATTTTTCAAACCCGATCAATTACTTTAATTGAGACTAATAGGGGTGGCTAATGTTACCCCACCATTTTTTTGAATTTTGGGGTAACTTTGGACGGGGTGCCAAAGTTACCCCACACTACAGGTTTTGCACTTTTGGTGTCTGCAGAGTTGCCTTAGACCTTCTCTGAATTGTTTAGCCCACTCCACGCCCATTTCCATCCATCTATTCGATATGTTAGTGAAAAAACTAGGATTTGGACTATTTTATGAAGCTAAATCACAGAAATCCGGCATGAAACCCATCAAACTTCAATAATTTGGGGTTCCTTATCCATACTGTAGCTTGTTAGATGGTATTGGATCTCTAGGCGAGTGTTTTAGTTCTTGTAGACAATCTATGCAGGAGCACAGATACCAAAACTCCTTTATTTAGCCAGTACCCATAACTAGACCACTTCCTGTCTATCCAATTCAGCAAAAAGAACTGACACACTCGCCTAGATCAGGGCCAATACCATCTACCAAACTAAAGGGTGGATGAGGAACCCCAAATTACTGAAGTGTGATGGGTTTCAGACCGGATGTGGCAACCTCTAAATCAAGTCCGATTGAGCTGAAATTTTATTTCGTTGCTAGTTGCATCATTCCTCACACCCAAAAAAGTTGATTCGACATCAACAATTTTTTTTAAATCATGGTGCGTTTGGCTAACCCTATTGTTCTTTTTTAATTTATTGGCCCATTTAAACCCCATTTAAACATTTTATGTTCATTTATTTATCATTGCAAAATGTTCGGATTTATGTTTGTTCCAATATTACTATCGTGGGGTAACTTTGGACGGGTGTCCAAAGTTACCCCACCCTCATTCCAAAGTTACCCCATGCCCTAAAACCCCACTTACACTAAAATACACGTTAATTAATGTAATTAAATGAGAGGGGACCAAAAATTTCACTAGTTATATCTGGTGTACTAGGTTTGGAACGGGATTATTTGGTTCAAAAATTTTCGAGTGTGGTTCTGGCAAGGAGTTATTTTAGGAGAATGCTAAAAAGTGGTACAAAGTTACCCCAACTTACGGTACTACGCGATATTGTATTATCGCTTTGGTGAGACAATACTTTCCAAATTCGTGAAAACCAATTCCCTCCTGCAGATGTTACCGTTGACAATTGTCTCTGAGAAACATTTCCACTCCCTCTCTGTGACATTAAAACCTGGATCTCCCAACATCTCCTTCAAAAACGTGGAAAATGGAATGTACGAACTAGAGGTAGGAGAAAATCCGTGTGTTTTGTGTTTATGTTTTCTTGCTTTCGTGTCGTCATTTTGTTTCATCTCTTTCCCCCCCCCCCTTTTTTCCCCTTCTCACACTCAGTATCACTTCTTATCTTCTTGTACCCCCCACTGTCGAGCTACATTTTGGTCTAATATTACCCGCCGCCCCACCCCCACCCACCCTCCCCCTCCCACCTCTCCCAATATAGCGGACATTGCTATACTGCATACTACAGAGACAATCCTTGTGTTTTGGTGCACTAAGTCGCTTATCGCGTGTAACTAATAACAAATGTTCTTAGCTTTCCCACCCTGTTGTCTGTCTTCTAGAACATTCTAGTGGTGCTACATTCTGTCCGACGCCTTTTTGTGTTTGATTGTTCTCGTTTATCTTTTACATATATCTATGCTGGAAATACACCTCTCATCTCATCACCAACAACATCACGGTACCAATCACCCATCAAAATGCTGTAAGTTTGTCAGTCCGTAATGTTTGTTGTTTATAAAATTAGATACATCTAGAAAGCCCTGGTCCAATATGTTTCTCACTATTATAATTTATTTCATGAACTTTCCACTCACCAATACTCGCTCATTCGTTACTAGTTTCAAGGTGATCACAATCAATTCACTGATTGAGATACAATGTTTTCATTCCAAAACCGTTCATTCATAATTTGTTGTTTTTATATTTCCATTCATTATATACCTTAATAATATTATTGATACGAAATCACCAGAGTCATATTAGATCAAATGATCTTATGCTACAGTTACCCAAGAAAATTTATTGGTATTTTTCCATTGTTTCTTGCTTAAATTATTTTAGAATTCGGACTGAAAAATGAGAATTTTCATCTACACCACCATTACTATATCTAGCTTGCGAGTGAGCCTTAACTAGTATAGCTACAGTTACTGAGAAGAATTAAGTTTTACGATCTAGAAGTATGATTTCATATTCTTTCACCCACGACAGACCCCCGACAGACAGAAGACGATCTGGTGGTGATTCCGAAAGGATGATCCGGCACTATGCTGTCTCGCCTGTTCGGCGAGACTTGGCTGTGTGACTGTTTACAGTCCCAGATGAGTGGTCCAAACCAAACCAAACCAAACCAAACTAGAGGTAGGAGTGAACTTTCAATCCTGGCTTTCAATCAATCTCTATTAGGTCACTTCCCTGAAGTGTACCACATAGTACAGTCAAACCTCGATTTACCGGACTTCTTAGGGATATCTCATAGCATTTTCGTACGGTCAATCGAGGTAAAACGAGGTTTAACTGTGCTCATCATATCCCCCCTCTGTTCACACTTCACTCGCTTCTCTCTCACTCCCGTTTTCACTCACTCGACACTCTCACACCCCCGTTTCTCTCTCTCTCTCTCTCTCTCTCTCTCTCTCTCTCTCTCTCTCTCTCTCTCTCTCAACCGCTTTCCCCTTTTTTCAGGATGATCAGATGGGAATGTTCAGTGTAGAACGTGGAACTACCGAGCAATCATCCTGGAGCCTGACCCTACCCGCGGTCCACTCTAACAAACCCATCAACCTGCTCCTTCCCATCACCTTGACAACACCAGATTCTGAATCCCTCTTCTCCAGGGAGCCCCTCACTGTTTCCTGGCCGGGTGGGGAACAGCGGGTCCATCTGGCTGTCCACCAACCCTTTATTTGTACCAACCAAACTCGCTTTTTGGATGGCAATGGGGTGTTTCTATTACTCGATCTGGTATCCAATCTACCTCAACCCGTCACCATAGAAACTCTAGATGCAGGGTCATGTGAGGGGTGTGGTCCAGTGGTCCCATTTTCACCATGCACCCTTGTCCCGCGGCAAAGTTACTCCTTCATATGGAAATGCAACACTCGGGAAAACACACCACCCTCCGTTACCATTGGTTACACTTCATCTGGACTCTCGTGTACCTATACCCACACCCTAAACCCTCCTCCCTCTCCTCCCTTCTTCTCCGCATCCATATCATGTCTGACTCCCAACCCCATGGAGGGGCAGATCTGCTCCTTTGAAGTGAACCTCAAGTCCCAGGATACCAAGACGTGGAGGTTGCTTGTGTGGCCTCCATACCCTACCCCAGGAGTGGGCCGTGTGTGGGTTCCAGAGACGTACAGGTGGACCTCAAGGAGAAGCTAACGTTCTCAGTGGATCTTGTACCTCTCAGTAAGGGAAGGTTGGAGTTCCCCCGGGTAGTCCTTTGGGAGTTCAGAGATACACAACTCCAGATTACAGGACCATCCCGAGATCTGCAGTATATCATCTCATCAGATCAAGGCCCCCTCTCGCCCCTTGGGGGAGGTCCACCACCAGTTAGACGCCGTTCAGGAGGAGGGGGTGGTAATTCAACCCAACAGCAGCCCAGGGCGGAGAAGTTGGAGTATAGTGCGGGGAGGGAGAGGACTAAACCCGTTAATAGTGTTGTACTAAATACTATGACAACTAACAGTATTAGTGTGGTTCCTGCGGAGAGGCTGGCATCATTCAATGGTTTGTCTCTAATTACCTGTACAGTAGGGTTCCATAGCAACTAGGCTGTGTTGCATTGGTTACAATAGCAACGAGGTTGAGTTAGACTGGTTACCATAGCAACGAGACTGTGTTGAACTGGTTACCATAGCAACGAGGTTGAGTTAGACTGGTTACCATAGCAACGAAATTGTTGAACTGGTTACCATAACAGCGACACTGTTTTGGATTGGTTGCCATGCCCATAGCAACGGGACTGTTTCATTATCTTTTTTTCTGATATGTGTAGCAGGCTACATTATTTACTTGTGTGTGTGTTGTTTTCTTTGTTTACTGTGATTTACCGTTAAATTGATTGAAAACTTAAAATTATTGACAGTATTACATCAATTCAACTAAATACTCTTACAATCCTATCATCCTCTGAATTAATCTCTCAAGTCTCAACTAATCTCTCAATTATCTATTTAGCATGTCTTACAAGGCACTGGCACCCGATAAAGCAGTTCAGTGTTCATCTTTGCGTGGCGGTGGGATCTCACAATACTGGAGTGGAAACATGGTTGACAGTATCTGACGGAGAGAGAGAGGAATGGAGTAGCAACAAGAGGTCAGAATTCTGCACTGATACTCATCTTCTACCGAATCAAGCATCTCACTCACTGTCACGTAGTATTCACTATACTTCACACTACTTCACCATTATTATCATTCTGATTAATCTTCTCAGTTGTACCATCCGCCTTCTCCTCGGATTCTGAGGGGTCTTGATCTGTCCTTTTACCACCCGCCCTCTCCTCTGCCCTCTTTCTTCCACTACTTCTTTTAAACTGGGTCTGGGGTGTAGTCCTCCCCCGAATGTACCTGAAATGGTAACTATGGTAACACACCTAATTGATTGAATGGTAACACAAGCTAAATCAGTAAATGGTTACCATGGTAACACAAGCTAAATCAGTAGATAGTTACCATGGTAACCTACCTCGGCATCATTTCCTCCTCATTGTTAAAACTCCTACTCAGTGGATTGCTGTTCCCCATCTTATTATCTCGAACTATCACCTCCGATTGTGATCTGAGCCCAGCTATTTGTCGTGCAATAACCTGAGAGTTGAATTGTAGTTTTGAACATGGAAACCATTCTTGAAGTTAAATTCATTTTGTTCTTGATTTATTTACTCTCCCCGATCAAACTCAAAGCTCCTAGCTGTCGGCTAGTGCGACCCTCTCTCACTGTAAAGAGAGGTTATTAACACGCCTTTGTTATGTCCTGACCCTCCGTTAGTATTACAATGTAACGGTCCGTTACTAACTTAGTACATTGTTACAATATTTGTCGCAGGGCGGAGCTGTCTGGCGCCGCGACCCATCTGAGCGCACTGTCATCAAATCAAATTGGGGTCTGGCGCCGCCAGACAGGGGCGGAGAGGGTCGAGCATGGCAAACAAACAAACAAATATTGTAACAATGTACTAAGTTATATAGTTGGTATACCAGTTATTTCGGATTTTAAAGTTTCTATTACCCATGAAGGTGGCCTCATGATGCATGCTGTATGGTCTGATACAATGTCTGGTAGGACCTCCACTGAGCCACTTTGAGTTCTGCTGTGAAGGGACTGCCTGTAAAATAGTATGTGATATTAACCCTGAGTTACCGCGGATGGATAAACTTTCCCCGATTTATTTAAGGAATTTACAAAATTTCACCCCTATATTATGCCGAATGGATTATAATGGACGTTATTCATTATGACATGACGTAATGCTAAATAAAGCAGCATGTGATTGTCGGAGAGCATGAAAAGTCCATTCTATCCGAGAATCACGCCATTCGTTGGAGTTAATAAAGAGTTGGAGTTAATAAAGATAAAGGGTATGAGATTCTAACAAAGAGTCCTGGGGGAGGGGAAGGCTTGTTTTGTTCCAACCTTTTTATTCTATTTTATAAAAAATCCCTCCTCTCCGTCGCGGGGCGCCGGGAGGGAGGGTCAAACAAGGCAAGGGAAGGCCGGGGATTGGATTCTTTTTCACTCACCAACGTACCCCTTTCTGTCGCTCATTATTTTGGTAACTATTAAAGTGAGAGAGAACAGCAGGGATTTTCATAAAAAGTCATCTGGATACCCCTTGATGCATGGCTAACTAAAACTTTAGTGAAAACCGCATGTCTCTAGCATGTTTTTGAAAATTGAGCTAACACATGCGAGACGCACCATAATGGGCCCATAACACGGTCGCTTGTAGTGGGAAAACGGTAATGGAAAACGAAGATACAGTAAGACGACGCGCAACCGTGACCAATCAGGGCGCTAGTACGTGCTGACACATGAACTTTTTGCCGCGCGTTATGCACCGTGCGCGTCTCCTTACTGTATTTTGCGTTACCGTATTTTGACTGCAAGCAGCACTGTAATGGGCGTAACTGCATGTACAATATGAATTTACGCCCATTATAGGCCCATAATGGTGCGTCTCGCATGTGTTAGCTCGATTTTCAAAAACATGCGGTTTTCACTAAAGTTTTATAGTTAGCCATCAAGGAGTATCCAGATAACTTTTTGTGAAAATCCCTGCTGTTCTCTCTCACTTTAAACTGTGTGGGGCAATAAAAATCCCCCCCCCCCCCAAGTCTACCATAGTTCTGCAGATACCGCGGAGCGCTAGAATTCGGGGCAGTAACTCTATGAGACAAATAAGTAACTTGACCAAAATTCAGACCTCTAGGAATGAACATTGTCATTTATTCCGAGAAAAATAATTTTTCGGACCAGGGGAGGGGGTATTTTTATTGCCCCACACAGTACATTTGTAGCTAGAAAGTATTATACCTGATTACTCGATAGTCCCATTCCTTCTTTTCTTTTTCTGTTGCATTGCAGACTTCATTCAGG
This sequence comes from Hormiphora californensis, assembly GCA_020137815.1. NCBI lineage: Eukaryota > Metazoa > Ctenophora > Tentaculata > Cydippida > Pleurobrachiidae > Hormiphora > Hormiphora californensis. Next base: position 2,063,517 of record CM035358.1, read on the forward strand.
GACCTGCAGTAGGTCGCCTCGCTTCTCAGTCCTGATCTGGTGAATGTGAATCTGGCAACGTTGACTGCCATTTCCTGATCTGAGGGGGAGAGATGGGGAGATAAGGGATTGATAAGGGGGGGGGGGCAGCTGGGATGGCAGAACCGGAGGGGATTTAGGCCAAAATCAGGCTGATTTTGGCCTAAATTACATTTTCGCCAAGTGAGAGAGTGAGCGGTTTTCGGGCAAGTACATAGTAATAGTAGTAAGGTCTACCATGACACTTTCAAGGGTCTCTCATTTAAATAATTTTAATTTATCCCTTTCTGAAGTTCGCCATCATGCTTCGCTGTCTCACAAAGACCATGCCCTCTCCGAACCACCGCTCGCGTGATGTTACCAAACACATGAAACAATGTAGTGTGCACAAAGGGTATGCAAAATATAGGTAATTATGATAGTACGGGAGAGGGCTGAGGGATCGCCTTTTTCTCTCTCGCCCCAAACCACAATATATGTTTCTTCATTTCTAATCCAGTACTCAGTAGTTGCAGGGTCTATTGTTACAAAACTGCTCTACCAAGATGGGAGCCTAGCAGTTATAATGCAAATTAAAACACTATGTTTTTCTCAACATATGATATATTGATAGCATTTATATATACAGTCAGACCCCGATCTACCGGAACCCCAGACCCGATATACCGGGAGGATATACTCACCCCGATATAGGGAATTAACAGTTTTTGACCTTGATCATATACCCCCCATCATATAAGTACCGGGCATCCCGATTTACCGGACAAAACCCTTGCCCCTTAAGCATCCGGGTAAATCGGGGACCGACTGTATATTGTGATGTGGGGGCTTTTAAAGGTTGACAAGATACCTAAAACTTTTCGTATATCGTCTTATTTTGATTTATCATTAATTTTCAGCATTTTTTCAGAATTTTTTGTCGGCTAGAAAAAAAATCGAAATAGGGGGTCTACCGATATTGTCAGCACTGGTTTTACTGGGCACACTCACTGCGTCTCGCAAATTGAAATTCACGTTTCCGGTTCCTCAAAAGATAAAGACTTGATCTTGGTTGCGTTGGATTGGTCTCAATAAGACCTTTCCAACGCTACCAAAACGGTTTCTGTATCTCATCAGGAACCGGAGATATTACGTTATCCATATAATAATTTCCAAAATGTTAGTTAGAACTTCATTTTACTTGATAGCGATTTCCCGTAACTCAATGTTTAAGGGTCGTAAATCGCGTCGGGAAAGTTAAAAATGCCAAAAATACGATATTTTTCACCGTAGCCACCCAAAATCTTATCCAATCGATATGAAACTTGGTCGTTATGTGAACTTTAATGTCCTTTGGCCAGGGGTTCCCGGAAAACGGATTGGCAAGATGAGAACTGACCGGAGTTCTTATAATTCTAAATTCACGAATTTGGAATTTTTCGTCGACTTTTTTTTGGCGACATAAAACGCGAGGAAATTTTCAATGAATTTTAAAATTTTACACTGCACGCGTAATTCTAGGTTCCGCGCGCGGCGTAAAAAAGCAGCGCTTTTTTGGGAAAATTCGCGCGTTACAGTAAATGATTTACCCGCCTCACCAAAATTGTAATGGCCGTGGATATAGTAGGAGCGGTTAGATCACCACGTGGTTAAAGTCGCATGCGACCCCTTTTTGCGCATTGTCATAGCTCCTCGAGGTCGCATCCAATCATTATCAATATCAAGAAATGTCCCTCAAGTTTTCGCTTCTCCTTGAGGAGATCTACAGGTTTGATGAAGGTCACTTTTGGATTGGATGCAAAATGAAGCCGTGAGAGTAACCTGAGATTAGGGTGGCGCGCGACTTTCTGCACGTGCTGATCTAACCGCTCCTACTATGAGACTCATTGCTCTAAGGAACAAACAAATTATCTTTTAAAAATCAAACACAAATGTCACCGGTTATATGAGGATAAATTACCATTTACCAGGTCACGGGTTCCCAGCAAACGGGTACTCTAGTCAATTTAAAAAAAGGCACACTCATTTGTCAGTAGACCCCCTATTTTGCACATATTTCTAGCCGACAAAAAATTCTGAAAAAATGCTGAAAATTAATGATAAATCAAAATAAGACGATATACGAAAAGTTTTAGGTATCTTGTCAACCATCATACGGAATATAATTCAGGTCAAGCGGCTCTTACAAACAATTCTACTGTACCAACCAACCAAAAGAGAGCTAGGGCACCGCGTGGGTAACATTTTATTTTATAAAGTGGCTAGCTCTCTTATGATTATGAACAATGAAAAAGTGGTTATTTTTAAAAGTTTCTCGCCCAGTCGTGAAAAGCTTGAAGATGCGGTATGTAGGGGCACTTGACACGACTCCTTTTCTCTTTGTAAAAGATCTAGTCAGTTTTCAAATTCAATTTGCAGAGAGAGAGAGAGAAGAGAGTTGTTGAGTAAAAGGAGAGAGGGACAAGACAAGGGAGCGTCTTTGGGACAGATGGCCAAACATAGCTCAAATTTATTGGCCAATCCAATTCAAGTAGACATTCATGTACCATTTATTTTTTTGTACTTTCTTCAAGTTTATGAACAGCAGAAACTCAGAGTACTCACCTTCTGAAGTTGTCGCAACCCTCTCTCACTGAGCCCATATACATATACTATGTAAATGAGGATAAGAACTTAAATGTGTCGAGGTTTTTGTGAGACTCTAATAGAGTCTCACAAAAACCTCGACTGACTCTATGAATATTTATCTCGTATCAGATTCACTCGTATCAGAATTCAAATACGAGTACGATTCTTTGATGTTAAAGTGAGAGTGGACCGACACAGAATTGGACAATGTTGTTGTAGGTAGTAGAGCTTATTTCTCTGAGCATTTTGCTTTTTTCCCGCTTAAAATTGGCCCCTCTATCACTGAGATACTTTTGTTATGTTGGGAGCATGACGTCACGCATCTATCTCTGTATTCTGTATGTGTGCGCGCCCGGGCATGTTCGATGTGCTGCCTACAGAGAGAATACAGAGATAGATGCGTGACGTCATGCTCCCAACATAACAAAAGTATCCCGGTGATGGAGGGGCCAATTTTAAGCGGGGAAAAAAGCAAAATACTCAGAGAAATAATCTCTACTACCTACAACAACATTGTCCAATTCTGTGTCGGTCCACTCTCACTTTAACCTCAGTTAGTCATTTATAGTCAAATCGTATTTTTAGCTTCATCTTGCCGTTCTTGCCGTGCAAGTGTTGATTTGTTCATTGTTCATATAATCTTATCTTCTCATCTTTCTCAGTGGTTACATCTAGAGCTCGAGTTTTTACTCCCTTGACACTCTTTTTTTCAGATTTTAAAACCATTTCAATCACGCGACAAGTTACTTTGCATTCGCGAGTCTCCGGAACATGTCTCTCGTTGTTATGTTCTAACCCTCCCTTTACATTTGGGGTGCGTGAAACACAGTCTAGCTAGGCAAGTCCCTCGCATGCTAACCACCATTTCCATATATAGCTCTCCTCAAGAGATGATAAACTTAACAGCTGTATTCCACACTGAACCTGTACCATTGGAAATAACTGAGAAGGCGGGAACGTTTTTAAACCTGATAACATTAGCAAATCCAGTAAAAAGCAGTGAAATAATAGAGTCCCCAGAGTATCCCGGGCTGCCCGGTGGGATGGCCGTTGCACCCCCACCCGCTATACCTCTGGCTCTACCCGGTGAGAAGATGATCGCATCGCAGTTCATGGGGAACACATCGCTGAATAATTCTTATAATTCAACCACTGCAGCAGTTGATATCGCCAGCGATGAAATTACAGTTATGTTTACTGTAATCAATGTTGTGTGTTTTGTGTGTTTCTGCCCGGTAAATTTGAAAAGCATGAAACTTTACCTCAACATATTACGCCACGGACACCCTTTTTTTGGACTGTTAATGGCCGTTCAGGGTCTATGTATTTTGGATCTGTTGGTGTGTTTTTCTGAGGCAGTGACCCTATGGGTGGAGGTGCCGCTGTGGGTGTGCAGGTGTCAGATAGGCACAAGCCACACCATCCATCTGGCCCTGTCACTTGCCATCTGCTCTATCTGCTGCGTACAGGTTAGTACAACTGTGGTTATCATGATGGGTGTCTTACAGTGGGACAGACCTTCCTCGCCATACAACACTTTAGTGCCAGGTACATTTAAACAACCAATGAGCCCTTGTTTATATTTGCAGGTGTGTAGCGGTGGCAGCACCGTTTTTCTACAAGAGGATGGCCCGGAAACGCACCATAGCAAGTGTCATTCTGATCACTGCAACCCTTTCAGTGTTTGTCTCCCTCATTGCTCAACTAACAGGCATGGTCTCCACGAGGTATACGGCGCCCCCTGAGTTCACCGGATGTGTAACTCTGTACAGAGAGTCCTTCTCTCTATTCTACGGGCTGATATTTGGGTTGAGTTTAGCTGTCGATGGGATTCTGGTGATGACGTACCGCGTTCTGAGCAAATACCTGAAATACAGCACCTCGATAAGCTCAGAAATAAAAACTCTAAGAAGAGGGGCGTTGCTGGTCACCACTTTAACGTCAGGATCATTCTTTATCGCGTACCTCCCCATTCTGGTCCTGTTCATCGTCTTTACAGGTGCGCCAGAGTTGCTAAATGATCTAAAAGCTCCATACTTGATGTGCCTTGATTATGCAGTCAGGCTTTTATTCCATCTCAATTCATGCGTGGTGCCCTTGTTTCTTGTGAGCTCTAGAACTCTCAAAACTATGAAAACAGCAGCCTTAATTGTTTCTAAAAACCGCTTCAGTATCCGTCTAAGCAACTCTAAGTAAATCGGCGGAGAAAGAGGGAAAGATAGAGAGAAAGACACAGAGCGAGAGAGAGAGTTGAAGTGAAAGTGAGAGAGAGAGAGAGAGAGAGAGAGAGAGAGAGAGAGAGAGAGAGAGAGAGAGAGAGAGAGAGAGAGAGGGAGTGAGAGAGAGTGAGAGAGAGATGGATCAATGTAGTGTTACGTAATCTCTTGGTTCAGTGAGGACCAGAGTAATTCGACTATAATGTTGCCAGACTTATCTAGTCTTTTATCGCCCCTGCAGCTGCCAGGGATCAGCTATCTTTTAATTTTGGGCCGGTGTATGGTACCTCTGATCGACATTTACCGGCCGGTGTTCGTTATACTTCTAAAACTATCTACAAATAGTCTTTTGCTGTCGTTCCAATATTAATATCAACTGTTCGATCCTATCATGTATACTCAATATTCTTCAAATAGCGTGTATTTCTTGGCTAAAGAAGTTACTGTGGGTTTCATTTCAAGTGCTAACAATTATACTAACACACTCACTTTGCACACGCGTTTTGCTCAAATCTAACCCACCAGACCAGGGTTTTCCCCATGCCTTACTGCATACGTCATATTTTGATTTTCATCCATTGTATGAGCGTCGTAATGCAGCAGTTAGATAAACCTCGACTAAAGCCATAGCATCCTTGAGTATTTGTTGACAGTTGACAGGTTACGCTGTCACCCAGGCCCCACAATGCGATCAGTATAAATATTTTTTTCTCCCTCTCAGTCCCACCACTCTGATGGTTAAATGCAAAATGTGCGCAGCACGAGGGTATTTTAATACTTTGTGTGGTCCTGCAGCTGCAAATGGGCGATCAAATCGACTTATGAGTAGCTCTCGGCCCTGCTTTTAGTCCCTGCTTTGACGGCTCAAGGATATTAGATCACTACCAGATAGTACCACGTGATCACTGAGTACTTTAGTGGATTGTGGCTCATGGCTGACTGCACAGAATGATGATTTCACTGCTACTCAAGGCTGGGTTTTGGGAGTGATTTGCAGTGGCGCTTATATGAACCATTCAGTATAGGAAACTCAGCCATCTGTGCTGTGTGCAATAATTTCATGGCATTTATAAGAGTGTATTATAATGGCCTCACCTGCCCCTTGCTCAACAATCCGCCGCAGCAGTTTTGCACCAACTGATATCTCTTTACCATATGATATGCTCCTTAGCCATAATCATGATAATTGTTTTCCATTTAGGATTACCTCACTTCAGCTTCTCTTTCCATTGAAGATTATCCCATATATATTTAGTATTACCTTTCAGTCTCACTTTGGCCTCCTTGTACAAGGAAGGTTATTATAATATTCCACTTCACCCTCTTTTCCCAATCCAAGGAATATTATTGTACAGATATGTTCACATCATGGAACATCACGGAAACAGCTGAAATTCCTCCATCCTACGCCATCCCAGTGGCATGTTACTCCTTCATAATGGGGAGTCTTGGTATCCTTGGTAACGGACTCGTTCTCTACTCCTCCATCCGGTACAACGCCCTCAAACTCGACAAGATATCCGTTATGCTGGTTAGGAACCTGGCCGTCGCTGATTTCATATTCGCTCTCCTGGTGATAGTTCCCTGGTTTATTGATTCTGCAAGGGGGCGGTATCCTAGCAACGGTCCAGTATTCTGCTTCATCACCATAGCAATCGGAGTACTCATGTCAAACGTTAATGTGTGGACGGTGTGGGCGATATCTGCATACCGGTTCCTGATCCTGGTTAACCCATTCCGAGTGATATCCTCCCGTTCAGTTTATATCTTCCTAGCTTTAATTTGGATCCTGCCCACCCTCCTAGGGCTGGCTACCAAGGAGGTGTTCGAATCTCATATCACCATGGCATCCGATCAGCGGATCCCAGTGTGCGGTTATAGCGATGACAACAGTCAGGCGACGTCATCCATCCAAACAATGATTCTCCTAGCCGTTCCCATGGCAATGACCCTAATACTAAATGTGGCTGTGTTGGGTATCGCTATGAGGGCCCGGAGTCAACCGCCTGGATCAGGTGGTGGGTTCAACTACAAGGGTCTGGTAACGGTTCTATCCATGTCAGCATTGTTGATAGTCAGCTGGATCCCCTTTACAGTTCTGGTGACCCTGTTCACCGTCACCAACTCCGTGGATGGCACGTGGTTCCACTTTGGGTGTCTCTTCATGTGGATCAACACCGCGGGCAACCCAATTGTATACACCCTCACCAACAAGAGGTTCTCGGGGTACGTGAGAGAGATGTGCCTGGGTGGGAGGAGGAGGAGGAGTTCAGCAGGTGAGCTGCGGTCTGGTGTAACATCTCAAACTAGCAAGAGTGCTACAGTTGTGGCCCAGTAAACAGTGCTATAATGGACTCGAAACCTAGTTCTGGAACCGTTCTGACCAGCGTGATGCCCGACAACTCTTCTCGCTCACAGGAGCGAAGAGTGTTAGAAAGAGTCAGTGTGATGCCTGACAGTGTACCTAAATGGCGAACACTGATGACCACCTAATTATTCTAGACTAACCCTTAAACTAAGCTTTGAGATTCGTGATACACTGCAATAGAACTTCAAGTACCGAGCACCGAGCTGTAACCACACACGCGGGGTTGGGAAGGAAGAGTTTCGTATTTTGTTGGCACGATCTCCTCCATTAATCGTGTTATGTTAATATGATAAGATATGTGCTGGGTGAGGAATGCTGCAGGTAACTCCACCGCCACATCTTATTCAGGCGTGAACTTTAATATGCGAATAATAAATATATTAAATTCAACGTGCCCTAAATACTATATAAATGAAGTAGTAGGACTAGTATCTTTATTTTCAAAATGATGTGTCAGTTCTGTTGCCTCTCCTCGCTTCACTCGTCAGCTTCTGAGCGAAGTGCACGAGAAAGTGTGGGAAGGGTCAGTGTAATGCTTGGCAGTGTGTTATTGACAGTGTGTTATTATGAACAGTACGTTAGTTACCTCTTGGTGGGGATGATGGGAGAACCAAACTTCTCTGTCTCTTCAATTCTTTTATTTTTGCTGATTTCTCTTTCTCCAGTCGTTTCTCTACTCCCTGCATAAATGTAGCTTTAAATGTAGCTTTGATTTTAACTAATTGCTTTGATTATACTCTCCTGAGTCCTATGTTGTGGTTATCTTCTAAAATCTAAATCTTGGTGTAATATTGAATTTACAAGCACTATTATCCCTATAAAACATCAACTCCATCTTCCGCCACAACACAATTCCTAACCCAATCTACCTGTAAATGTAGATTGCTCATTCGACTTGTGATGGTACACTTCCTCCTCAAGTTTGGACTCACACAATACAGTTTCTCATCCATACTCAGACACTTTCCAAGAACTCTATTATTTGGACGTGTAACATGATCTGCACGTGCAAGTTGGGTGGGGCACGTGATCGTGCTATAGGAGCGGATCAGGGGTGGCCGGTGGTGGGAGTCCAACGGTGGACAGATGGTACTGAGAGACCTCATGGTTCACAATGCAACAAGAAACGAAACGAAATATTGGTACGGATAGCGGGGGAGTAATTTCGATCTAGTTTTCACTTGAGGCAATCGGAAAAGTCGGGACAAATTGCCTTAAAATTATATTTTCAGTCTCTCTCTCTCTCTCTCTCTCTCTCTCTCTCTCTCTCTCTCTCTCTCTCTCTCTCTCTCTCTCTCTCTCTCTCTCCATCTCTGGTTTGCATCTCACAGGTGGCATTTGGGTGGTGGTAAAAACAAAGTTAACACAACAGTTAATGACGTCACACTATGGTAGGAGCTACCTAAGACCCCCCCCCCCCCCCCCAAATACAGTAGATTTCTAACTTAGAGTTCTAAGGAAGAAACTTTACACTTTAAAATAGTCCTGTATAGGATCTAGAACCCTAAAAGAAAGAAAATGCTTCAGCCTTTCAAATTCAAGCTGCATGGAAGGTGGGTTACCCCCTAGTGGAAACTTGTAAAAAGCGGTAAAAATTAGAACTAAGTATTAAATGGTCAAAAGAAGTTTGCTTAATCTTCCAGCACCACTTATATAGGTCTAGAAAAGCTGCTAGTTGGGGTAAGTAGGTTAGTGGGAGACACTAGCGTGGTGCGCGCAAAAAAATGCGCGCCACACAAATTTCGTTTTTCAAAAAACATGCAAGAAAACGTTTTTCAAGTTCGACTTTTCACGTTTTGGCTCATAACTCCTATTCCTGATAAGATAAAGACTTCAAACCTTCGCCATTCGATGGGGCATGAAATTACCTTTCCAACGGTACCCAAACGAACTCTGTAGCTTATCAGGAACCGGAGATATGGCCATTTATCATAATGCCGAAAGGCCATTACGAGGGTTATTATCATAATTGATCATATCTCCAGTTCCTGATAAGCTATAGAAATTGTTTGGGTACCGTTGGAAAGGGAATTTCATTGCCCATCAAATGGCGCCGGTTTGAAGTCTTTATCTCATCAGAAACATGAGTTATGGGCCAAAACGTGACAAGCCAAAAATCGTGAAAATTTTTCAATATCGACTTTTCACGTTTTGGCACATAACTCCTGTTCCTGATGAGATAAAGACTTCAAACCTTCGCCATTCGATGGGGCTTGAAATTCCCTTTCCAACGGTACCCAAACAATTTCTGTAGCTTATCAGGAACCGGAGATATGATCAATTATGATAATAACCCTCGTAAGGGCCTTTCGGCATTATGATAAATGGCCATATCTCCGGTTCCTGATAAGCTACAGAGTTCGTTTGGGTACCGTTGGAAAGGGAATTTCAAGCCCCATCGAATGGCGAAGGTTTGAAGTCTTTATCTTATCAGGAACAGGAGTTATGTGCCAAAACGTGAAAAGTCGATCTTGAAAAACTTTTTCTTGTGTGTTTTTTGAAAAACGAAATTTGTGTGGCGCACATTTTTTTGCGTGTACCACGCTAGTGTCTCCCACTAGGTGGTTACGAAGTTACCCCTCCCTTGCCAGCGCGTGAAGGTCGCGAGAGAGAGGTTATTTCGTAACCAAGGTAAGTAGCTTAGACGGTAACAGAATCCAGCCAGTCACAACACAATAGTGAGACATCACAGTGTACCACAAACAGCAAAGAGCCGGCAGGTTACTAGCCCCCACCCTGCTGGACTATGAAGGAGTAATTGAATCCGATTAAATTGGATTCAACCTAATGTCACATGTTGGAAGATTGGGAAAAGGAGAATTAGAACATAGAACGGGAACATGATAGAACAGGATAGAACAGGACAATGACTGCAACTGCAATGACTAAGAGGGTGCTGATACGGCTATAATAAAAGAAGAGACAGAGAATATAGAGCTATGATTCATGATATGAAATAGGGAATCCCCCCCTACATACAGACCGACACTATACAGAACGACACCATACAGACCGACACCATACCGAATCTGTATGGAGTCGTATATACCCGACAAAACGACGCCATACAGACCAAATATCTTTCTCAGCCCAGTCTGTATATGGTCGTATTTTTCCGTGATTCCGACGCCATACAGACCAGTGGTATGTTGTACATATAATGCATATTAAGGTACAGTGTACACACTAAATAATTTTGAGAACCAAATGAAGCAGTTTCATAATATATGGTAGCTAGTCAAAGTGAATGAATAAATTGGGATCAAGTAGCTAGTCAAAATGTACAAATAGATTGGGTCTGGGATCAAGTAGCTAATCAGAGTGTATAAATGAATAATTGGGATCAAGTAGGTAGCCGGGGAGTCCCCGGCTAGCTACTTGATCCGGCGGGGACTAGAAATAAATTGGGTTCTAGTCAGCAAGAGTAGCTAGATGGGGTGTCTAAACATTGAATGGAGGGGGTCTGGTATCCGACTTCGATTTCAATGAATAATTGACTCAACTTGGTATATAAATCAAACTCAGGCTTACTACCTGCAGCTATCTGTTTTAAAAACTTTTCTCAATGAGCTTTACTGAATTGCTATCCAATATTGATACCGATGGTTTGGGCCAAGACCCATTTGCCGTTGTTCCAAGCTCGCCACAGTCTCTAGGATTTGACCCTCTAGAGGACTCCTACATCAGTTTACAGCCGTACCATGCATCAGTTCATTCTAACTTGGAGTCGGACCACATGGATTTTTCTTTGCCTGGCTTTTCTTCTACAGTTCTTGATCTGGACACAGCAATGATTGGTATGTTCAAACCTACTGCATTCCTACAAGTTGAAATTGAAACATTTTTGATATATGCTTCAAATTTTATTGCCAACTTGTTATTAATATTGTAAACTTTTTCAGTAACAGAAGCAGATATTGATATAAATGACAGTGAACCCCGCATTGATGATAGTGTTGCAGCGAGCAGTACTTCAACATCAGAGACCCAAGAATGTAAGTTGCACTGCCTCAATGATGTCTTTAGATAGAGGGAGAGAGAAGTATTTCTCAGTTACCGTATGTGTGCTGCGTGTACTGCAGTGTAGTTCGGACACCCGAAGCGGGTTTCCGTGATTCAAACTAAATTATTTGGAGAGCCTTAGCGTGATAGAAGCCCCTAATAAGGGGGAGATAGCGAGTAAAGCCCCATTACCCAAGTTCGAAGTTATAGGCGTGACCAACAGAATTAATGTTTGTTTATAGTAGATTAGAATAGTAGATAAGAATGTTATGTGGCAAACATGAATGTTTTTAGTTTTTACATGCACATAACTTAATAAAACTGCTAAAGTTATTGCCAGGCAAGTGTTTGCAGAAATTAGGGGAATGTTATAATACACCTTGTCTTGATCATCTAAATCTCTTTTTGGTTTTTCTAACACACACCATTTATTTGACAGGTTGAAGGAAGGAGCAGCTACCCAAACAGCCACGTCCCAAATTGTTACCAGCGCCCTGAAGGGAGTTTCGGACCGGTGCCAGGGCGACCACCTAGCCACGTTTGACTCCCTTTCTCGAAATGTCCAGCGACGAAGGAAGAAACTTCACGCACCGCCACCAGCTCCTAACACAGCTAGGGAGACTGTCATCCCCCCAGAGTTCCAACTAGATTCCAACGGAAACAGATTCCTGCTTTCTGACTCATATACCCGCTCTGGAAAACGGGTGGTAGTTTTCGCTACTGACAAGAACCTGACTCAGCTGGAGAACTCCACGATAACATTCCTGGATGGAACCTTCGCCACCGCTCCTGCCGGCTGGTATCAAGTCTTCATCATCAGGATTTACTTGGCAGACACCAAGGACCACATCCCGGTTGCCTTTTGCCTGTTGGAGAACAAGACGAAGGATTCCTACAAGGCGGCCCTCAACTGCCTAAAAGAAGCAGCTCCAGAATGGGGACCAGTGGGGTTCCTCTCCGATTACGAGACAGCGATCATCAGAGCAGTAGAGGATCTCTTCCCTGACAGCTGGATGCAGGGATGTAACTTCCATCTGGATCAGGCCCTCCTGAAACATATGAAGAATGTGCCAGGATTTTTCACCAAACAGGATCTTCAGGAGATGCTGTATCATCTATTCGGTATGGCGTTTCTTCCGACTGACGAGGTATCTGATGCATGGAACGACTACAAGCACCTACTTTTCGCAACTTTTCCTGAATCGGAAGACTTTTGTGAGTACGTTGAGTCAACCTGGGTTGACGGTAGGTACACGTGTAAACAGTGGAACTGCTATGAGTATGACAGAACCCTGGCCGGACAGCCCAGAACGAACAATGTTTCAGAAGGAGGAAACAATGGACTTAGATTAGCTATGGGGTGTGCAAAGCCCGTGATTTGGAAGTTTATTGAAACAATTCGTAATGTGCAGATTAAAAGTGATATTAAGATCAACCAGTTTATGTCTGGGGGATCTAATGTGTCCAAAAAGAAGAAGAGTGAGGTCAAGAGACAGGAGATGATAAGTAGGCAAGTTAGAGATTACCGTTTTGTTGACCGAGAACAGCGACTAGGATTTGTCAGGAAAATGAGTCATTTCTCTAGTACGCAAAAGAAGCGAGGTTAATATAAATCAGGATTGAGTAATGAGTGCTGTGTTTTTAAAATTAGTATTAAGCGAAATTAGTTTCATACGGAATTTATCAGTATTTTTGTGAGTTAATCGATTGCCCTTACAAAGTTATTTCATTGCTACTGGCATAGAAAATCAAACAATAAACTGTTTTCTTTGTTTCCCAAACAAACCAAAATTATTTAGTGTGTACACTGTACCTTAATATGCATTATATGTACAACATACCACTGGTCTGTATGGCGTCGGAATCACGGAAAAATACGACCATATGCAGACTGGGCTGAGAAAGATATTTGGTCTGTATGGCGTCGTTTTGTCGGGTATATACGACTCCATACAGATTCGGTATGGTGTCGGTCTGTATGGTGTCGTTCTGTATAGTGTCGGTCTGTATGTAGGGGGGTTACCTGAAATAGGATGTTAGCAGATCTCTAGTGGTGTCTGGATTCAGCAGTCATTTCTCACTGCTGGCTGCTGCAGCAGGGGTTTAATATTCACTATCGAGTAGGGAGTAAACCCCCTGCACAACAAATGTTCAGTCATTAAATTTGCAATAAATATACATAGTTTGTAGCAGGAACATAACATATACTTGAAATAAGTTGAGCAGTTAAAACGATAGAAGGAGAGACTAAGGATCTATTCCGATGTGTCAAGGGGACCCTGAAGGAATGAGGGGGTTGGGTAATAAGAGTTTTCTGTCACCATACAGCTGGCGTTATAGCACGGCACCGGCAGATGGAGCGACGGGGAGAGGGAGAGAGATGGGATGATAGAAATGATGAGCGGGGCTGGGTTGTTGTAACAGCGTGATGACAATTATAATTGCTCCGAGCCCCATGTACTCACTTACTACATAATAAATTCAAGATTCAAGTATTCAGACATAATATTACAGAACAGGTTGGGAACTGGCAAATTAGGAAATCTATCCTTGGGGGTAGACTGGGGGGGGGGGCATTTTTATTGCCCCACACGGTAAGTAGGTATCTGGATAACGTAACAGCGAAGTAGATCAGGTGTGGGTGTCGTCCTATTACTCACTGTGGCTGACCATGTCGTAATCAATGTATTTACCGACCATGATAGAGAGGGTTACAACCCAGTAACTACCCCCATCCCTTGGCTAGTTGCCAGCTTTAGTTCCCATGACAACTGCATTGTTGGAAATTCTATGAAGTGACACGGTGAAGATAGAGATAGATATACGGTGAAGCTAAATACCAAAGGAATATTTTAAATGCGGTCTTGATCATTTTCATTAGATTCCCGGTATACCGGTTGCCCTTTTCTTGAAGACTTTGCACATATTGAAAGGTGGTCCTTGGAGTAAACATTACTGGTGAACAGCAAGAGCTAGGTTCCTACTCTTTTGTCAGTTTGGCAAAGCAAACAACTTTCTGTGTCTCTCTCTCTCTCTGTGAGCCTTTTTGTCCTTCTTTTCATAAAGTGGCGGAATTGACAGCGACTCATTAGGTGTTTGCTATGGAGGTTGTCGAGACTGGGTCTTGTGAGTACAATACAACTCATCAATTGTCTCGTGAGTACAACTCATTAGTTGATGATCTAGGGCACCACACAATGGCCCAAAACAATAAGTATATCACCTGTACGGCCCTTAAATAGAGCTTCATCTCTCTCACTTCACCTTCGAAACTCTAGTTTGTACCTCTTGATAGATTTACCAGATCGGTAAGTGGTGTACCATAGATCAGATGACACAGGAAGGGAGAGAGAGAGAGAGCTGGAAAAGAGCCAAAATCCACCACGACTCTACACCTGCTTCATCTTTACTTCCATATAATTGCTGTTGTTTTTTCCTAGAAAAACTCCTCCAGAAATAAATTCATGGCCTCGTGGTGTTTCAAATGTATTTATAGTTTCAAGTCGGATCCTATGTGATAGGCCCGAGGTTGTTTTCTTTCCTCGGCCTCATCAATATCATCTCATCATAATTATTCCTACGACAGGCCTTTCCATATTTTCATTCTTTTAACTACTCATTCTGAAATTTCAAGATGAGAAAAATTATTTTCTCAATAACCCGGCGATTCTTTTTATTCCATCACATTTAAATTCAGTGCATCCGCTCTCAACTCTAGAAACCAGAGACTCAGCCCAATTTCAAATCGATTAGGCTGGCAGTTCATACAAATAGCTCCAGTCATTGATGTTGTTGGGCCTCTCATCTCCGCTGCGCTGGTTTACAGAAAGTAAGAGGTTTAGTTCCTGGATGATATGATATTCTTGAATGCATTTGAATTAGTTTTTTTAAATCAAAGAGTAAGCTGATATGTATCTAGAAATCTATTTTGTGAGCCAGATGACTTTCAGTTCCTGTATAAGTAATTAGGTTTTCTTCTGGGCCACAGATCTAATTTTTAAACCAATTTGTTTCTCCCCAGTTCCCACCAACTTGAACTACTAAGTTGAATTTCAGTGACACAGTGTCAAAACTAGCTTATGTGACCTCTTACTCCAGTGCTTAGTCGGATAACTACTACGCAATTCCTGGGAAAATGTAGCGCCGCAGTGGGTCCACATTTTGCCGGACTAGCTAACAAGCTTTATATCCCTCTTTTCCTCTATCTATCTCTCTCTCTCTCTCTCTCTCTCTCTTCTCTCTCTCTCTCTCTTCTCTCTCCTCTCTCTCTCTCTCTCGCTCTCTCCTCTCTCCTCTCTCTCTCTCTCCTCTCTCTCTCTCTCTCTCTCAGCCTCCTCTCCTCTCACCCCCCCTCGCTCTCGTCTCTCTCTCTCTCCCTGCCTCTCTTCTCTCATCTCTCTCTCTCCTCGTCTCCTCTCTCTCCGTCTCTCTCGGGGTGTGGCGTTGGGTGGTGCTCATCTCTCTCCTCTCTCTCTGGGTCTGCTCTCTCCTTCTCTCTCTATTCTCTCTCTCTCTCTCTCTCTGTCTCGGCATGTGTCTTGTGGCCCACGCAAACCGGCAAACCCCCGCATCGTGTGCAAGCTGCAGAGAGAGAAAAGAGAGAGAGATAGAGAGAGAGAGAGAGAGAGAGAGAGAGAGAGAGAGAGAGGAGAGGATAGAGAGAGAGAGAGAGAGAGAGAGAGAGAGAGAGAGAGAGAGAGAGAGAAAGAGAGAGAAAGAGAGAGAGAAAGAGAGAGCTAAAAGCAAGTGAATCCTATAACTAAGCGTTATAAGCGTTCGTTGTGTGAGGCAACGTGTTTTGGTAATTAGGCTTGTTTTGCTGTCCAGTGTCATTGATCCGTTGTTTACTTCTTTTCTTGGTCGTGTACTGTAGTTTGAAAGTCTGTACTCCATCAATAGTAGAGTGTGTATACCTGCAGCACAGCAGAACTGTAGCAGTGCTACTAGCACACAGTATATTGGTAGTGTGTCTGCACTTCCAATAGCTGTGACCTAGAATTGTACTTGTACGGGTGCTTGATATTAATAAGCACCCGTACAACCTACACTGCTTATTTGCTCAGTATCTTACTGATCTACCTCTCCATCTTTCTATATCCGAACTGGAACATTGTTGTACTTCCCTTTTAAGTTTCTTAGCTCTTTTTTAGTTTTCATCAACTCAAAGTTCAAACAGACACGTCATGTCAATCACACAATTCCCATGACTCAAAATAAAATGGCTATTACACCTGTAATTACTGCGTTGATGATTACTAATTACTCGTGTGTGTTGTTTGCGATGTAGCTGCAGCAGTATATCGTAATTTAACAGATGTACAATTGAGAGTTGCCTTGCTATTATAACTCAGTGCTTATAACACTGCATTATATGCTGCTACTCCTGATAGGTGCATACACCACCAATATTATAAATTACTATCCTCATCTATACTATCTCTCTGCATTAGCATAGCAATTTTGCCACCACACTTATCATAGTCATACTCATTTTTTAGTTGTACTAATAAAAATGCCCCCCCAAGTCTACCATAGTTCCAGATTTCGTGGAGCTTTAAAATTTGGTACAGTAACTCTATGAGACAAATAAATAACTTGACCAAAATTTCAGACCTCTAGCTCAAAATTCATTTTTTTTGATCGGAATGAACATTGTCATTCATTCCAGAAAAAAATATTTTCCGGTCCAAAATTTAATAAATTATGTTTGGCTATCGATTAGCTTTCCAATGTGACCAAGATCAGTTAAATTGGACAACCACAAGAGACAAAGTGCCATGTTTCTTAAAGTTAGTCAGGTCATGTGATCCTCACCGAATCATGGAGAGATTCGGTATTGCTAATCAGGCCAAGGGGCAGAGGAATCTTGTATCACGGCCGCTAATGAGGTATGTGTACCAATACAGGGTGATGTGATTCGAGGAAAGATTACATTTATCAAAGAGCTACAGATCTCATGACCAATCAGCATCGTCATCCCTCATTAGCAGCCGTGATACGTGATTCTTTACCACTTAGACCGATTCGTAATACTGAACACTCAACAATTCGGCGAGGATTACATGACCTGACTAACTTTAAGAAACATGACACTGTGTCTCTTGTGGTTGTCCAATTTAACTGATCTTGGTCACATTGGAAAGCTAATCGATAGCCAAACATAATTGGCTAAATTTTGGACCGGAAAATATTTTTTCTGGAATGAATGACAATGTTCATTCCGATCAGAAAAATGAATTTTGAGCTAGAGGTCTGAAATTTTGGTCAAGTTATTTATTTGTCTCATAGAGTTACTGTACCAAATTTTAGAACTCCACGATATCTGGAACTATGGTAGTTTTGGGGGGGCATTTTTATTGCCCCACACGGTATATAAGTATGTATACACTGTTAGTGTGCATCTCAATCAGTTTGGGTGATTTGATCAGTGATAAATATTAATAGCTCTCAAATCACTCTGTTGTTGTTTTCTACAATCCAGTTAATAAATCGCTATCTCTACCAGTGATTTGTAGAACCAGACATGGCTAGCAAGCAATGTGTCGAGGAGGGAATAGAGAATATTATAACCGATCTGAAATCTCGACACCCCGCCCAGGATGAATTCATTCAGGTTTGTTTGTTTGTTTGTTTGTTTGTTTGTTTGTTTGTTTGTTTGTTTATTTGTTTGTTTGTTTTTTGTTTGACAAGATGTTCGGGAGGCACTAAGGGAGAGGAGGAGAGCAGAAAGGGCTTGGGAATCTAACAAGACAGGACTCAACAAGATACAGTACAAGGAACTACAGAGGCGTTTTGAAAAGATTGATAAGCAGGCGAGGATGGAATTTTCCCGGAAGCAGCTTGAGGAGGTTAAAGATGATCCTGCAGCGCTGCAGAAGAGGCTAGGTCGTCTAATTGGAAAGTCTGAAACTGTTCTGCCAGGAGGAGTGTCAGACGGGAAGTTGGCAGGGGATTTTGCAGAGTTCTTCAGTGGGAAGATTGAGAAGATTCGGACAGCGGTTCGGGATGAGCAAGAGGAAGGTTCTGAGGAGCTCACTGTGGATTTTCTGCCTGCGCCTACCTGTACTCTAACCAAGTTTGAGGAAATCAGAGTTAATGAATTAGTTCGGGTTGTCAAGGAAATGTCATCGAAGTCTTGTGATCTGGACCCTATTCCGACCTGGTTGGTAAAAGACTGCCTTGAAGAACTAGCGCCGATCCTGACGAACATTATCAACAAATCCCTTCTACGATCTACTGTTCCAGATATTATGCAGAAAGCATTGGTGATGCCAACGATAAAGAACCCCAATGGGGACACTGATTTATTTTCGAACTACAGGCCGGTTTCTAACATATCGTTTGTATCGAAGGTACTGGAGAAAGTTGTGCTCAATCAGTTAAACTCATACCTATGGATGAACGACCTACTCAATGCAGACCAATCTGGGTATAGGGCGGGGCATAGTTGTGAAACACTGCTTGCTGGAATGTTTGATGACCTGTTGAAGGATTTGGATTCTGGCAAAGTATCGGCCCTTCTGCTGCTTGACATGAGTGCGGCTTTCGATACTGTGGATCATTCGAAGCTGATTGGAATTTTGGAGGCAAGGTTTGGGGTAAGAGGATCTGCGCTTGAATGGTTTAGAAGCTACCTTAGCAAAAGGACTTTAAAGTGAATGTTCGTGGGGAACTCTCGGCGGCGATTGCACTAATCTGTGGAGTCCCACAGGGGTCCCTTCTTGGACCTGTTTTATTCTTGCTGTACATTGAGGAACTTCAGGATATTGTTCGTCCCTATGGCCTAAAGATCAAACTGTATGCAGATGACTCTCAGATATACTTTGGACTGGTTCCGAGTGATGCAGGGGGGTGGAGTTCCAGTAAAAAGACCCTAGAGGATTGTCTCAAGAATGTCAAAACATGGATGGTTAACCATGGACTTAAGTGTAATGAGGACAAGACGGAGTTTCTACTGTTGGGAAAGACAAGCTCCTTGGAAAAGATGGCATTTGATCCAGAGATCCAGTTTGGAGGTTCGGTGGTCAGGCCTATGGAATGTAAGGGGACGACAGGAAAGACCCTTGGTGTTCTCATGGACCATCAGTTGACTCTTGAGAGACAGATATTCAATGTTAAGAAACAGTGTGGCCTTATGCTCAAGAACTTGTGGCAGGTCAACAAGTGTCTTGACAAAGATACCAAGATTATGTTGGTCAAGCAACTGGTCATTTCCCGGATTGATTACTGCAACATCCTTTACTATGGACTACCTAAGAGGATATTGAGGTATCTTCAGAAGACCCTGAATTCTTGTGTGCGTTTTATTTTCAATCTAAAGGGACATCAGGATGACTACACAGAATACTACAAGGAGGCACACATTCTACCTATTGAGCAGAGGCTGACTTTCAAGGCATGTCTTTTGGCGTACAAGATTGTACGAGGCACTGCACCCAAGTATCTGATGGACCTGGTCCCTCGTGATGACAATCCTGAACCTGTAAAACCTACCCGATCTACCTCAGTTCCAGATTTCTTCAGGTTGAAATATCCAAAGCTCTCAAGTGTAAATGCGAATTCTAAGTTAAGAAGGAGGAGGATCTCTGTATTCCTGCCGGAAGTGTGGAACTCCCTGCCATTGGAGTTAAGGTCTGTTCACCCTGTTGAACTCTTCAAGACAAGGCTTAAGACCCGGCTATTTAAGGAAGCTTTCGTTGATCCAGAGAGCAGTAGCACCTGAGTCATCTCGTCTTTGGGTCACTGGTTCTGTTCTGGTCTGGGTTTAGTGTTCCCCTTAGGCAGACGTTTATTTAGACAGTGTTATTCCTCATTACATTTACCGGGCTTGCAGTAATAGCTGCTGACTTTTTAATAGCTTTGAGAGCTGCTGTCTTTGAGTAGCATGAGAGCTGCTGACTTTGTAATTTAGCTTATTCAGTGTGAGAGCATTTTTATGCCTATCTAAGTTGGTTCGTATTTTATGAGGCCCGTATTTTCATCAATAAAAGTCTATCTATGGTGTGTTTAAATCCAGATTTTAATAGTGTGTGTCATAAGTAAGGAAGGTGTTATAATTTAGGTATACCGCTCTGACGCTGAGCAGTGTCAGTCAAAATTCAGTTTGCTGGCCCTGTTTTGCCTGGGCGGTATACAAAAACTTATATTATTATTATTATTATTATTATTATTATTATGTTTGTTTATTTATTTGTTTGTTTGTTTATTTGTTTGTTTATTTGTTTGTTTGTTTGTTTGTTTGTTTGTTTGTTTGTTTGTCTGTTTGTTTGTTTGTTTATTTATTTATTTATTTATTTGTTTGTTTGCGTGTTTGTTTGTTTGTTTGTTTTTTTGTTTTTTGTTTGTTTGTTTGCTCACATTCCCTTCATTCCATCCAGGCTGTAGAAGAGATTCTGGTGTCCCTGAAGCCCCTGTTTGAAACAACTAACGGCTCTGATTACCTCAACTCCTTCCAAGGTAAGAGATCTTTTAGAATCTTCCAGAAGACCCAAAAATATTTGTTGATCAATTAGTTGAGCCTCAACTACAATGACGTTTTTTGTTCAATTCGGTCCTAATTCTGTTTTCCGCCTCAGTTATCGCCGAGCCTGAGAGGGTGGTGAAGTTCCGAGTTCAGTACCCCAAGTTTGGTGCGGATGGAGCAGTGGAACTCAACACGACCACAGGTACAGTTGATCGGACACTGTACTGTTAATGTACACTGTACCAATGTACAATGCATTGTACATTAGTACACTGTACATTTAGTGCAGTGTCCGATCTGTTAGTACATTGAAATCAGCAATGTACCAAATGTACATTGGTACAGTTTGAAGTATATCAACTCGAACAGCTGCATATATAAATTGGTTCCTGATACACGGTGGTGCTCAGCGTACCATGTTATTGACTGTCCCCCGTCACCCCCATTTCATTGTGCCCTCCCTCACTCATCCCCCTCTCTCTCTCTCTAGGTTACAGAGTCCAGTTCAACTCTGCTCTTGGACCCTACAAGGGTGGGCTCCGGTTCCATCCCTCTGTTTCCGAGTCGATTGTAAAGTTCCTCGGATTTGAGCAGATCTTCAAGAACGCCCTAACTAACCTGCCTATTGGGGGTGGCAAGGGTGGATGTGTCTTCGACCCCAAGGTAAGAGAGAGTCTGAGACATAGGCACAAAGATCATCGACGGATTAATAACACGAGGATACTGGTGCCTGTTAACGATTGATTAAACCCCCCACCCCAGTCCCTGGTTTTAACATTCCAAATCAGACTGACAAACCGTTTTACAAATGTGTGTTAACAGGGCAAGAGTGAAAGTGAAGTTAGGATGTTGTGTGAGAGCTTTATGAAGGGACTCTACCGACACATCGGGCCTAACTTGGATGTACCCGCTGGAGATATTGGAGTTGGAGGACGCGAAATTGGGTAATTTAACATGAGACCATACTGTCTGAGTTTGCAAGCACGATTCCTGACCCTTTCTCGCGTGCTCCTGCGAGCGGAGCGATGATAATAGTCAGGGATCGAGCTGAAGTTCTCGTCAATAACTTTGCGTTCACCAGGTACATGTATGGGGAGTATGTGAGGCTGAGGGGTCAACCTGATATGGGTGTTCTTACTGGAAAGAGCACTGACTTTGGCGGCAGCAAGCTCCGACCTGAGGCCACTGGATACGGACTGGTCTATATCACACTGGTAAGATTGTTGAATAGTATGGGGTTGGGAGACAAATAGCAATTAGTTGGGGGATCAGGGATCTTCATATTTTCACGCTGAATATAATATCACTTGCTAGTAGAGGTCCTCTACATATATTTCTAACACCCATCCCCTCTAGTAGAGGTCCTCTACATATTTCTAACACCCATCCCCTCTTTGTAACAGGAGGCCCTGAAGAAATACAACCACTATCGATATCTACCAGAGAGCAGGAGGGCTGGAATATCTACCAACTGTTTCAATGGTGAGTCCCGTGAGCACGTCCTAAACTTGAAAATAGTCTACAAGTCTATACTTAAGTCTAGAAGTCTAAACCTGAGTTTAGTCAACATAATATAATGGTATCTACCCTTGATCTTTCGTACGTAGTATGAAGGCCCTTATGAAGCAACGTAAATTGACACTAACCAAACCCATTTTTCCTAGGACTGAGAGTGTTGATCAGTGGTAGTGGTAATGTTGCTCAATTTGCTGCTGAGAAGGTCCTGGAGCTGGGTGGAATTGTGTGCTCATTCTCTGACTCAACTGGGTCCATAACCAGCGAGACAGGTCCGTAGAAACATTTGTCATATTTCATATCACTAGAAAGCCCATTGTTAAGTCCTACAATAGCCCCCCCCCCCCGTCTCTATGTCCCCCCCCTCTCACTCTTTGTCTCTCCATGTCGGGGTAAAGAATACGGAGGTTGGTAGTGGTAGAGCGCTGGTGATAAACATCAAGGGAAATCCCGCTGAATAACATGTAGAATCAGGTGATAAAGATCCGTAGAATTGTAGCTGTGTAGAGAATCAACGGGGTACGTAGGTAGAAAAGGTTTGGCAATCATGGTGGCCCCAGCAGTAGATCCCAAAACACCACAGGAACACCACAGGAACACGCAACAAACAACCAAAAACATGCACGTGCAGTATCCCCCTCCAATACCCCTCCCAAGCCACCTCCTTGGCAACCCCCTCTATTTGCACGTGTGGATAGGACATCACACTCATCACGCCACTCATTTGTACTTTATAATAGAGACTAGAAAGCCCATTGTTAAGTCCTACAACAGCCCCCCCCCCCCCCACCCGTCTCTATGCCCCCCCCCCCTCTCACTCTTCGTCTCTCCATGTCGGGGTAAAGAATACGGAGGTTGGTAGTGGTAGAGCGCTGGTGATAAACATCAAGGAAAATCCCGCTGAATAACATGTAGAATCAGGTGATAAAGATCCGTAGAATTGTAGCTGTGTAGAAAGTCAACAGGGTACGTAGGTAGAACAGCTTTGGCAATCATGGCGGCCTCAGCAGTAGATCCCAAAACACCACGAAACACCACAGGAACACATAACAAACAACCAACAACATGCACGTGCAGTATCCCCTCCAATGCCCCTCCCAAGCCACCTCCCAGGGCAACCCCCTCTATTTGCACGTGAGGATAGGTCATACTCCTCCTCATCACGACGTTCATTTGCTTATTATAATAAGGATACTACTTACTAAGCAAATTGTGTGACAGAGATCACCTAGCAACTACACAGTACTTACACTTGCACGTGCAATTATTAGAGGGACCTGGAGAGATCTCTCCCGGTTGCAGTTGGGTACCAAGGGGAAATTCAATTCTGCACGTGCATTCTTTTACTTCTGTCCTGATGTCTAGCTCTTCCACCCCAAGCGCTATTCGGCAACGGTTATATGGGTCCAGAAGATCTGCTGCTGTCAGAGAGTAGGCTAGAGAATATGACAGATTACGCCAACGTGTTCAAGCGAGCCAATCAACGACTACGGATAGCTTTACCCAACGTCGCCCAAGGGTGATTACTCCAGTCGAATATAGAAATCTCCGAATCGGCTACATAGCGGCCAAGTTTTCACGTGATGAGTTTCTGGAACAGCACTGCACCTCCGTGACATTGATCTCTTAAATTCGGACCTTGACATTGTCAGGAAGCCCAGAGCGTACAACAACATGAGTAGGGAGAAAGTGAGAGATAGGCTAGGAACGGATGGTGCAGGTGATATCAGCGTTCCCTAATCCAGCTACCATTTCCCCGAAATTCGCCCGTAGGGCGAACGGGCCTACTAGTTTACATAATTTGAATTCATATACCTTGGCCCAGTTCGGAGAGAGTAGTATTTTGTGAGATAAATTCATCCTACAGTTTGTTCCCCAATTCAACAACCAGTGTTTACTAATCCCTCTCTCACCCCTCACAGTGGTCATCCGACATAATTGTCACAGCTCGACGAGAAATTCGACGAGAAATCACTTAGCACACCCTACCCCTCACCCAACCACCTCTCTCTCACCCCTCACCCAAACACCTCTCTCTCTCACCCCTAACACCCAAACACCCCTCTCTCTCTCACCCCTCACCCAACCACCTCTCTCTCTCTCACCCCTCACCCAAACACCTCTCGCCACTCACTCCTAACACCCAAACACCCCTCTCTCTCTCACCCCTCACCCAACCACCTCTCTCTCTCTCTCACCCCTCACCCAACCACCCCTCTCTCTCACCCCTAACACCCAAACACCTCTCTCTCTCACCCCTCACCCAAACACCTCTCTCGCCCCTCACCCCTCACCCAAACACCTCTCTCTCACCCCTCACCCAACCACTCTTTACAGGTTTCACGCGAGCCCAACTGACAGAGGTTTGTGATTTGAAGAATGTGAAAAGAGGACGGCTCAGTGAGCTTAGTGGAATGTCGGGAGCCACATACCACGCTGGAAAATCCGTCTGGCAACTGGGTATGGAATTTGTGGGGCCTGGTATTCGGGATGGGGGACTTGGAATGTTTTACTTGGGATGGGGACTTGGAAGTTAGTGTGTGTGTTGTAACCACATTCCCCTCAGGTTTGAAGTGTGATATTGCTCTTCCAAGTGCCACACAAAATGAAATCACTGTTGAGGGAGCCAGGAACTTAGTCCAGGGAGGCTGCTGGTGTGTTGCAGAGGGTAAGTGGTGTGTTTTTAACTAATTAGATAATGGGGTAATTAACTAGTGGATCTTCGAAGAGATGCTGGCGAAAGTGCTCGAGAGATTTATCTAGAACTTAAACTAATCGAAAGAGATGTTTTGTATCAGACTAATTAACTGGATAACTAATAATCTCTCTCCCAGGTGCAAATATGCCTACAACTAATGAGGCTGTGGAAGTACTGAAATCCAAGGTTGATATTTACATCCCTGCCAAGGCTGCTAATG
Source organism: Hormiphora californensis (assembly GCA_020137815.1). Lineage (NCBI taxonomy): Eukaryota > Metazoa > Ctenophora > Tentaculata > Cydippida > Pleurobrachiidae > Hormiphora > Hormiphora californensis. The sequence goes on from CM035358.1 coordinate 2,088,624, forward strand.
CAGGGGGTGTGGCTACCTCAGCCCTTGAAATGGCTCAGAACTCAGCCCGACTCTTCTGGACCGCTGAAGAGGTAATTAAGACTAATTAGTTGTTCAGTAAGGGGTCGAGGACCCCCTGTCATCCTTTACTCAACAACTAATTCGGTCATTAATCCCATTTAAAATGCCCGTTTCAACTGAATTGACTGCAAAAGCTACAGCTACTAGTCAGATTTGGATGAAGTCTCGGATATCTCAGTAACCCCAGTATACCCCATCCCCTTACTAAACTAAACCCCGCCAGGTTGATGAGAAACTGAAGGGAATCATGAACAATATCTTCTCGACTGCGTATTCCACCGCCCAAGAGTTTGATAGGCCCTGGGATCTGCAGTTTGGTGCCAACGCAGCTGGATTCCTGAAGGTCTACAAAGCATACAAAGCTATGGGATACCTCAAATTTTAAATTATGTGAATATGTCAGTGAAATATGTGTAGAGACTTTGTGCAAAGTAAATTATTATGTTACAACTATTAATATAAAGTATGCTCATGCTAATTCAAACATTCGAAATCGATTTGTTTTAGTTTTCTGTAAAGGAGTTTTAGAACATAATGTTATGTTCTAACCCTCGTCTCTCCTTTAGAGCTGCATTGTAGGGGAGACTTGACCCATATGGTACATTTGCCCAAATGGATTTTTTCGCTGGGGAGCCCAATATGCGACCATTCCATTTGACCAAAACTTACTATACAATTTTGGCAAAGTTATGTCATTTGAGAGATTTCAATGTCCTCTTTCTAATGAGCCAAAGATTTTGCAAATTGGTCAAGAAATGGCTGAGTTATGGGCAAAAACGTGCGAAATTCTCACAGATCTGGTTAACATTTACCGCCCACCGTACATGGAGAACCTTTCTGTCGCCGACAGTGCGGCTCAGATCGGGTCGGCGACGCCAGATCGGGTCGAACCGGAATGGTTGCTATTCCCAGATATTTACGCCGCGCAATAGCACTGCTGAAAAGTTGTGTTTCTTATTGTTTGTGTCAGTGCGCGTTACAATGTCGTGTCACGTGATGCGACAATGTGTGACACTGTGCCAGGAAGATACGAAAACACGTACATCGATATCCCAGCAGAACCTCTACTGAGCCCCTAGCCCTAATGGCTAATTATCAGCCAATATACCGATTGGGGGGAGGGGGGTTAAAAGGGAACTATAGAACTTATGCCCCAGCTAACGCGACAGAGGTGCAGGTACTGCAGCCTACAGGAAGGCCGGAGGACTCTCCTTTTTTGTGAGGATTTCGGTCTGGAAGCGTCAGGAATCCCAGGTCAGGAACCTGGTACCGAGATTCAGTTTGTAACTGGACTCTTACATATGCAAGATTATTCCAACCTCATATTTAATTCGAGGTAAGAGGGGTTTAACTATACGAGTATATTGTAGTGGGCAGTTCTCGAGATGTAACCTGTTTATTAAACAGTATAGCCACTGTAGGTATATCAATGAATGAGATCTGTTCAGGATTAAATAGGGAGGAAAATTAGAAAAATATCTGGCGAGGGCCGGGCTCGAACCGACAACCTCTGGGTTTCGCGTCCATTGCTCTACCTATTGAACAGTAGGGCGAGTATGTGTGAGAGATAAAGTGAGATTAGCAGCCAGAGAAAATATTAAAAATCTTGTTCCACTGTAGGTATATCAATACAGTCGGACCCCGATTTACCGGGATGTTCGGAAGAAAGGGTCTTGCCCGGTAAATCGGGGTCCGACGTATAAGAATAAGGAAACAAACTACAATTCGTTTTAAGGAGAATAAATAGGAAAATAAGATTTGTTAAAAGCTATCTACAAATAAACAATTTCTACAAATAAATAGCAACTAATCACTAAAATAAGTTAATGGGAAGTCTCGTGAAACATGCACAGTCCTTTTACCGATAACAGTCTTAATCTCTGTCTTATTACAGTAGTCTTCTTAGCGATAGCTTTCTCTCTCTCTCTCTCTCTCTCTCTCTCTCTCTCTCTCTCTCTCTCTCTCTCTCTCCCTCTCTGTTTAATCATCATTCTCCATATCATCCATGCCGCTCATCATCCACTGAAGGATTTCTGAGTATACAGTGAGATCATTCATCTGGTAATCGCAGCTCTCATCATTCGTAGCGACATCAAATATCATTGTGTTTGCCACTGATGCCATACACACGTAGCACTGGTCGCGGATATCATTTGTCCTTAGTTTGGATCGGAATTTACTGAAAGAGAGGGAGGTAATTCTCCTACTACCGCCTCACATAGTTCAAGATCCCCCATTTAGCTCTCCCTCCCCTTAGTCAACAAATTCATTTGGAAAAAACAACAAACCTTCTTTTGTGGGTCATATCAGAATCAAGAATTTTATATTCTCCATATTCGTCACGGGATAGCAGAGTAGCAGAAACATGTTCTTTCACAACAAACTCAGCGCCATACTTTTCAGCTTCCACCTACAAGAATAGAGGTAGTGTGTCTAGCAATTTAATTTTTGCTCATTTTTCGGTGCGTGAGCCAATCAGAGGCCTGGATTTCAAATCAAAGGCCTCTGATTGGCCCGCACACTGAAAAATGACGTGGTCCACGCTCTGTAAGGGTTCGGTAGATCAAGTAAATTGTTATTCAAACTCTCTATTTTGAGACCGCACAGCATAGCAAAAACAAAATCCACCTACAGATTTCGGTGTCTACACTAACCTCACATAAGAACCTCGATCTGCCACTTTTCTTGTTTTTCACCGTCAGATAAGTTCCTATAGAGAACTGCTGATCGGCACACCGCACTGCAAGCACCTCACCGTCATCACAGGGGGATGCAGTTTCCCAGTACTCAGTATGAGTACAATCATACTTTATACTTCCATCAGAGTTAGGGTCACACTCGATGTTCGTTGCCGCAAACCTGAATGAGAACATGGTGAAAACTTAAATTTTGCTGAACATTGTCAAATACTCGGGTAGGGGGTAATGGTGAGAATCGTCAGATAATTGGCTTGCTAATACAGTCGGACCCCGATTTAACGGCACCCTCGGGGGAAAGGGTTTTGTCCGTTAAATCGGGGTCAAATACTGTTAATTTCCTATATCGGGGGAAGATTATCCTGCCGTTAAATCGGGGTGCCGTTAAATCGGGGGCCGTTAAATCGGGGTCCAACTGTACCGGAAAAACCGGACAACCCTTATAAGTTCTAACACTTACGACAAAGACCTCTGATTAAAACTTACTCATATCCGTGGAAGGGGTCCTTTTTCTCGTTCAGATTATCAAAATCATAGGGGTCCATTATCATTCCATACATGTACCCTTGGTTCCTACAAATCGCATTTGCCTCGTCCCGGCCCATTCCCTCATTACAGAGTACAAATTCATTATCCACCATCACAACACCGGCACTTGAATCGGCAGCATCATCAGGATTCTTTAGTGAGAGAGTGAAATGATTATCACCATCCACTGTGATGACCCTATACTTTCTAACCGGCATGACATCACTTCCACTGTTGCCAAACCATCCTTGGTAAATGTTCCCACCGTAATAGTCATCATAACAAGAGCCCTCCGGGGTAAGTGTGAAGATGGGGTACCGGTTGAGATATCCCGTTATGATCCTGTCAGCAAAGGAGAGTGTCCACTCGATGGTAGTCTCATTAACCGTGCCAGGTGGGACTCTGAATTGGGACCAGCTCGACATACATCCAGCAATGTAGTACATTCCATCGGTAGTACTATTAATTGTTAGCTTGATGTGAGGATTCGCGGAGTTATCGACAGGATCCGAGTCACGGAACCATACAGAGGTGTAGTTGAAGAATTGAGTTCCGGACAGTCGACCATTTACCCACTGGATCGCATTTTCCATATTCTCAAAGTCAAACAGGGCTTGGACCATGGAACTTTCCGATGAGCTGACCGTTGTGTATGATACAGAATCTGTAAAGTTTTCCTGGTTTGTCCACTCCGTAACAATAGGTGGAACTTGCCAGCCTTTATCACTCAGGTAGAAATACTCGGTGGCATTATCATTAGTTAAAATGGAACCAGTTGATGAACTTGTGATTTCTTCGTAACATCTTTCAGAGTAGAAGTAGTGGAAGTGCGTGGCCCCGTTAACCAGTATTTCCATATAGGTAGGCCAGTAGGCGAACGTCCAGCGGGTGTAGTCTGATGCACCAACAAAGTCCTCAGGGTAGGGTACACGGGTAAGAGCAGGTCCTGAACAAACCAACACATACAACCCATCTGCAAAGAAATCTGCCCTCAGAATATGGGTGTAACCCCCCCTCGAGCTAGATCCATGTTTTACAACAATTCGTTCGTATGAACCGGCCGCAGACCTTGTAATATGATTTAGGGCACTCGCTGTTGTATTCATCTCTGTACTGCTTCCCTCCCAATCCGAGACGTTATCCCAGACGGCGTCTGTCTTCACCCCAGAGCCGGAGCAGGCGTCCGTGGTTTCATCTAACCCATCAAAGCAATCATACCATTCATCACAAACAAAACTATTGGGGATGCATTTCTTAGCGTCGTAACAGCCAGTGTAGCCGGCAGGACATTGCAGATCCACCACCTCTGTTTCTTCAACCATCTCCGCGTGGAACGTTATATTCCCACCGACTCGTGCACGTTGTGTCGTCACCTGGATCGTTAGGTATTGTCCCTTTTTTGTTCCTACTACAGTCATCCTATGATCAGTATCATTCTGTCCGTCCACCGCAATTAAAATCTTGTCTGTATTCTGATTCCCATCAAATACGAATATCCAGATATCTCCAATAGTTTGGAGGTCAGGGAAATATAGTTGGACGTACCCTCCAGCTCCTGCAGGAAATACTCGAACGCTCCTTAAGGCTGACGAAATGAAGGGGATTTGGTACTCCTCAGGTTCCCCAGCGGGGCCCGCCTGGACGTTATACGAATACCGCTCTGGGTTGTTCATGGTCTCGTTAATCCAAGACATAGCTGGCCAAACACTCCACACTATTGAAGGCATTGAGGTATACTTTCTTGAGGGCCCGTCGAGAAGTATTCCAACGAGCTTATTAGTTCCTCCAGTATTATACAGAACGGCAGCCCCGATATCATCATCGGTCGTTCCACCGTTGCCATTCCCGTCAATACAAAACATTTCCGAGCTATTCCAATAACTTGATCCCCCATAGTTGTTGTCACACGTGTCGGAGGCTGTGACATTCTGTGTCAAATCAAGTAGCGTAGTGTATCCGCCGTACGCAGCCACCGTTACTACTCTTCCGTCCGCCACATAGTCCCGCGATGGCATCTCGGTCGGGTGGCAGTTATAATTGAATTCAATCGGGGTTTCCAAATAGATCATGGCCATGTACATTTTCGGATTTTCAGTTGTATTTTCCTGTTTTACTATCGCCTCCACACGGTGCCAGGCAATACCGTCTGTTGAATTCTCGTTACTCACTCCCACCCAGAATTGGATGGTGTTTATCCAGTCGTCATTAGTGTAAAACATCCCCGTGGCTGTTGTTAGAATCCATCTTTCACTTAGAATGACGGCGTCATAAAGTACTCCTTTCCTGATGAATGGTGTCCAATCTGTATAATAGAAGACCTGGGGAGTGGATACTATGGTGTTACTATGGTGTTACTATGGTATTACTCAGGAACCGACCGAATCAGGAAATACTGGTCCCTGATTGGCTGATAACCAGTCACGTGACCTAAATAACGAGTACTGATTGGTTGTTTACTTGTTTCGGTCGGTTCCTGGTGTTACTATAATGTTATTATGTTGTACTATAGTGTTACAATGGTGTTACTATGGTGTTACTATGGATCGCGATGAATCTATAACACAAGGTGAGATGTTTACCGAGGAAGGGAACTCTCCATATGTAGCAAAACTAGAATCTCCTCCCCAAATCCTTCCAGTCTTAGAGGGAACTGCACTCTTGAGGTTATCAAAAGAGACCAGGTTCTCTTCCTCGTTTTTCTTTTTTCTGGAAGCAACAAGGGCAACCAGCACGGCCACCAATAGAAGCAGTCTCATGATCTGATATACGGTGTCTAATTAGTTAACCAAGGTTGTAACTAGATCCAAGAAAGAAATATGGAACCGTGTCGAATCGATACCGTATTCTCACTACAAGCACCCATGTTAGCACATAGATACATCGGGAATGCACGATTTAATTTATCACCAAAAAGGGGGAATTAGAATAATGTAAAATGGAAGTTGAAAAGTATAAAAATGTTTAGTTCTAGAATTAAGAATATTTTTTTCGATATTCTTAATTATCGGCGGAGAAATATTATATAGGTACAGTCGGACCCCGATTTACAATTACCGGAACCCCGATTTATCGATAATCTTCCCCTGAACTATTTTGGCCCATTTTCACTGAAAATTTCAGATTTTCGAATTTTCTAATTAGCCATGTCATGTGATCTCTATCGAATCGTAAATGGCGAATGGATACGTGGCGACTAATCGGGGCGGGGAATCACATATCATACGTCCTAAGAGCCCATAGTATCGATACATGACCTTATTTAACTAATCGATCGAGTGATTGGGTAGAGTGGTAGAAAATCACACAGGTACCCGCCCGAATCATCGAGTAAACCATTAGCCTGTAGAGATCGCATACCTGATCTCTAAGTCTAATGTGGTCACAGTATCGATATACGTCTTGGTATTGGGATCGACGATACGTGATTCCTCACCGCTACACACATGGACCGATCAATGGTCAAACGGGTTTAATGAATTGTTGTTTGAAATTAATTTAAATCACCTTAAAAATACCAAGGCTGTTGCTACTGATGGTAATATGCTAAGCAAAGCATTGAAACTGCTGATGGGCGTGAAAATTAGATCAATAGAGGGTCAAAAATGCACCACCCCGATATACCGGGCACCCTGATTTACCGGGCAAAATGGCTTCCCCCGAGGATCCCGGTAAATCGGGGTCCGACTGTATTTACTAATAAGGTACATACACTGCAGTTAGTGGTGATTAAAAGATGCTAACTGATGAAATGAACTCGAAAAATTGTTCCTTTCCTTAAATAACCTACGTATCACGTGACCCTTTGCATGGCATGTAATGAACATGATGAATTAAATGTGTTAAAATATCGCAGCATGCATAATATGCACTATATGCATGAGAATACTGAGATAGTAAGATTTTCTGGGCCGGA
>CM035358.1:2100820-2123320 GCA_020137815.1 Hormiphora californensis
TCCAACTGGACTAAAGCACTAAAGCAGGAGATAGACCGAATCGTCCTCCCCTAATAGTGTTTTGTTTCACGTATCGGTTTCTACCATAAGCGGTAGAGAGACCGAATCACCCGCCCCTAATTATAGTGATTCGTGCCTGGTATCCAACTAAACCATAGGCGGTAGATAGACGGAGATAGAGAGTTAGAGAGGTGAGAGTGAGAGATCCGAATCATGGACGACTAATCAAGTATTGTATCACGTTTCATGATATCCTCTAATTAATTAAATGAAAGGCGGTTACCTATAATTTGACCTAATCGGTGCCAATACGTGATTACTGATTTTCTACCGTTATTCGCCAATAGTCTTTATGTACACAATTCAGTAGATCGGAATCACACATAATACTATGATAGGTGAACTAAGTGGTTGGGTGGTTCACCTGTGATTGTGCTACACGCTCAATCAATAGATCTACCCTACCTCATTAGACCAACACTCTCAGTAGTTACTGACTACCTCTACTGAATCGTGGATCGATACGGAAAGACTAATGGAGAATACATAGCGGTAGAGAATCACGTATCGGGACCGATGAGGTCTCATTGTCAATTGGTAACCGCTTTCCATTAGAGGATACCATGGTACGTGATACCATACCGTGATTCTGATTTTTCACACTCTCAGTTCTCACTCGTACTCGCTCTCTATCTCGGTCTCTCTCTATTGCCTATGGTCTAGTTGGATACGTGACACGAATCACTATAATTAGGGGAGGGTGATTCGGTCTCACTACAGCCGATACGTGATACGAAACACTATTAGGGGAGGACGATTCGGTCTATCCCCCGCTTTAGTCTGGTTGGATACGTGATCCCTTGCAGCCTTTTATTGCAGCCTTTTATTGCAGCCTTTTTCTGCAGCCTTTTATTGCAGCCTTTTATTGCAGCCTTTTTCTACAGCCTTTTATTGCAGCCTTTTATTGCAGCCTTTTATTAGGAGCGAAGTTCTACTCACCTGCCTCCCAGGCTACGTTTGATAAAGGAGCCGTGTTCGCTGGTATCTGTCTCCTAATCAACACGGCGGGTATCATTATTGTCTCCCCATTTCTGGGCTATCTAATGGATCGATTTAACCCCTATATCTTCCTAATTATCGGAGCAGTAACACTTCCTGTGACATACCTTTTGTTGGACCGTCCCCGATCCTAGGGGTAAGTACTATAAGTACACGGATGGGGGGACCAGGTTTGTCTAATTGGTAGGGGTCCCCGGTCCAGCTGAGGGGAGGGGGAACATGAACAGACCACCATTTTATCCTAGCTTTTATTTCTTTTGATTCGGTCATAACCAAGAGAAATTGTTGCCTAGCTTGCCCCGCCCGCGAAACAAATGTAAAGGAGGGTTAAAACATAACCAAGAGAAATTGCCATTCCCAGGAAATGATAACAGCATCCCCGACGCAACTTATAACAGTCCTGGCCCTGATAGGTTTTGAGATGCCACTCGCCTGTTACCCCTCTCTAATCATCATGAACGATATTTATAAGGTGAGAGAGAGAGAGAGAAAGAGAGAGAGAGAGAGGGTGAGAGAGAGAGAGAGAGGGGGGGAGAGAAAGCTTACTAACACTATTTTACAGGTCCGTTATAAGGCTCTTACTCCCTCTGCACAAAACCTCATCACCTCAATCTATTGTGGCTCATTTCCTGTTGGAGCCTTCCTCGGTGTCGTCTCGGCAGGTATTCCCTTGGCTATTGTCATTTTGAACTGATAGATCTTTAAACCACTAAACAGCATCCTACACCCCTTTTTTACAGAGCTATTAAAATCTCGCTACATGAAACCTCCTTTTTTCAGGGCTCATATCTCGCTATATGACACCTTCCTTTTTTCAGGGTTCATATCACGCTACATGACGTTTGGGCAAAGCACCCAGATAATGGGGTTCCTGGCAATACTCCAAAGTTTATTTGTCTTCCTCTTCCTCTTCCTAACTCTGCGGCTAAAGAAATCATCTGCAGCTGAAAAATGTGGAGAGGAAACTCCTTTATTGAGGGAGCGGCCAACTTCTCTAGCGACTCACTAGTCACTTCTCTAACAACTTACTAGTCATTTTCTAGCGAATTTCTAGATTGGAAACTTGGTTGGTAACTCCGAAATGAACTACACATGTCAAATTGAACTAAAATATCTTGACATCTGTTGAATGTTCTATGACATAATATTGTCAGTAAACCGTTGAAATTATATATGACATGTTGTGATGTACATTGTGCTTACAAACTATATTACCGTTATCGACTGAACACCGATATTTCCGTGATCAAAATATGTTAAACGCTTCAATTCAGTGAGAAATTAAGAAACAAATACACAAAGCAAGATACAAAACTCTCTCTTTCAGGAACCGACCGAATCAGGAAATACTGGTCCCTGATTGGCTGATAACCAGTCACGTGATCTAAATAACGAGTTCTGATTGGTTGTTTACTTGTTTCGGTCGGTTCCTGCTCTCTTTATAATTGGGGTCACTGTGTTTCACAGACTCTCTCTTCTTGTCCTTCATCTGGGAAGTGGGAACTGATATCATGCAGCTGTTTCAGACATGGTCATTGACAAATTATGACCATTTAGGTCAAGTTAATCTGATTTTCATGTTTTTATACACATAATCTCCCTCTCACACACTAAAACTCTCCCCACACCCGCAAGTCCCTTTTACATTTGGGTTGTTAAATACAAACTCTGAAGTCAACTTATCCGTTGAATAGTCCATCTCAGTTCCAATTAGTGTCATGAGCGCTTTCGAGTCAATGAATATCTTAACACCTGGAATCATTTGTTATTATAACATATATTATTGGTAACCATGGCAACATAATTGGGTGACAAACATTCTGTAGCCCAAACAATTTGTCTTCGAATAAAAACCTACCATCTTGTTCGACAATCTCATCAAACTTAGCGGCATAGTCGCAGTAGTCCAACACATACGTTAAACCATTGCACCCCCTCGTTTTAACTGACACTTTCAATCCCTAGGTAAACGAATATTAAGTATTATATTTTAAATTCTTCTTTTAGACACCTTATACCTATCAATACTATGGCATGGACTCCATAGCTGTTAGGAAATTAATACTAATAGGTACAGATAGCAGGATTTACCATCGTCTAAATATAGTTTCACGGTGATAGCAGGTGAACACGGTGATAGCTAGGGTACCTGTTATCTCTAGGCCTAGCCTACTTCAATCTAGTTTTATCGAACACTATTATACCTGGGATCCTTTATCAGACAGAAGCTGCGAAACTTTCTGTACGGCACTAGGTGTAAGGGTGAGTACAGATCTCGAAGCTTTTAGTCTGGACCCAGTTCTTGCTGCAGCCCTAACTGTGGCTCCAAAAGTCATTACTATACGTAACACGTGAATGGTTAGTGTTAGGTAGAAAGGAAATGATAAACGTTTTTTTGTTGTGTAAACAGGCAATCTATTCTACATTTTGATTGAACATAAAACTATAAAAACGGTATAAACTCGACTAAAATGTTAAAAATTCGTAGGTCTTAAAAGTTATAATCAGAATACACAAACAGAGATACAAACGCATAAAAATTCCGCCCCCACCGTATAAAAGTTAATCCTTGTAAATAATTTTAAAATCTGTCTCCTCCAAATCTCCTCCCATCCATTTTCCAGCCACCACACTCTCCGCAACAATCCGGCCAATCTCAAGTCCCATTTTGGCTGAGACACCATTCCCCCCAAACGCCGCAAAATACCCCGGCTTCACAAACCCAATGTATTGCCTTCCTGTCACAGTCATAGCCATCACACAGTGATCCAATTCGGTGGATACTGCATTAATTGAGGGGAAGAGGAGGTTGAATTTCTTGGTAAAATACTCTCTGGCCACAGGATGATCTTTCTGGCAGTAGTAATCTAGAACCTCTTGGTGAGAGAGCAGTTCTCTTGACACTGGATTATCGAAACAAACCGAGGGACCCAGTTTAATATAGTACTTCCCGTTTGGGTATCGTATAGGAGGAAGAATGTATATGTACGGGATCTCGGTGCAGAAGATGAGGGATGGGAGGGCTTTGCATCGTTCAAATGTTTCCTCATCAATCTCGAACTTCATGACAGTGTGTCCCATTAGTTTTATATCAGGGATACCGGGAAGTAAACCGAAGAACCCAGTGAAAGATCCCGTTGTGACACACACTTTCCCAGATTTTATCATCTCACCATTCTCTAACTCAATAGAATATGTGCCATCCTCTTTTGTTATAGATTTCACAATATCCTCTTTTCGTACAACACCATTTTGTGTTGCCACTTTTTGTGTTGCCTTTACTAAGTTTCTGATGCTGATGTGCCCCCCTTTTACTGGAACGAACAGTGCCTTTTCAACACCTTGAGGATCAAACCCCTCCCATCGGCCCGCGACATCATCTAACAACTCATAGGGCAGACTTTGGGAATCACAAAACGAAATACTTGCCTCCAGAGCACCATTAAAGAAATCATTCTCAGCTCCGACCAGCGCATAACCGACCTCTGTAAACACTTTTATCCCCGACTCAGCCTCCAGTTTGGGATAGCCTAAGGTACTCTGCAAAGCAAGGATTAGCTCAGTTTTCTTTGACGACACTGTCCGTGTTATCCTACCTTCATCATAGTGACATCCAAAAACTGATCTGGACGAGGAATCTTTTACAATCGGTTCCCCCGGGCCCAGCAAACAAATCCTCAAGCCTGCCTTTTGGGATAAGTGGTACGCAGTACATGAACCGAATGTCCCTGCTCCAATCACACATACGTCATAGTTTTCGACCATTTTGTGACTCAACCGGCCCCTCAGAGAGCAGGGAACGTTTCGATGTTGCGCTGAAAAGTGAAAACTCTGATTTTTTTTCACTTTTTTTTTTCAACTCTCAAAACAGCTTTGCATTTAATTTGTTTGAATTTTGGTCAAAGCACTGCGCTGCAATTTAATGTAACGCGCCATAAAATTTTGATTTTGATGCGAAAGGTTGTTGCGGCGCGCGGGATATTTCAGTGAAACTCAGGATCCCACTCCTCCGCAAACAACCAAGAAAAAGAGGCGCCAACTTCACTCACACACAACGCATGCTAATGTGCAACCCTCTGTGCAGCTCCCCTCTCCTGTGTACGTGATTACATTGCGTTGTTCTGCCCCTTTGTTACTTTGAAACTTTCCAATACATTTGTCAAACCTCCAATTTACCATTTTTACCTTGTTATTTTAGTTAAAGCCTCCAATCGGCGCAATGGGCAGTTTAATCCTCCTATTCACTACTTCACTAGTAATCGCAGGTTAGTTTCACTTTCACTATTGGTGTATTTTAGTTTCACTTTCACTATTGGTCTGCTTTAGTTTCACTTTGACTAACACACATACTCGCAGCGGTCAATGGAGAGCCAACACTCAGCTTCTCACCGGGAATGGATGTCAACTGGAAGACGAGTGTCAGCATAACTTGCACGTACAAGCCATATACAGATAGTTATCCCCCTGATTTCACCCACAACAACGTTGCCATTGCTAGCTCTGATTCTCCGTACAAGGCCGAAATTGAAGAAGGTAAGTAGATTGAACTTAAATTGTCTAACATCTAGATGCCCCAAATCTATCTGGATATATCCAACCCCTTGGACCCTCTCTCACCATTATTACACCCCCTCCCCAGGTACCCGAATGACTCTGGAGCACAGTACTGGTGATGGAATGAGTGTGTGGACTATTAATGATCTGACAGTTGCCGATTCCGGTGATATCTTGTGTATGGTTCCTCGGCAGGGTGTAAGCTCAATGACTCCCGTCGCAACATCTCTCGTTGTTCTCGGTATGTGAATATATTTTCTTGGTTTTTCAGAGAAATCATCTTTCTCTATGTGGAATAGTTATCTTTCTCAGTGATCCTTTTTTATTGTCCCTGTTCTCTGCCTAACCCTCCCCAACTACATCCCCCTTCCCAACCCGCGCTCTTACCCCTCACAGAACCTCTCCTTCCCCCTCCTGACCCCCTCTTTTTTCCCCCGCAGAGCCCCCTAGCTACACCGTTGCCGATATTACTGCCACCCCTGATTACACTTCTGCTGAAATCAACTTTACCGGCACTGATGATGCCTCAAAGTATAAGTGCGAGTACAAGACCGTCGAAGAGGCTACATGGACCACTGTAAGTAGAATGGAAACTCTCTTAGTGCCTTGTTTTTTAGAGCATCACAGACTTGTCCTCTCTTTTTTAATTGTCTCTACACCCTACTCTTTGTTTAATGTCACCTTTCATGTATCGAGGTATCCCGAAATTGTTCTGAATCTCAGCAGATCTTAGTGTTACAGAGGGTAGTTAGAGAATGTCACGTGACTGCATATATCACGTGACCTCAATTTGATGTGTGTGGGTTGGTAATGGGCGTATGGCAGTTAGAAATCAGTGACACTCACCCAATACACCCAATTAGTATCCCCCAATTAATCAGTTAAATCAGTTAGCAAGTAGGTTGGTCGGCACTCTGCATGCATTAGTAGAGTGATAGAGAATCGCAAAATTAAAGTAGTGTCTCCAAGAGTGTTTCTGCTATGAGACTGTTTGGTTTTAAGTGCACTAAAGTTGAGGGGGAGAGAGGGACATAGAGAAAGAGAGAGCGAGGGAGAGAGACAATTTGTTGTCTGTAGTGCTTCATTTCCTGGTCTGCATATATTTTAAGTGTGGAGCAGCTCTTACCCATCGCCCTTCTCAAATTTAGTAATATTTATACCCACCCTAACTCAGATTCTAAATATTACTAAAGGAGCTATCATAACTTGCCTTGCTCCACCCTCTCTCATCGGAGGGTTAGAACTTAGAACATTTTTTTAGAAATTTGATAGAAAATAACAAAAAATAACTCTACCTCTATCTCACCAGGTTGATGAGGTTACCGAGCCTACCTGTTCTATCGCCGACCTCACCCCCGCTACTACCTACTCTGTTCGGGTTATGGCTGGTAACCGTGCTGAATACCGTGATGACATCACCGTCGGAGAGGGCTCATTCACTACCAAAGATAACCGTAAGTTGTAGTAGGAACTCAATAATCTCTCTTATTCTTGCTCGTCAAAAAAATTGATAATTTAGTGCATGTTGGGTTTGCTTGTTTATTTATTTATATATTCATCCGTGCCTTTTCACTCCCATCATCACATGCATACAGAAACAGTTGATGAAAGTAAGTATATAAAATTGAAGTACCGTAAGTTTGTTTTCAAAAAAAAACAAGAGGTCATCAATTATTTAAACCCTTGTACCACACAAACATACACAAGATCAATTTAATCAATTTCTCTTTAATTCAAATCTTCCCACACTTATATTCATTTCCATTGATCCCTGTTTTTCTCTTTTTCTCTCTGTTGGCTGTGTTTGTCTGTATGTTGTCTTTGTGTGCTGAGATTTCCCACCAACAACACCTGTTAAATTATTGTCGTTACATGTGTCAATATATCTCATATAATTATCTATCTTGAAAAAGGTAAAGCATATAAAACATCACTCTTTGATTTTAAAACAAATCTTTCTCTTTTCCTTTTCGCCCCCTTTTTCGACACATTTAAATGTTATTGTGACAGTGCTCCCAAATTTTTGAAACGGCAGGCGCCCTATGTGCAGAGATACACCTTTGATTGGTCGCTCTCTTGACACACACATATCACCCGTTGTTTTGCATCTAACCTTTCCCTCTTGACCTCTATATCCTTCTCTTAACCGATATCCCGTGTTGTGTCCAATTGATTATATATAGGACCTTTTTTATCTTCAAAAAATAACAAGCATGAATGCTGCTAATGATTGAATTGATGTTTTGTTTACCGACGGACAACTAATCTCTCCTAATATTGATGATGGTATATATTGACAACTGACTACAACAACTTACTACACTGAACAAACTGACCTGACTGCTGACAACATTACCCTTCTTGAAAGATACAAATACAGTGTACCAGATTTCCCTTCCCCTTCCCACAGGAACACCCGAGATGCTCAGTGATGTCGTTGTCACACCGGAGGCCTACAACTCCACTACCGTTGAGGTGTCCTGGAGTCTGGGTACTAATACCGATAAGGGTATTGCGGTTGAGAGTGTGGTTGTGGTGGTCAATGGGAATGAGGTGGAGGTGGTGGATGGCGAGGATCTGAGCGTGTCAATTGATTTGGATGGTGCTGATGGTGATTATGAGATCCAGGTGTATGGAAAGAACGCTTTCTCCGAGGAGGGAAATGAGATGAGGTCGGTTGTATCGCACAATGTTAAGAAGACCACAGAAGCACCAACTATCCCACCCAAAGTTCCCACTGAAAAACCGGTGGTCGAAGATAAAGTTGATGATTCCGGTCCTGATAGTAGTTGTAAGTATATATCTCTATCTCTCTCCCCCAGCATCCCTCCCCAATCTTTGTATGTGTATGTGAACATCTCTCTCTGCTACTGCATATACTATCCGTAATGTAGCAGCGCTATATATAGCAACCTATACCCCCATAAAACCGTATCACATGTCCCGCTCACATCTCATACGATCTGTGAATCTTTCTTCGTGGTGTAGCAGTAACTTGCAGCAACCCCCCCATATCTTTTAGTTTCTCTTTCGTCTGAAATTTGAGGAGCACTGTCTTGCACGCTTTCTTCCCCCTTTAATAATTATACTTTCTCTTTTCTATCTTTATTTGTTCTAAACAACGCACCCGTTCTTCCTATATCTATCTTTTTGATTTCTTTGTTATAGCCCATCGTCGCCGCTGAGATTTATGCTCCCTTTCTCTCGCTGATCTGCTTACTGCTACAGACCACATTACATTGGACTTCACCCCATATTTGGACATCACGTGACTCACTTCAACACTCATTTTGATGTCTCTAGATCAAGATTGTCTTGAATGTCTCCTAACACTACAAATATTTTCTGTTACCTCCAGGCTTATTCATCTTTTCAAAAGTGTGACCCTTTGCTTGCGTCACCAAGGTAGCACAGTGATAAGAATTACCTTGTGAAGTAGCATGTGAGAGTTGTTAAAGTTCTAAGAATTATTAAATGTGTAATACGATACATTTCTAATAATCTCCCTTATTTCTTATGATAAGAGGTGCGGAGAGATGAGTGTGGGTAATGCATTATTAATGTTAAAGGGGAAGTTTCACTTCTTTTTGGTAAAACATGTTGAATCTGGATAATATATGATCGAGAGCGAGAGAGAGAGAGAGAGAGAGATACTTACTTTACTTTTTTTGATACTTTTGAGTTGTTCGTCATGCTACGTCAGGTCATCCCAGGAACTCGGACCACCGTTTATTGAAGCTGGCTCCAACACACCAGTCAGACAAAGAGTTTCTGTTTGGTGCTTGATATCCAGGTGTAGGGGGACGGTCTGGGATATCACGGAGAAGGAGGTCCAGCTTATTTTTAAATAAATCAGGGTCCTCGATCTCCCTCAGATCATCCGGGAGACAGTTCCACAGTCTAGGACCAATGGAACCGAAGGAAGAGCTATACAGTGTGACAGTTCTTTTGCTCTTCACCCGTGACAGGTCAGGTATCTCTGCTTTGACACCGTGGCGGGAGGTACGGTTGAAGCTAATATCGGTTTCATTCGGTATCAGCCCACGGTATGTCTTGTGCATGATTAGCACTGCATACCTATCCCGCCGTCTTTGCAAAGACATCAAGTCGAGGGCTTTTAGGCGCTGCCAGTAGTCAAGGTCCTTCATACCGGAGATCTTCGCTGTGAAGCCCCGCTGAACAGACTCGAGCAGTTGGATGTCACCGACAGTTTGCGGGCTCCACAATGGAGAGCAGTACTCCATCAAGCTTCTGACCAGGGTTTTATAAACAGCGATCATCAGCTCAGGGTCCCGACTGGAGAGAGAGAGAGAGAGAGAGAGAGAGAGAGAGAGAGAAAGAGTCTCTTTATATCTTTGGCAGTGAAAATATTGCATTTTCCTCTGGGATATGATATGTGTGAAGGGAGATGTAAGATAAACAGAGAGTTAGCAGTGAAAATCATATATCCATAAATTTAATCAGACCTTACACTGACAAAAGAGTGAGAGGGAAAGGGAGAGAGAGGATGTATATTAGAAATAGAGAGATAGAGGGTTTGTGAGAGGAGGGAGATAGAAATATAGAGAGGGGGAGGCTTGTGAGGATCTTGGATAACATGATGATGATGATCTCAAGTGTCTTAATACGTTTAGTAGTGATCTCATAGAAGCTGACAATGGTATGTCAGATTCTCATATATAAATCATCCCATTCTCATGTATAAATCATCCTGGAGTTTAGTTTCACTTTCACTTTTCTCAGACCTGAGAGTGACTTGTTAGCTCGAATTATATGGCCACTCTTAGAAAGTGAGATCATACATGCCTTACCAGTGAGACAATCCAAATGGCCTTACTTTCACTTTCATTTTCCTACTTTCTCTTTCATATAACCCTTTCCAAAATGGAATAAATAGTTCAAAATACACGGGCAATTAACGATCGTTTTGAAAGATGGGTACTTCAGATCTTTACAACTAGAAGATCACGGTGTAGCATTTTATCGAAAACTTTCAATAGTGGAATCGTTCTTCCCAATATGGTCAAATGAAGGGACATACCTGTCAAAATACGCTCTGATATGAAGAGAGAGAGAGAGAGAGAAAAAAGAGAGAGAGAGAGAGAGAGAGAGAGAGAGAGAGAGAGAGAGAGAGAGAGAGAGAGAGAGAGAGAGAGAGAGAGAGAGAGAGAGGACAGTTTGTAGGCAATATAATAGCACTCTGACAGAATTCTCTTCCCAATAAATCTTTGCACCGCATCTGTCACTAAATGCTTGAAGAAAATTTGCCCCTCTGCCCTCATTACGTACTGGGGGTCCAGGCCGAAAATCGAAATATTCGAACAGTATCCTAATTTTGAGGGTTCGCCTCGACTTATATGTTCGGGCTGGAGAGTCTCCAGCGGTCCAGCCGCTGGACCCCCAAGAAAGGAGAAAAAGGGGGCTCTCGCCGAGTGTACTGATGGAAGGAGAAATAATGAGAGAGGGAGGTGGTTTGGTCTAATTGTGGTACATTGTAGAAGAGGTAGAGTGATCATGAGTTGTTCCCGCTCTGAATGAACACAAAGGGTCACAGTATTATACCATATATGGCATAATTGGATTAATCGATATATTCATTGCTGTACTGCAAGTACACTGAGAGCTTCCTGAGTGTCTAGTAATTATATCGGAGTTTTCTGCCCTTTTATAGAAGGCCAAGTTAGTCTATAGAAAGCCGAGAAGGTAATGCTGGAGAAGTCTCACGGATCGTATTGTTCGATCGATTACCTGTCCGGAGAGCGAATGGTATATTTCCAAATATAGCGGATGTTGTGAGCTAGAGATGTTAGACTGGGTACCAGACACGGTTTGTGTAATGCCAGAGCGAGATTTGTAAATAGAGGGAAGGGGAGAGAGAGAGAGATAGAAATATAGGGAAGGGGGAGAGAGAGAAAGAATAATAGAAAGGTATGGTAAGACAGCTTGGGTGGTAATACTGTGAATTGACCGCTGACAGGAGAGTTGCTGTCTTATTCTGGGTGGGGGTCTCTCTCTCTCTCTCTCTCTCTCTCTCTCTCTCTCTCTCTCTCTCTCTCTCTCTCTCTCTCTCTCTCTCTCTCTCTCTCTCTCCCTTCCGCCCTGTTTCACATACATAGTACTGTGTGCATGCGTTGAGAGACATACTATGACAGTACCTAATTGTAAATAGAAAGGAGAAGAAAAGTGGTGGGATAGAGGGCATTATATCAAGAACTGATAGAATTGAAGATTCTTAGAAATCCTTTCTGACAACCATGAACATAAAACATTAATTCACGGAGGAGAGAAAGAGAGTGAGAGAGTGCCGCCTTTTTAACATATTATAATGCATGATTCCCTTGAAATGTGTTACACGCTCAGATCATTCTGCAAGAGGGTTCATGTCGAGAATGGTCGAGAGAGAGAGAGGGAGTTGAGAAGTTTGCACGTTGAAAAATCCTCTGATATGTGTGTAAGGTGTGGACTGAGAAAGATGGAGAGATGGAAGAGAGAGAGAGAGAGAGAGAAAGAGAAGAGGTTGAGAGAGGGACGTGTAAACGCACTGTTCATTACATGAATTGCATGCAAAATGAGTTGCCTAGAAAGATCTGACACGTAAAGAAGAAAAAACAGGCTGACTTTTTTTCTCTTTCTTCCTTTTCTCCCTCTCATTTTTCTCACCTTTGAAAAAAAACGCTCTTTCAGTTCCTCCTAACAATAAAGTCACATTTCCCCGAACATATCACCACCCCCCCCCCCCCTTTTCGATTGCCTCTGCTACTCAAAGTTAAGTAACGTTAGTGGTGCACCATGGTGGGTCACAGCGTTGAGGTAATATATGTGACAGAGAATAATATATTGGCTGTAGATGTTCTGTAAAGATTCCCCTGAGTAGAAAATGGGAGAATTGGTGATGGAGCAATGGTAGAGAAAGGGAGAATCGGATGATGATCATAGTAAAATTACAGACAGTCCCTGTGGTTGGAAGATTTCCTCTTCCGACTTTTTAGTCAAGAAGTCTAGCGAGGTATGAGATACTTTTCACTTGAGTAAAATCCTTCCCTTGGCCCTCATTTTTAGATAAATAAAAGTTCGAAGAGGTCGGTGAAGAAACTGCTGGGATTTTGTTTTTTGGGAGTCTGGGGAGAGTAGAGATGTGCATAACAAGAGTCCAATGTGCAGTACAAGTCGTCGTAATTCAATCAGGCACCCTCTGTCAGCACTCCAAGTATCCCTTTTTCTAAACTTCTCTCTCTCTCTCTCTCTCGCTCTCTCTCTCTCTCCCTCTCTCTCTCTCTCTCTCTCTCTCTCTCTCTCTCTCTCTCTCTCCTCTTTCCCCTTTCTTTTTTTCTTTCCCCTTTTTTCCTTTTTTCTTTCTTGCAAATTCCACCAATTATTTAGCCCCCAATCCCACCCAAATTTCTCCCCGGCCTCCTACTTTGGGTTGTTTTGCATTAACTATGGTTAACAAACAGGGTGTAAAACAATTCAGGGTTTTTTTTACGCTCCCATAAGACTGAGATCCCCTCTGACCCTGATTCAATAGCTAGTTTATAATCTCGGGGTTTGTGGATGATGAAACGGGTTAGGCTGTATTTTTGTATTTTTTTGTTTGATTTTAAACGGCACCCATTTAGACAGTAGAACAGATTGTCACACCTTTAGCAGAAGCACCCGTTATACGATGATTCGAGACAGTATCAGCGGAGGGTCGAGACGGTCGCACTAGTTTCTCCAATCTTACGGTACGGTAGCCCCCTGATGAGGTCTGATTGAATCACTAGCAGCTGCGTGTTCCAGCTTAGAGCGGGATCTCATGTTTTTTTACACCCCCGGACGATTTTTCAGGCGATTTCACCGGAAGGGAAGGTTGAGAAACATTTGGTAGTATTGTAAGGATGGTAGCAGCCATCCCCCCCCGATTACTCTCAGATTTACCAATTACAATGTTTAAAGACGCAGTACTGCGTGGGTTGGCGGAAAAGTGGGAAATAGAAATTCCGGTGGGTGGGCGAGCGGGGTGGAGGTAATGTGGCTGTTAGAGTTCACAATAATTCTGTCCTTACTACTTATGATCTGCGCCAAGAGAATTAGTCTTTACTGCCTTGAACAAGGTCGCCCCCCAAATAAGATACAACATTACAGATCACCTAGCCTCGGGCTTTGTTATTAAGAACCCGTAATGTTAATGGACGCATATAAAAGAAGGTAGACTAGCAAGGTTCTTCAATATTGATGACTTCATACAACAAGTTGATTTACAAATATCTCTGAGTTTAGAATGTTTAATTAGTTTGTGTTTATCTATCCAGGTTCCTAGTTCCCCTTCCCCCCCCCATTTAGTACCTCTTCCCCACTACTGGTATATTACCCTTATCATCTTCTATCTAGTTTCAAATGATGATACAACCAAAAGTATGTATATTAGTATTACATCTCCCTCGAGGAATGGTGGAGATTGTGGGAAAAATATTTGTCTCACAAACACTGTGTATTGTTATATTGTTTACAAGGTTAAGCATGGTAAAGTCTTAACTTCTCAATTGACCTATGCTCAGTAATCACAAGCAACACGACTTGGGTATGCCCTAGCTGCAGTGCCTCATATTCCATTTTTCAGTGCATTGTGTGATACACAGGCGCCCGTTTCCGGAGAAATGTGGTTAGTTGCAAGTATTTTATTAGAAAGTCAGTAGAACGATCAGCTCGCTTATTTGACTGCTTGCAAGCTCACAATCCATTTGTTCCTCTAATAACATGTGCTACCATGTCAACCTCCAACAGAACCAACTATGTCACACTGAAGTCCTACCAGTTCAACCCCTATACTTTTGGACAATACAACTGTAGTGCTGATCCTGACATCCAATCGTCGTTTCATATACCTGGGACAAATGCAATGATGTGTCTAATCTTGTTCCAACCGATTGTCAATAAGATCCGGTATTTTGTCAACATTGATGGGTTTTAAATCTACTTTGATGATTGTCACCAGATGCTGGTTATATTTTATCCTCCCCCCGATAGAACAGTCAATCCCATGTTACACTTCTGTGGACTAACAATTCCACAGGACGAGAAACACTAACATGTATCGCACATGTCGGGTTACACAGGTTTATTCACGTAACACCACCGGGGAAGATAAAGGGATGATGGGCATTTCATCTATCTTAAAGATGATGTAGACTTCAGTCCTATCATCCGTTCATTACTAACAATAGATCTTCCAGAGTACGGTGGGTACCGTGAAAACTCTCTAATGGTCAAGTTTTGAATTTGATATGTTTGTACCGTTACCACTTAGGAACGGATTGGGAAACTTGGTTTACTGAGATCGAGACTGCTTAAAAAAGTCATGCACAACTAAAGTTATTTTAACAGGCGACTTTAATCTTAACCTGTTTAAACTGGATAGTTCGTCCATGTTCGCCGTATTTTGACCTGTTAATGTTTGGTCTTTACCATGATTAGTAGAGCTACTATACCCTCAAGAATGGCATTAACACTGATAGATCAGACCTGGACTAATATTGTGTCTCAGGGTTGTAGCTCTCCACTTATCACTACACTCAGTGTTTCTTCCCATATCCCCACTATGTGTATTTTTCCGGATCCTTACTGATAATGAATCTGGTCCTATAAACATTTCAACTACCGATTTTATACAAAACTCTCTAACCAATTTCAGGAATGATTACGACATCTGGGTGTCGCACTCATGTTAACTCACTTGATCAAAGTGACACTTCTGTAGACATAGCTCACTCGTTCTCTACTTACTACAATCAACTTTCCTTTTGTACAACAAACATTTTTGTGAAACTCAAAACACTGACCAAATTCAGAATAATAAACTATCCAAACCTTGGGTATCTCCCTCTTTAGCTCGTTCTATTCATATCAAATCTGTTTTGTATAAAAAGTGGGTTGCTTCACGTGGCTCTTCTCGCGAGAATCTTTGGCTGCGAGTGATTACCGTACATATCGGGCCATTCTCAGAGGGCTTCTGGTTAAATCTCGCGATGACTACTTACCAGCAAGTTTCTGAAGTGTGACAATGATATTAAGAAATGCTGGTCGGTTATTAATAGTATTAGGGGTAAGAACAATAGGGCTATTTATCCAAGCTGTGTCAAGACTGTTTCCGGTATTGTGACAATCCTCGTGCCATTTTAATGAACTGAATAAGTACTTTACATCCGTTGCAGTGATCTGAATAAGAGTAAGTTTGGGTCGTCTCGACCTGACCATCACAAATTCAGTCGTTCATGCCCAATCGAGTTGGTAGTTCCTTATTTCTCTCTCCAGTCTCCTCCGATGAAATCTTCACTATCATCAAGGGCTTGAAACCCAAGAAGTCAGGTGATTTTTCTTCTTTATGTCTCAAACATCTAAATTTCCTGTTTTCTGCTGATTTCTCTACCATTATCAATAAGTGTATGGCGGCAGGGGTTTTCCCTGACGAACTAAAGCATGCTTCTGTTCATCCTTTGCACAAAGGTGGCGATACCAATACACTATCCAATTACAGACCGATCTCCCTCTTGCCTATTCTAAGTAAAGTTTTCGAAAAATGCTTACACAAGAGAGTCATTGAGTTTCTAGACGTACATTCTGTAATTTCTAAATCACAATTTGGATTTTTAAAGGGTCGCTCCACCACTCAGGCTTTGCACGAGGGTGTTGGGAGTGCTGTTGAGAGCCTAGATAATAAGCGCTTTTCTCTGGGTTTATTCCTGGACTTGAGCAAGGCTTTCGACACGCTCCATCATGACATCCTTGTTGCAAAACTTGAACATTATGGGATTCGCGGGACTGTTTTGCAATTGTTCAAAAGTTTCTTGTCAGGTCGGTCACAGGCTGTCAGAGTTGGTGACAAAATTTCTGACCCACTTCCTGTTTCTTGCGGGGTGCCTCAGGGTTCCACTCTTGGCCCGTTACTTTTCTTGCTGTACATCAATGACATAGTGAATTTGCCTTGTGGCTCAGATTCCTGTTCCACCCGTTTTATCTTATTTGCTGATGATACAAGCATCTTTGTTTCGGGTAGGAGTGCCCCTGAGGTACAGCTGGTTATTGATAAACTGATGGCTCTTCTCAAGGAATACTTTGATGCTAATTTCTTGCATGTGAACACCTCCAAAACTAAGTTTATGCACTTCTCGTCTCCCCAATCAACTAACTTCCCTTCTCAGTTCACGTGTTGCTATGATGGTACCATCATTGAACAGGTGAAACAGTTTAAGTTTTTGGGTATTGAAATCTCGGACTCCCTAACATGGGAAGCCCACATCAGATCAGTTTCCACCAAACTACACCGTAATCTTGGCTCTATTTACAGGTTACGCAAATCTTTACCTAAACAACTTAAGATTCCGGTTTATTACGCCTTGTTTCAATCCCATATCAATTACAGTATTAGTGTTTGGGGAAGTGGGGGTTGCATGAATAAACTATTACCTATTTTCAGAGCACAAAAAAACGCTTTGAGATGTTTGTTCTCTTTAACAAAAGTACCTGGTTCCTTTGGTAAACCGGGAACGAAGTTAACTTTTAACAATCTTGATATTCTCACAGTTCATCATCTTTATCACATGGCTGTACTGTCCAAAGTACATCAATCAAAACTCAATGATGACAATTCTATTGTTTTCTCTAGTCGTAAACCTAATTTGGCAATTATTCCAAGGGGCATTCACAGATATTTGGATATTAACTTTACTTTTGAAGGCCCTAGAATTTGGAACCTGTATTCGCCTGACAATATCTTTGTTAGCACTCACACTTTCAAATCACAGGTTAAAACCAGGTTGCTACAGGTACAAGGTTCAGGTGATCCCGTTCATTGGGATGATTGTAACACAACCCTACAGAACCCATTCACTAAAAGATGATACCTTCCGCTTGAAACAGATTAACATTCTACGGAATCACTCTTACGAGAGTAAACATACTCGACAATTATTTAAGATGAACCTTGCTCAAGATATTATTAACTTTTCAAAGACATATATACTTGAATTCCAGTGACATGTACTTGTTTCCAGTGACCACGGTCTCTTTCCAGTTTTCTGGACTGTTTTCTCCATACAATTTCTCGTCTTCTTTCAATTTTTAGCTTTTGAGGCTGAGTGTATGGTTTGTAAGTCCATTTTGAGGCTGAGTGTATGGTTCGTAAGTCCATTTTCCATACAAAATGTTTCATCCAATTTTCGTTGGTTCTTCCTATCTGTCTACCTTCGTTTTCTATATGGTTAACATTGCTTTCTGTTATCTCTTTACCATGATTTTATTATAGTTTATAACGTAACACCTAACCGTAACACCTAACACGTAACACGTAACACCTAACCCGTAACATACCCTCTTCTAGATATATTTTCAGCAATTTCAGATTTCCCTTCCAATCCTCCACTTCATTCCTAGGGAACCTCCTCCTGCTATATCGGAACACCACCCGCCCTACAAGCTTGTGGGACACTAATATTGTTTGCGTGTTTACTTTTCTGTGTGTTGTGTGTCCCTCGCATGGGGCTGGACTATCGAACACTATATGTTTTATTTGTGTGTGATACTTTACTTGTTCGATGAGTCCTAATTTATATTTCAACCAACCACCAACCAACCAATCTCTCTCTCTCTCTCTCTCTCTCTCTCTCTCTCTCTCTCTCTCTCTCTCTCTCTCTCTCTCTCCACTCTCTATCCATATACCTCTCTCCCTTTGTCGCTGCTTGTTTACTCAGTCTAGTTTACACAGTCTGAACAAGGGAGAGCGATGGAGAAAGAGGGAGAGAGAAATGTCCACGGATGTTTGCATTGCGTATCCTAACCCTCTCCTTTACTCTATTCTATTCTCAATCCCCTCTATTCTTAAACTTTCCTACTCCCTATTTTCACCTTTCTCCTCTCCCTATTCTTCCCTTCGACTCCCTATTTTCTCCATTCAACCCCTTCTGCTACCCCCACCTCTCTGCTCTTCAAAGTAAAGAGTTGGAATTGCAGCTTTGTTACAGCTCTCCGGCCTCCAATCTCTTTTCCACTCTTTGTCTCTCGTCTTTAATTCACCTCTTACCCTAGCTATCTACATATATATTACTCTCCCCCTTTGTCTCTTCGCCTTTCCTCTAATCCAGGCTCCTCAGTCCTCACTCATATGGGATAACCAGCAAGACTCACACACATGATGATCACTTTCACTTTCATTATGGACAACAGAAAACATGTACGTGGTGTAGGCTACACAATCTAAAAGTCCAGCTGACTCTATCTTTCTCTCTCTCTCTCTCTCTCTCTCTCTCTTCTCCTCTCTCTCTCTCTCCTCTATCTCCGTCGCGCTCTCTCTCTCTCTCACCCTATCTTTGCATCATCTCTCCCTATAAACGGTGACTGTAAAATATCAAGTCGGTGGTTTCTAAACCCACGTGTCCCTGGACACACACAGGGTGTGGACGAACACTTTTGCGTGGTTGGGACTCACTGTCACAAAGAGATCTCTCGACGCCGGCAGAGAGCTAGCGAGAGAGCGCGATCGAGCGATTCTTGCTTCTCTCTCTCTCTATCTTCACTCACCTAAATCTCTCTCCCGCTCTCCACAGTCGTTTCTTACTGATTCTTTGCTAATAGACCTCTCTAAAATGCAAACAGTCACATGGTACACCACGCGATTGCATTGAAATCTGCGTATGAGCTTTTCGAGAGAAGGATAGAAACAGAAAGAGAGGAGATTGTAGACGCGGCTACGAGGAGGACGCGAGGGAGAGGAACGTGAGACGGAGAGGAGAGGTGAGAGAGAGAATGAGGAAGAAAGAGAGATGACGGAGAGAGAAGAGGAGGAGAGAGAACGAAAGATGAGAGAACGAGATGAGAAAGGAGAGAGAGGCGAGGACGCTAGAAGAGAGGAGAGGAGAGCGAGAGAGGAGATATGAGAAAAGAGAGAGACGAGGAGAGAGAGGGAGAGAGAGGAGAGAGATGAGAGAGAGATGAGAGGAGAGGAGAGAGTCGGCGAGAGAAGAGAGAGAGAGATAGAGAGAAGAGAGAGAGAGAGGAGAGAGAGAGAGAGAGAGAGCGAGAGGAGAGAGAGATGAGAGAGAGAGAGGAAGAGAGAGAGTCGAGATAGAACAATGGATCCACGTGCTTTGATTCATTACTATCCCCGTCTTGTGTGTATGAAGCGTGTGTAGGAATCCTTTACGGTATAAATGCTGCTCCTAAGGAGGAGGGATCACATCAAATTGCCAGACAATGGGCAAGACTGGACGGGGCCATGTAAAATGCTGTGCAGCTGCTTTGGACGCATAACTTGATAACTCTCCCCGCCGGCCTAGTACTCTCTCTCTCTCTCTCTCGACCTCTCTTTCTCTCCCTCCCTTCTCCCTCTCATAGCATAGAACACAAATTCCTTGAAAAGTATGATAAAAGAACCAAGATATATACGGAGAGAAAGGAGATGCGTTGAAGACAAAAGACTCCTGCGAGTTTTCTAAAAATGCTAATGCAACGCTCATCAGGGAGACTGGTACTGAAACTTTTGAAATACTATAACATCTTAGCAAGGCATAAAATGACTATTAGATCATTAGTCTTAGGATGTGTCTCAACTTTTTACTTGTCTCCCTCCCCCAGAGGGAGGGGTGTGTGTTGTGAGTGTATGTGTGTGTGGGGTTGCACCTACTCCAATTATCGCGGCCCTTAGGCTGTCCACCAATCAGCAGCCTTTCTCCCGGTCACGTGACAAGTTTTAACCAATCAGATGCAGCGAGAGGTGTCTTGTGAAGGTTTAGTTAGACCAAGCAGGGATGTACAGTTCGTAGTGTCATCGGCCTGATGGAGAGGGAGAGAGGGATAGAGAGATAGAGAGATGAGAGAGAGGGAGTGAATCCGGTTGTCAGTAAAAATGTAGGCAGAGGGAATGCTCGTTCTACATGAACTTCTCACTAATATCACTCCTGGCTCTATCTTCTACTATCTTAGGGGGGGGGGGGATCCCATGGTATACTTTGGTATACTTTGGCACTTTCCACAACTTTTTCAGCGATTTTCCATATACCAAAGTATACCAAATTATTAGGGTGATTCATAATGATTTTCAATCGCTCTTTCTGAGTGCACACAGAAACTGGGGACCAAAAATTTTACAGGCGTGATTAGTTTGGGACAATTTTGGAACCCCTTGACCATTTTTTGAAGTTCAGGAGGTTTTCGAAACGGGAGGCAACTGAATTGGTTTTTTAACTTTTAGGCCCAAAAGGGGTCCGAGGGCCTTGTAGAAGCCTAAAGAAAGACCCCTAGGGTCTTTGTGGGAAAAGGAATAGAAAACCTCTTTTGGGGTTTGGGAATAATTTTCCCCTTTTCACCCTTGATTTTTTGGGCTTTTTGAATTTAGTAAAAAACCCCTTTTTTTCACTTTAATTGTTGGCTCGGGAATATTGGTCTTTCCCAAGTTTTAGCGTAAAAAACAGAACTAAACCACCCCTCTATATGACCCTAAAGTTATTGGTGGTTTTGAGTGTTTAAAAGGGTTTAAAAAATTGAATTCCCAAAAAAGTGCCAAAAAGGGAAAATTTTTGGTTTTTGGGGGCCATATTTCGAGAAAATTATTAGCCCCCTACCCCAACCCCGCAATTTTTTGGTCAAAATCGGTTGTTTGCGTTGAAACTGATTTAGAAGGATATTTCATGAGCAAATAGGTCGTTTTCTAAAATGTTTTGTTTGGTTTTTGCGATTTTTGGGAAAAAGTAAAAGGGGGGTTTTGGGACAAAACTAAAAAAGGGGTTTTGTAGCCTTGGGGAAATAGTTCGTCAGATTTTAACCAAGGATTTTAGGGCCCAAAATTTGTGTCAGGAAAAGGTCCTAAAAAAAATTTTGTGTCCCGATGAAACATGAAGCAAAAAAAATCGCAATTGAAAATTTAGAATCATTAAATAAAAAAAATTACCAAAGGTATCCCAAAGTATCCCAAAAAAAAATTTTAAAAAAGGTAAAATTTTAAGCAAA
This sequence comes from Hormiphora californensis, assembly GCA_020137815.1. Lineage (NCBI taxonomy): Eukaryota > Metazoa > Ctenophora > Tentaculata > Cydippida > Pleurobrachiidae > Hormiphora > Hormiphora californensis. Next base: position 2,122,409 of record CM035358.1, read on the forward strand.
AGTTAACTTTAAAGACTAAATTTTTTAAAATAACCCTATTTCTTTAATTTGGTTAAACCTTTTTTAAAACCGATTTTTCCCGTTTTGTTACATCACCGGTTTAGGCTTCTGGTTGCCACTCGGGTTCGTTTCCCCGGGAAGGAATTTTTTGAAAAATTTTTGGGGGATACCAAATAAATTTGAAAATTTTCTTTCTTTTTTAAAAATTTTTTTATATACTCAAAGGGTCCCAATTTTTCAAAACCAGTTTTCTGACTCACATTTAAGGGGAATTTTTTCCCCCGATTCTATGATTTTGCCTATTTAGACCCTTGCAATTTTTTGAGTCAAGAAAATTTTTAAAAAAATTTTTTAAAGCCGGAAAATGTTGTAAATTAACACTTTAAAGTATTTAAAAATTATTTAAAAAAGAAAGGTATACTTTGGATATTTGGTATTTTCCCCATATTTTTTGGGTTTTCAAATACCAAAATATACCAAAATTTTACAAAGTATACCATGGGATCCCCCCCATCTTTTGGGCCGGGGGGTGTAAAAGTTATCAGGGCCCCCGGGCCAAGATAGTATTGACGTGGCCTTTTAAAAAATGCGGGTCTCTTTTTCCAAATCCATCCCCCTTATCTTTTTTTCTCTCTCCCCGAGACTAGTAGTGATTTATGGGGGGAAACATCAGTTTAAAAGTCGTTACTTAATTTGTCCCCGATTTTTGACCGTTACAGTGCCCCCCCCCCCCCCCCCCCTGTCGGCCCCCCCCCAATACTCAATATCTATCGAATTGTACCGCAAATTGGGGGGGGGGGGGGGGGGGGGGGGGGGGGGGCCCCCCGACTATCGAATTGGTTTTCCCTTTTACCCCCAAAAAAAATATCCCTTTTCCCCCAAGGGCTAAAAAAAATAAACTGCCACGCAATA